>JAWRVZ010000340.1:172500-467123 GCA_037043235.1 Rhodeus uyekii | reverse complement strand
AAATATTTACTCGTATCTAGAAGCAAAAATCTGCCCGAAGCCTTGCTCGTATCTCAAGGTGTTATTGCATTTGCCTTTGAATCATTCATTCAAGAGAATCGTGCAAAAGCACTGATTCAAATGAACTACTGAAACATCTTACCTCAGCACTGCTCCATTGGTTCCACAATTCACAGAAAAAATAAACAGAAATTAGTCAGTGATGTAGTATTCCTCAAAATAGAACATACATTTAAAACACGTCAGATTCCCCGCACACTTCACTCGAAACATCTTTTACATGCATCTTATCAAACAAATCTATCGTCATTGAGCAAAACACATATGAAGTGTCTTGACAGAGAAATAATTACAAAAAATATTTTGTAGACCATACAATGATACAAAGAAATCAACAAACAATATGCACAGAAAAGTCAAACGGAATATCAAAATGCCTAATTACAATTATTTTAAAACACAGCATTATCAAATAAATATAGCACTGCGATTTCTGAACATATGCAAGCCATTTAAACATTGCAATACATAGTTCCTATAGCATTTAGATCTGATTGACGCCATTTTAATGCGTCAAGCTCTACATGTAATTTTACTTATTAATCTGTTAAGATTATTAAAAAATAATTTCTTCAATTGAGTTAAAAACTAAAGCAAACAAATGATTAATTGTACCCTTAACGGTTTATACATTTCTTTTAACAAAAAAAAATCTCCTAAACATAACAAATGCATTTACATTCACTAAAATCTAAATCGATTAACTTTTAAACTGTAAAATAACATTCATAGCTTTAACAAAATGAGGTCCTTGTAATGCGTGTATTTTTACAATAACATGATAATGCTTCTTTGACTCACCTTGAAGAAATTCTGGAAGTTTTCTGAAAAACACAAAGTAAAACATACAATTTAGATCAAAATACATGGATAGGTAATAAAACGATTATATTGTAATGAATGATTTAGACAATTATCAGTATTTATTTTATTTCACTACAATCATTACTGGTAATTACTCAATGTGTTTTTTTTTTTTTACATGTACACACACACTGCTAATTGATCATGAATAGATTTCTCAATTCAATACTGAATTGCAATCATAAATTACAAGGATTTCCCTCACACTTCACTCAAAACATCTTTTACATGCATCTAATCAAACAAATCTATCGTCATTGAGCAAAACACATATGAAGTGTCTTTACAGAAAAATAATTACAAAAATATTTTGTAGACCATACAATGATACAAAGAAATCAACAAACAATATGCACAGAAAAGTCAAACGGAATATCAACATGCCTAATTACAATTATTTTAAAACACAGCATTATCAAATAAATATAGCACTGCGATTTCTGAACATATGCAAGCCATTTAAACCTTGCAATACATAGTTCCTATAGCATTTAGATGTGATTGACGCCATTTTAATGCGTCAAGCTCTACATGTAATTGTACTTATTAACCTGTTAAGATTATTAAAAAATATATATAAAATTCATAATTTCTTCAATTGAGTTAAAACAAGCAAATAAATGATTACTTGTACCCTTAACGGTTTATAAATTTCTTTTAACCAAAAATCTCCTAAACAAATGCATTTATTCATTAAAATACACTAACATCTACATCGATTAACTTTTAAACTGTAAAATAACATTCATAGCTTTAACAAAATGAGGTCCTTGTAATGCGTGTATTTTTACAATAACATGATAATGCTTATTTGACTCACCTTGAAGAAATTCTAGAAGTTTTCTGAAAAACACAAAGTTTTCTGAAAAATCACAAAGTAAAACATACAATTTAGATCAAAATACATGGATAGGTAATAAAACAATTATACTGTAATGAATGATTTAGACAATTATCAGTACTTATTTTATTTCGCTATAATCATTACTGGTAATTACTCAATCTGTTATGTTTATACATGTACACACACACCCACACTGCTAATTCTTATTAAACTGCATCTACAGCACAATAATAAGGCCTAAAGCATAAGAGGGAGCGCGCACACATACACAAACGGGGACGCAGGCGCACACACACACACTCACTCACTCACACAAGCACGGCCCGTCCACACGGAGACGCGTATACATTTTTTATCGTATTGGCATTTCGTCCACACGGATCCGGCGTTTTGGGAAACTGAATCCGCTCTTTTTTGAGACCGACTCCTAAAGTGGAGAGATCTGAATCTTACACCCTTGCGGTCTAGTGTGTACAGCCAATCCGTATCCGTTGTTTTCACGTGACGTCATCGAAACTTGCGTACCGGCATATCCGCCATTTTGATTCCCTATGCAAAGCAACAACAAAGCTTGTATATTCAAAACTTATGCTCACAAATGCCTATCTGTGGAATTTTTGGATGTTCAAATAGGCCAGGAGTAAGTACAGATGTAAGATTTTTTAAACTTCCAAAAGTGATAACTGGACAATGTGAAAGAACACGAATTTTGTCAGAAGAAAGGCGACGTGTATGGAAAGCTGCGATCACAGGGCTGACATTCAGACTGAAGAAAAATGGAATAGAACGATCATATGCTCTAAACATTTTGTAGGGGGTAAGTTTAAATGTATTGACAATATTTAATGTTTAGAAGCTGCAATTTATACCAAAAGTAAAAATGTGTTACAGTCGACAGACAATAACGCACCCCACCCACTTTGTCCTAATTAGTAACTTTCCCCAAAATGCCTTCGTAACTCAATAAACTTAACCTTTAGCAGTATTTGACATTCCTTTACCTTTTGTTTATTGTTATAAATTGGAAACATATTCAACAATTCAAATAATACAAGTTAAATTCAACCAATTTGTCTAACGTCCTTTATATTGAATTTCGATTCAGCAGTTAAAATAACACCTAACGTTATATTTTATATCTCCTTTTTAGGCATTAAAGACACAGAGCAGTGATGAAAACATTATTGTCCATGTTAATTCAGTCCATGGAGAGGTTCATGAATGTGAAAGTACAGAGCGTTCTAAAACTGCGGTAACTTGTCCTCATTCCACCGCTTGTGTCCATAAACACAACAGAAGTCACTTATGTTAATTGTTTTTGATTTACAATCTACAAATATGTAGTATTAGAGTAATAAAGAGTATGATAACAAGTAAAATTAGCGACGATCGTCAATAAGATATACGAGTTGACACTGACAGTAGGGATTCAAAATGGCGGTGCGCAGTGCATGGTGGGTAACTACGCAGGTTTTGTGACGTCAGTGAAAACAACGGATAATTTGTGAAACGAAGTCATCACATCACGTGTCGGCGGCGTCACACATAACAGCAACATTGTTGCCAGATTGGACTGAAGATTTCCCTCCCAACTATAAAACACTCCCTTTAAAAAAAAATACCAGTCCAAAGTGCGTACTCTTATAAATAATGAAAAATGTTGCGCGATTTCATGCATCAAAAACCATACCAAATTTTATCAATCAGCCCAATGCATTTGTCCCGGTCGGACGTGACAAAAAGGAGCCCAATTAGGCGGAAACCCGCCCAACCTGGCAAAACTGAACAGCAATAACAATGCGCATGCTCAAAGCCTTCTTGTCCGTGTATAGTGTATTATCTGTGGCAGAATTACAGCCCCCCATACTGGTCTGGCATATTTACACCATTCTCAGTCGATTTTAGTGGTCTCGTGTGGACGCTGATATTTCTTGAGATGACGCCGTGTTTATGATCGGATAGGGAATGCACCATTACCTCTGTTGTATAACTGAAACAAGATAGCCAGGAAACCATGACTATAAGCTTGAACATACTTTAACACCACATAATAGACATGAGACATATCAACTCACATAGACATGCATGGAATCCTCTTGACACACACAGATTAAAAGCGCAAATTCCACGAGTTCGAATAAAAAATATACAATATATTAACGACATGCAAACCGGAAAACAACATTTGCCTCACAAAAAAATACTGCCATCGACTGTCACATTTTGTGTTATTTTTATGAATCTATTTCTCATTGTGGCAAAAAAAACAATATATAAACCTAGGAAAATATTCTTGTTTGTGACAAGTCCCAGACTCAGACATTCCACATGAACATTCATGCTAAACAATAAAACTGCAAATCCCTGTTCCGCTAAAAACTATCATACACTAACACAACACTATAAATATACATCTATACCATTAGTTCATGACACTTTAGCAATCTTATTAAGCTTCATCTACACCACAATAATAAGGCCTAAAGCGGAAGCTCGCACACATACACAAACGAGCACGCAGGCGCGCGCACACACACACAAATGGACACGCAGGCGTGCACGCACACACACACACCCAAACAAACACGTAAGCATTAACTCTGTAGTATAACTGTGAAAAGATAGTCCGAAAACTCACAAACACAAACGAGCACGCAGGCGCGCGCACACACACAAATGGACACGCAGGCGTGCACGCACACACACACACCCAAACAAACACGTAAGCATTAACTCTGTAGTATAACTGTGAAAAGATAGTCCGAAAACCATGACTATAAGCTTGAATTTTTACAAGGTTCTTCAACAGTAACATACTTTAACACCACACACTTCCAAGCGCAATTTCCACGAGCTCGAATAAACAACATACAATATATTAACGAGTAGTGGCATAGCCTGTCACATTTTGTGTTGATTCTATACATCTGATTTCTCATTGTTGCAAAAAACAATATATAAACATAGGAAAATATTCTTGTTTGTGACAAGTCCCAGACTCAGACATTCCACATGAACAGTCATGCTAAACAATAAACTGCAAATCCCTGTTCCGCTAAAAACTATCATACACTAAAACAACACTATAAATATACATCTATACCATTAGTTCATGACACTTTTGCATTCTTATTAAGCTCCATCTACACCACAATAATACGGCCTCGTTTGCGCTTAAAAAACCGCATCTTTATGCACTAATTTGCCAAAAATAATCATAGATACATATTACTCAACATAAACATACTTAAACTACATCAGAAATATTATGGATGACCACTAATAAAACATGGATTGAGAAGATTAATTACAGAAGGCACACCTCACCTCACCTTTGTCCGCAAGCGAAACAAAATGGCTCCCTCCTTAGATGGAAAGCACACGTGAGTGTTTGGGAGGTAGGTGTAGAGCGTGTCAGACGAGCGCCACAAAAAGACCCGGGTTCGAATCCCACCTAAAGCCCAACTTTGGTCTTGGGCGGGTTTTTTGCTGTAGTTGGGCTGGAAATCGCCACTCCAATCTGGCAACACTGTGCTCATCACAATTGCATAGAAGCAATGTATTTTTCTGTAATAAAGCTAGTAGGCTTAGTAGCTTCTGCAGCACCAAACACAATCATGCTCAAACACCAATACCATAAAAAAGTATGAGTAAACAGTGATACGTGTCTCCATGTGGACAGGCCCTTATCCAATACTGCCATTACATTACTGAATATTAAATACCCCAAACCAAAATACATTAATTTTCAGCAAGGATATCAAACAGATGAACCATGAAACTGGAGACTTTATATGAGACCACATGCAACACAATAGCTACCTTTAGATTATTTTAAAGTTTGAAAATGCTATTCATTACACTTTAAAACAATGTATAACAAATATTTTAAACATTTTCTAATGTACTTCATTTAAAAATAACTGTATCAAATTTATTAAAGATTGATGAAATAACCATACAGTTACACTGTATAATACAGGTAAAAAATGTCTAAAATGGCAATGAACTATAACTGACACCATAATCTATAACACATGAAAAACAACTCGGTTCATGCCATAAACCTCCATATCACTCCATCCATGGATTGCTTTTATTTCTAAGACTGACTTTTTTTTTTTAAAGGTGCTATGTAAAATAAAGTTTATTATTATTATTATAACACATAAACACAGCAGAATAATTTAATTTCTGATGACACTTGATGTAACTGCATTTATTATATCAATTTCACAGTTACTGTCTCTCTTAGTGTGTCTATATATCTATATAGTATTATTACTGTATTATTATTATTATTATTATTATTATTATTATTATTATTATTAGTGTATTACTAATAACTTGCTGTATTAAAGAACCGTTTAACTGAACCTTCGGACCAGAATTAGGTTCCAGGTTTCAGAAAAATAAAAAACTACATTTCTCAGCTCCTGAGGCATCTATTAATGAGTCCAAAAAATAAATAAATAAAATTCATAACTGCTTCATAGCCATTTTTTTTGTCCATTGCAATGCACATCAGGTCTAAGCAGTTGTAAACATCAGGTTGATATAAACCAATATGAAACAATTATAATAAACATAAAAAAATGTAATCTATACTTTAAACTTGTTCTCAAAGTCAAGAACTTGAACAAAATAACATTTCAAATTTAATTTTGTGGTTTTTGTTTTACAGATTGCACATCTAACAAAATACACCTCTAATAGAAAAAACATTAGTGAGAATTCATATTGAAAAGTCTTTACATTTACTCATTTTAGCAGACGCTTTTATCCAAAGCGACTTACAATTTGAGGAGTATAAAAGCTATTTGTCCAAAGGATACAAAAACACGTAAGAGCGCTTACAATACAAACAATACAAAGTTTCAAACATTTTGAACACAAGTAGCACAAGCATGGGGAAATAGAAAAAGGAAGGATTTTTTTTTAAGTGAGTGAGTGTGTGTGTGTCATGTTAGATCCTCATGGAAGAGGTGCGTTTTTAGTAGTCTTTTAAACTTTGACAGGGAACCTGCATTTCGGATGAGGGCAGGGAGGGCGTTACACCAGCCGGGGGTGGTGAATGAAAATGTTCTTGTGATCGTTCTTTTTCCTCTCTGTGATGGAACCACGAGTCGTCGCTCGTTAATCGATCAAAGGTTTCTGGTAGGTGTATAGATTTGTACCAGTGAGTAGAAGTATGAAGGTGCTGAGTTTGTGTAAGTTCTGAATGCAAGAGTCAGTGCTTTGAATTTGATGTGTGCTGCGAGAGGGAGCCAGTGTAGCGAGATAAAGAGTGGAGTGACATGTGTCCTTTTGGGTTGGTTGAAGACCAGACAAGCTGCTGCGTTCTGGATCAGTTGCAGAGGTTTGATTGCACTTGCAGGAAGTCCAACCAGAAGAGCGCTGCAGTAGTCCAGTCTGGAAATAACCATGGCCTGCACCAGAAGTTGCGTAGCTTGCTCAGTTAGGAATGGCCTGATCCTTCTGATGTTGTACAGTGCAAACCTGCATGATCGAGCCGTCTTTGCAATGTGATCCTTGAAGGTCAGCTGGTCCTCAAAGATAACTCCAAGATTCCTGGCAGACCTTGAAGGGATAATCGTGGTAGTACCGATCTGGACAGTGAAATCATGCTGTCGGGTTGGATCAGTGCGATAAACCATTAAATCGAATTGCTAAAGACCGTATTGTTGGTTTTTCAGCCATTTAGACTTAAGCCATATTGAAATGTCTTTAGATTTTTACTGCCGTTGGTCTGATGATGCCAGTCATGTCGGCATGACATTTAATGCCCTCCTTGCGCTTGGCCCCGTGATGGCTGCTAGCAGCTATATTTAGGGGCCAAGCACCGAAGGTGCGGAGGCACCTATTGTTTTTGTTCCGGTTCTTATTATTATTATTATTATTATTCTTCTTCTGCCATTGAAGTCTATGACAGCCCATAGAACCGTAAGCGGGAAAATGAAAAAAAGTTGGCACACTCATAAAGGAGAGTCCAATCATTGACCATAGCAAAATTGAAGTCTCTAACTCAATCTCTATAGCGCCACCAACCGTCCAAAGTTGCACTCACGTTTACGTAAATAACTTTTGAACCGTATGTCCTAGAAACAAAATTCTTTTGTCCACTGATTCCTTGGCTCAAGACGATTCGATTGCACCCTATGACGTCATTTTCCGTCATGAAAATTTTCCCGCCATTTTGAATTTTATGAAAAACCTACTTTGTCGAACTCCTCCTAGGCCGTTCGTCCGATCTTCACGAAAATTGAACCACATCATCTCCCGACAATGTGGACAAAACGATATATAAAGAAAGTTGATTCGACAAACCGTTTACGAATAACTCGCGAAAGAATCCGAGGTAAAAGTCGCCAAATTGAAACTGAGGCTTTATCTCCGCAATGCATTAGTCTTTTCTGACCAAACTAGGTGTGTGTTATGTCAATCATGGTCTGAGGCTACCTGCAGAGTTTTGGCGCTCTGCCCCCTAGTGGTCAGGAGTTATGAAAAACTGACTTTTTTGCTTATAACTTCTGAACCCTTTGGCCAAAAAACATGAAACTGGTCTCTTTAGATCCAGTGGGTCATGCCGAGTCCTGTGATACCAAATATTCCCATATCGGCCATTTTGAGCGTCTGCCATTTCGATTTTTCTTATAAGATGCTATGTTTAACAAACACATGACTTTAGTGCTCTGTCAGCAATGGTTTACCCAATTGAAAGCAAACTTTGCATGTGTCAGTCACCACACTCTCAATGTACCACATGAATTGACACTACAATTTGGTTACAGCGCTGCCTGTTGGTTGAATGTGATAAACCATTAAATCGAAATACTAAAGACCGTATTGTTGATTTTTCAGCCATTTAGACTTAAGTCATATTGAAATGTCTTTAGATTCTTACTGCCGTTGGTCTGATGATGCAAGCCATGTCGGCATAACATGTAATGCCCTCCTTGCGCTTGGCCCCGTGATGGCTGCTAGCAGCTATATTTATTATTATTATTATTATTCTTCTTCTGCCATTGAAGTCTATGACAGCCCATAGAACCGTAAGCGGGAAAATGAAAAAAAGTTGGCACACTCATAAAGGACAGTCCAATCATTGACCATAGCAAAATTGAAGTCTCTAACTCAATCTCTAAAGCGCCACCAACTGTCCAAAGTTGCACTCACGTTTACGTAAATAACTCTTGAACCGTATGTCCTAGAAACAAAATTCTTTCGTCCACTGATTCCTTGGCTCAAGACGATTCGATTGCACCCTATGACGTCATTTTCCGTCATGAAAATTTTCCCGCCATTTTGAATTTTACGAAAAACCTACTTTTTCGAACTCCTCCTAGGCCGTTGGTCCGATTTTCACGAAAATTGAACCACATCATCTCCAGACAATGTGGACAAAAAGTTATCCAAAGAAAGTTGATATGTCAAACCGTTTACGAATAACTTGCGAAAGAATCCGAGGTAATGGTCGCAAAAATGAAATTGAGGCTTTATCTCCGCAACGCATTAGAGTTTTCTGACCAAACTAGGTGTGTGTTATGTCAATCATGGTCTGAGGCTACCTGCAGAGTTTTGGCGCTGTGCCCCCTAGTGGTCAGGAGATATGAAAAAGTTAAATATTTGCTTATAACTTCTGAACGCTTTGGCCAAAAATAATAAAACTGGTCTCTTTAGATTCAGTGCATCATGCCGAGTCGTGCGATACCAAATTTTCCCATATCGGCCATTTTGAGTGTCGGCCATTTTGAATATTGTCATAAATTGCTATATTTAACAAAGATATTGGCGTATCGTTACGAAACTCAATATGTGTCTTCGGCACCTAACCTTGATACGACTCAAAAAGTTTCGAGGCAGCACCCCCTTGTGGTCAAAAATTATAACCAAATTTACAAATATGCTAATAACTTTTGAGTGCGTTAACCTATGGTAAAACAAATTATCTTTATACGTTCCTTGGGTCAAACCGAGAACACAGATACCAAATTTGTCATAGTCGGCCAAACTTCTTGTCCACCATGTTGTTTTTCTTTAAAAACCTACTTTTTCAAACTCCTCCCAAACCGTTTGTCCAATTTTCACCAAAATTAAACCACATCATCTCTAGACCATGCTGACAAAAAGTTATCCAAAGAAAGTTGATATGTCAAACCGTTTACGAATAACTCGCGAAAGAATCCGACGTAATGGTCGCAAAAATTAAATTGAGGCTTTATCTCCGCAACGCATTAGCGTTTTCTGACCAAACTTGGTGTGTGTTATGTCAATCACGGTCTGAGGCTACCTGCAGAGTTTTGGCGCTCTGCCCCCTAGTGGTCAGGAGATATTTAAAAACTGACATTTTTGATTATAACTCCTGAACGCTTTGTCTAAAAATCATGAAACTGCTGTCTTTGGATCCAGTGGGACATGCCGAGCCCTGTGATACCAAATTTTCCCATATCGGCCATTTTGAGCGTCTGCCATTTCGATTTTTCTTATAAGATGCTATGTTTAACAAACACATGACTTTAGTGCTCTGTCAGCAATGGTTTACCCAATTGAAAGCAAACTCTGCATGTGTCAATGTCACCACACTCTCAATGTACCACATGAATTGACACTACAATTTGGTTACAGCGCTGCCTGTTGGTCGAACGTGATAAACCATTAAATCAAATTACTAAAGACCGTATTGTTGATTTTTCAGCCATTTAGACTTGTCATATTGAAATGTCTTTAGATTCTTATTGCCGTTGGTCTGATGATGCCAGCCATGTCGGCATGACATTTAATGCCCTCCTTGCGCTTGGCCCCGTGATGGCTGCTAGCAGCTATATTTAGGGGCCAAGCACCGAAGGTGCGGAGGCACCTATTGTTTTTGTTCCGGTTCTTTATTATTATTCTTCTTCTTCTTCCGTCATGGAAGTCTATGACAGCCCATAGAACCGTATGCGGGAAAATGATGAAAGTTGGCACACTCATTAAGGACAGTCCAAACATTGGCCATAGCAAAATTGAAGCCTCTAACTCAATCTCTCTAGCGCCACCAACTGTCCAAAGTTGAACTAACGTTTATGCTAATAACTTTTGAACCGTATGACCTAGAAACAAAATTCTTATGGGCACTGATTCCTTGGCTCAAGCCGATTCGATTGCACCCTATGACGTCATTTTCCGTCATTAAATTTTTCCCGCCATTTTGAATTTTATGAAAAACCTACTTTCTCGAACTCCTCCTAGGCCGTTTTTCCGATTTCAACGAAAATTGAACCACATCATCTCCAGACCATGTGGACAAAAAGTTATCCAAAGAAAGTTGATATGTCAAACCGTTTACGAATAACTCGCGAAAGAATCCGACTTAATGGTCGCAAAAATGAAATTGAGGCTTTATCTCCGCAACGCATTAGCGTTTTCTGACCAAACTAGGTGTGTGTTATGTCAATCATGATCTGAGGCTACCTGCAGAGTTTTGGCGCTGTGCCCCCTAGTGGTCAGGAGATATGAAAAAGTTAAATATTTGCTTATAACTTCTGAACGCTTTGGCCAAAAATAATAAAACTGGTCTCTTTAGATTCAGTGCATCATGCCGAGTCGTGCAATACCAAATTTTCCCATATCGGCCATTTTGAGCGTCGGCCATTTTGAATATTGTCATAAATTGCTATATTTAACAAAGATATTGGCGTATCGTTACGAAACTCAATATGTGTCTTCGGCACCTAACCTTGATACGACTCAAAAAGTTTCGAGGCAGCAGCCCCTTGTGGTCAAAAATTATAACCAAATTTACAAATATGCTAATAACTTTTGAGTGCGTTAACCTATGGTAAAACAAATTATCTTTATACGTTCCTTGGGTCAAACCGAGAACACAGATACCAAATTTGTCATAGTCGGCCAAACTTCTTGTCCACCATGTTGTTTTTCTTTAAAAACCTACTTTTTCGAACTCCTCCCAGACCGTTTGTCCAATTTTCACCAAAATTAAACCACATCATCTCCAGACCATCATGACAAAAAGTTATATAAAGAAAGTTGATTCGCCAAACCGTTTACGAATAACTCGCGAAAGAATTCGACACAATGGCCATAGAATTAAAAGCGAGGCTATATCTCCGTAACTCATTAGCATATTCTGACCAAAATAGGTGTGTGTTATGTCAATCATGGTCTGAGGCTACCTGCAGAGTTTTGGCGCTCTGCCCCCTAGTGGTCAGGAGATATTAAAAAACTGACATTTTTGATGATAACTCCTGAACGCTTTGTCTAAAATCATGAAACTGCTGTGTTTAGATCCAGTGGGTCATGCCGTGTCCTGTGATACCAAATTTTCCCATATCGGCCATTTTGAGCGTCTGCCATTTCGATTTTTCTTATAAGATGCTATGTTTAACAAACACATGACTTTAGTGGTCTGTCAGCAATGGTTTACCCAATTGAAAGCAAACTTTGCATGTGTCAATGTCACCACACTCTCAATGTACCACATGAATTGACAATACAATTTGGTTACAGCGCTGCCTGTTGGTTGAATGTGATAAACCATTAAATCGAATTACTAAAGACCGTATTGATGATTTTTCAGCCATTTAGACTTAAGTCATATTGAAATGTCTTTAGATTCTTACTGCCGTTGGTCTGATGATGCCTACCATGTCGGCATGACATTTAATGCCCTCCTTGCGCTTGGCCCCGTGATGGCTGCTAGCAGCTATATTTATTATTATTATTCTTCTTCTGCCATTGAAGTCTATGACAGCCCATAGAACCGTAAGCGGGAAAATGAAAAAAAGTTGGCACACTCATAAAGGAGAGTCTAATCATTGACCATAGCAAAATTGAAGTCTCTAACTCAATCTCTCTACCGCCACCAACTGTCCAAAGTTGCACTCACGTTTACGTAAATAACTTTTGAACCGTATGTCCTAGAAACAAAATTCTTTTGTCCACTGATTCCTTGGCTCAAGACGATTCGATTGCACCCTATGACGTCATTTTCCGTCATGAAAATTTTCCCGCCATTTTGAATTTTATGAAAAACCTACTTTGTCGAACTCCTCCTAGGCCGTTCGTCCGATGTTCACGAAAATTGAACCACATCATCTCCTGACAATGTGGACAAAACGATATATAAACAAAGTTGATTCGTCAAACCGTTTACGAATAACTCGTGAAAGAATCTGAGGTAAAAGTCGCCAAAATGAAATTGAGGCTTTATCTCCCCAATGCATTAGCCTTTTCTGACCAAACTAGGTGTGTGTTATGTCAATCATGGTTTGAGGCTACCTGCAGAGTTTTGGCGCTGTGCCCCCTAGTGGTCAGGAGTTATCAAAAACTGACTTTTTTGCTTATAACTTCTGAACCCTTTGGCCAAAAATCATGAAACTGGTCTCTTTAGATCCAGTGGGTCATGCCGAGTCCTATGATACCAAATATTCCCATATCGGCCATTTTGAGCGTCTGCCATTTCGATTTTTCTTATAAGATGCTATGTTTAACAAACACATGACTTTAGTGCTCTGTCAGCAATGGTTTACCCAATTGAAAGCAAACTTTGCATGTGTCAATGTCACCACACTCTTAATGTACCACACACTACAATTTGGTTACAGCGCTGCCTGTTGGTTGAATGCGATAAACCATTAAATCGAATTGCTAAAGACCGTATTGTTGGTTTTTCAGCCATTTAGACTTAAGCCATATTGAAATGTCTTTAGATTTTTACTGCCGTTGGTCTGATGATGCCAGTCATGTCGGCATGACATTTAATGCCCTCCTTGCGCTTGGCCCCGTGATGGCTGCTAGCAGCTATATTTATTATTATTATTATTCTTCTTCTGCCATTGAAGTCTATGACAGCCCATAGAACCGTAAGCGGGAAAATGAAAAAAAGTTGGCACACTGATAAAGGAGAGTCCAATCATTGACCATAGCAAAATTGAAGTCTCTAACTCAATCTCTCTAGCGCCACCAACTGTCCAAAGTTGCACTCACGTTTACGTAAATAACTTTTGAACCGTATGTCCTAGAAACAAAATTCTTTTGTCCACTGATTCCTTGGCTCAAGACGATTCGATTGCACCCTATGACGTCATTTTCCGTCATGAAGATTTTCCCGCCATTTTGAATTTTATGAAAAACCTACTTTGTCGAACTCCTCCTAGGCCGTTCGTCCGATGTTCACGAAAATTGAACCACATCATCTCCCGACAATGTGGACAAAACGATATATAAAGAAAGTTGATTCGTCAAACCGTTTACGAATAACTCGCGAAAGAATCTGAGGTAAAAGTCGCCAAAATGAAATTGAGGCTTTATCTCCCCAATGCATTAGCCTTTTCTGACCAAACTAGGTGTGTGTTATGTCAATCATGGTTTGAGGCTACCTGCAGAGTTTTGGCGCTGTGCCCCCTAGTGGTCAGGAGTTATCAAAAACTGACTTTTTTGCTTATAACTTCTGAACCCTTTGGCCAAAAATCATGAAACTGGTCTCTTTAGATCCAGTGGGTCATGCCGAGTCCTGTGATAGCAAATATTCCCATATCGGGCATTTTGAGCGTCTGCCATTTCGATTTTTCTTATAAGATGCTATGTTTAACAAACACATGACTTTAGTGCTCTGTCAGCCATGGTTTACCCAATTTACCCAATGTACCACATGAATTGACACTACAATTTGGTTACAGCGCTGCCTGTTGGTCGAACGTGATAAACCATTAAATCGAACTACTAAAGACCGTATTGTTGATTTTTCAGCCATTTAGACTTAAGTCATATTGAAATGTCTTTAGATTCTTACTGCCGTTGGTCTGATGATGCCAGCCATGTCGGCATGACATTTAATGCCCTCCTTGCGCTTGGCCCCGTGATGGCTGCTAGCAGCTATTTAGGGGCCAAGCACCGAAGGTGCGGAGGCACCTATTGTTTTTGTTCCGGTTCTTTATTATTATTCTTCTTCTTCTTCCGTCATTGAAGTCTATGACAGCCCATAGAACCGTAAGCGGGAAAATGAAAAAAAGTTGGCACACTCATAAAGGACAGTCCAATCATTGACCATAGCAAAATTGAAGTCTCTAACTCAATCTCTATAGCGCCACCAACTGTCCAAAGTTGCACTCACGTTTACGTAAATAACTTTTGAACCGTATGTCCTAGAAACAAAATTCTTTTGTCCACTGATTCCTTGGCTCAAGACGATTCGATTGCACCCTATGACGTCATTTTCCGTCATGAATATTTTCCCGCCATTTTGAATTTTATGAAAAACCTACTTTTTCGAACTCCTCCTAGGCCGTTTGTCCGATTTTCACGAAAATTGAACCACATCATCTCCAGACCATGGTGACAAAAAGTTATCCAAAGAAAGTTGAAATGTCAAACCGTTTATGAATAACTCACGAAATAATCCGACGTAATGATCGCAAAAATGAACTTGAGGCTCTATCTCCACAACGCATTAGCGTTTTCTGACCAAACTCGGTGTGTGTTATGTCAATCATGGTCTGAGGCTACCTGCAGAGTTTTGGCGCTGTGCCCCCTAGTGGTCAGGAGATATGAAAAAGTGACATTTTTCCTTACAACTCCTGAACGCTTTGTCTAAAAATCATAAAACTGGTCTCGTTAGATTCAGTGCATCATGCCGAGTCGTGCGATACTAAATTTTCCCATATCGGCCATTTAGAGCGTCGGCCATTTTGAATATTGTCATAAATTGCTATATTTAACAAATGGATTGGCGTATCGTTACGAAACTCAATATGTGTCTTCGGCACCTAACCTTGATACGGCACAAAAAGTTTGGGGGCAGCGCCACCTTGTGGTCAAAAGTTATAACCAAATTTACAAATATGCTAATAACTTTTGATGACGTTAACCTATTGTAAAACAAATGGTCTTAATGTGTTCATTGGGTCAAGCCGAGACCATAGATACCAAATATGTCATATTCGGCCAAACCTCCGATTTGCCATGTTATTTTTCTATAAAAACCTACTTTTTCGAACTCCTCCCAAACCGTTTGCTCAATTTTCACCAAAATTGAATCACATCATCTTCAGACCCTGTTGACAAAAAGTTATAGAAATGAAGTTGATTCGCCAAACTGTTTTCGATAAAATTGCAATCGAATTTGACCAAATGGCCACCAAATAAAGCGAGGCGTATATCTCTGCAACGCATTAGCATTTTCTGACCAAACTTTCTGTGTGCCATGTCAATCATGATCTGAGGCTACTTGCCGAGTTTTAGCGCAGTGCAATCTAGTGGTCCGGAGATATAAACAAAGTGGTGCTTTTGCTTACAGCTTTTTTGCTTCTCACTTAAGACAATAAAACTCGAAATGTCAACTACAGCCACTAAATGTCAGCAGAACATTACTCAACATGTCATTTGCCCTTTTCACATTGATGAAAATGATACATTAAGGAAAATTAGTCAATTAAACATTTAGTTTTATTCAAAAGTTCTGTTGTTGTTTTTACTATAACTATAAAAATAAACCTCTTCATAATGAATAAAAATAATTATACTTCTTATAATATATCAATAAGTTGCTGTTTTCTTTTCAAGAACTGTTTACATGAATTAAAACAGACTAATGAAGAAAATACTGATATGTTTATTATTGTAAATCAAATCATACAATGATTAATTTGACTTTAACTACATTGGATCTACAGGGTTTATTTTCCCCATTTTAAAAATGCACATAGTAAGTAGACTGTCAGTGTATGCTTAAAGTGAAATTATTTGATACAATTACATTTTAGAGACAAAGGGTTTTCTCTCCAGCCAAGATGAAGTGCTTTGATGTCAAAATGACTATAATGCTGTATTTCAGCAATGCTTTACCCAATTGACACCAAACTTTGCATGTGTCATTGTCATCTCTCTCTGGACATACCACATGAATTGACACATCAATTTGGTTAGAGCGCTGCTTGTTGGTCAAACGTGATAAACCATTAAATCGAATTGCTAAAGACCGTATTGATGATTTTTCAGCCATTTAGACTGAAGTCATATTGAAACGTCTTTAGATGTTTACTGCTGTTGGTCGGATGCTGCCAGCCATATCGGCATGACATTTAATGCCCTCTTTGCGCTTGGCCCCGTGATGGCTGCTAGCAGCTATATTTATTAGGGGCCAAGCACCGAAGGTGCGGAGGCACCTATTGTTTTTGTTCCGGTTCTTTATTATTATTCTTCTTCTTCTTCCGTCATTGAAGTCTATGACAGCCCATAGAACCGTAAGCGGGAAAATGAAAAAAAGTTGGCACACTCATAAAGGACAGTCCAATCATTGACCATAGCAAAATTGAAGTCTCTAACTCAATCTCTATAGCGCCACCAACTGTCCAAAGTTGCACTCACGTTTACGTAAATAACTTTTGAACCGTATGTCCTAGAAACAAAATTCTTTTGTCCACTGATTCCTTGGCTCAAGACGATTCGATTGCACCCTATGACGTCATTTTCCGTCATGAATATTTTCCCGCCATTTTGAATTTTATGAAAAACCTACTTTTTCGAACTCCTCCTAGGCCGTTTGTCCGATTTTCACGAAAATTGAACCACATCATCTCCAGACCATGGTGACAAAAAGTTATCCAAAGAAAGTTGAAATGTCAAACCGTTTATGAATAACTCACGAAATAATCCGACGTAATGATCGCAAAAATGAACTTGAGGCTCTATCTCCACAACGCATTAGCGTTTTCTGACCAAACTCGGTGTGTGTTATGTCAATCATGGTCTGAGGCTACCTGCAGAGTTTTGGCGCTGTGCCCCCTAGTGGTCAGGAGATATGAAAAAGTGACATTTTTCCTTACAACTCCTGAACGCTTTGTCTAAAAATCATAAAACTGGTCTCGTTAGATTCAGTGCATCATGCCGAGTCGTGCGATACTAAATTTTCCCATATCGGCCATTTAGAGCGTCGGCCATTTTGAATATTGTCATAAATTGCTATATTTAACAAATGGATTGGCGTATCGTTACGAAACTCAATATGTGTCTTCGGCACCTAACCTTGATACGGCACAAAAAGTTTGGGGGCAGCGCCACCTTGTGGTCAAAAGTTATAACCAAATTTACAAATATGCTAATAACTTTTGATGACGTTAACCTATTGTAAAACAAATGGTCTTAATGTGTTCATTGGGTCAAGCCGAGACCATAGATACCAAATATGTCATATTCGGCCAAACCTCCGATTTGCCATGTTATTTTTCTATAAAAACCTACTTTTTCGAACTCCTCCCAAACCGTTTGCTCAATTTTCACCAAAATTGAATCACATCATCTTCAGACCCTGTTGACAAAAAGTTATAGAAATGAAGTTGATTCGCCAAACTGTTTTCGATAAAATTGCAATCGAATTTGACCAAATGGCCACCAAATAAAGCGAGGCGTATATCTCTGCAACGCATTAGCATTTTCTGACCAAACTTTCTGTGTGCCATGTCAATCATGATCTGAGGCTACTTGCCGAGTTTTAGCGCAGTGCAATCTAGTGGTCCGGAGATATAAACAAAGTGGTGCTTTTGCTTACAGCTTTTTTGCTTCTCACTTAAGACAATAAAACTCGAAATGTCAACTACAGCCACTAAATGTCAGCAGAACATTACTCAACATGTCATTTGCCCTTTTCACATTGATGAAAATGATACATTAAGGAAAATTAGTCAATTAAACATTTAGTTTTATTCAAAAGTTCTGTTGTTGTTTTTACTATAACTATAAAAATAAACCTCTTCATAATGAATAAAAATAATTATACTTCTTATAATATATCAATAAGTTGCTGTTTTCTTTTCAAGAACTGTTTACATGAATTAAAACAGACTAATGAAGAAAATACTGATATGTTTATTATTGTAAATCAAATCATACAATGATTAATTTGACTTTAACTACATTGGATCTACAGGGTTTATTTTCCCCATTTTAAAAATGCACATAGTAAGTAGACTGTCAGTGTATGCTTAAAGTGAAATTATTTGATACAATTACATTTTAGAGACAAAGGGTTTTCTCTCCAGCCAAGATGAAGTGCTTTGATGTCAAAATGACTATAATGCTGTATTTCAGCAATGCTTTACCCAATTGACACCAAACTTTGCATGTGTCATTGTCATCTCTCTCTGGACATACCACATGAATTGACACATCAATTTGGTTAGAGCGCTGCTTGTTGGTCAAACGTGATAAACCATTAAATCGAATTGCTAAAGACCGTATTGATGATTTTTCAGCTGGCTGCTAGCAGCTATATTTATTATTATTATTATTCTTCTTCTGCCATTGAAGTCTATGACAGCCCATAGAACCGTAAGCGGGAAAATGAAAAAAAGTTGGCACACTCATAAAGGAGAGTCTAATCATTGACCATAGCAAAATTGAAGTCTCTAACTCAATCTCTCTACCGCCACCAACTGTCCAAAGTTGCACTCACGTTTACGTAAATAACTTTTGAACCGTATGTCCTAGAAACAAAATTCTTTTGTCCACTGATTCCTTGGCTCAAGACGATTCGATTGCACCCTATGACGTCATTTTCCGTCATGAAAATTTTCCCGCCATTTTGAATTTTATGAAAAACCTACTTTGTCGAACTCCTCCTAGGCCGTTCGTCCGATGTTCACGAAAATTGAACCACATCATCTCCTGACAATGTGGACAAAACGATATATAAACAAAGTTGATTCGTCAAACCGTTTACGAATAACTTGTGAAAGAATCTGAGGTAAAAGTCGCCAAAATGAAATTGAGGCTTTATCTCCCCAATGCATTAGCCTTTTCTGACCAAACTAGGTGTGTGTTATGTCAATCATGGTTTGAGGCTACCTGCAGAGTTTTGGCGCTGTGCCCCCTAGTGGTCAGGAGTTATCAAAAACTGACTTTTTTGCTTATAACTTCTGAACCCTTTGGCCAAAAATCATGAAACTGGTCTCTTTAGATCCAGTGGGTCATGCCGAGTCCTATGATACCAAATATTCCCATATCGGCCATTTTGAGCGTCTGCCATTTCGATTTTTCTTATAAGATGCTATGTTTAACAAACACATGACTTTAGTGCTCTGTCAGCAATGGTTTACCCAATTGAAAGCAAACTTTGCATGTGTCAATGTCACCACACTCTCAATGTACCACACACTACAATTTGGTTACAGCGCTGCCTGTTGGTTGAATGCGATAAACCATTAAATCGAATTGCTAAAGACCGTATTGTTGGTTTTTCAGCCATTTAGACTTAAGCCATATTGAAATGTCTTTAGATTTTTACTGCCGTTGGTCTGATGATGCCAGTCATGTCGGCATGACATTTAATGCCCTCCTTGCGCTTGGCCCCGTGATGGCTGCTAACAGCTATATTTATTAGGGGCCAAGCACCGAAGGTGCGGAGGCACCTATTGTTTTTGTTCCGGTTCTTTATTATTATTCTTCTTCTTCTTCCGTCATTGAAGTCTATGACAGCCCATAGAACCGTAAGCGGGAAAATGAAAAAAAGTTGGCACACTCATAAAGGACAGTCCAATCATTGACCATAGCAAAATTGAAGTCTCTAACTCAATCTCTATAGCGCCACCAACTGTCCAAAGTTGCACTCACGTTTACGTAAATAACTTTTGAACCGTATGTCCTAGAAACAAAATTCTTTTGTCCACTGATTCCTTGGCTCAAGACGATTCGATTGCACCCTATGACGTCATTTTCCGTCATGAATATTTTCCCGCCATTTTGAATTTTATGAAAAACCTACTTTTTCGAACTCCTCCTAGGCCGTTTGTCCGATTTTCACGAAAATTGAACCACATCATCTCCAGACCATGGTGACAAAAAGTTATCCAAAGAAAGTTGAAATGTCAAACCGTTTATGAATAACTCACGAAATAATCCGACGTAATGATCGCAAAAATGAACTTGAGGCTCTATCTCCACAACGCATTAGCGTTTTCTGACCAAACTCGGTGTGTGTTATGTCAATCATGGTCTGAGGCTACCTGCAGAGTTTTGGCGCTGTGCCCCCTAGTGGTCAGGAGATATGAAAAAGTGACATTTTTCCTTACAACTCCTGAACGCTTTGTCTAAAAATCATAAAACTGGTCTCGTTAGATTCAGTGCATCATGCCGAGTCGTGCGATACTAAATTTTCCCATATCGGCCATTTAGAGCGTCGGCCATTTTGAATATTGTCATAAATTGCTATATTTAACAAATGGATTGGCGTATCGTTACGAAACTCAATATGTGTCTTCGGCACCTAACCTTGATACGGCACAAAAAGTTTGGGGGCAGCGCCACCTTGTGGTCAAAAGTTATAACCAAATTTACAAATATGCTAATAACTTTTGATGACGTTAACCTATTGTAAAACAAATGGTCTTAATGTGTTCATTGGGTCAAGCCGAGACCATAGATACCAAATATGTCATATTCGGCCAAACCTCCGATTTGCCATGTTATTTTTCTATAAAAACCTACTTTTTCGAACTCCTCCCAAACCGTTTGCTCAATTTTCACCAAAATTGAATCACATCATCTTCAGACCCTGTTGACAAAAAGTTATAGAAATGAAGTTGATTCGCCAAACTGTTTTCGATAAAATTGCAATCGAATTTGACCAAATGGCCACCAAATAAAGCGAGGCGTATATCTCTGCAACGCATTAGCATTTTCTGACCAAACTTTCTGTGTGCCATGTCAATCATGATCTGAGGCTACTTGCCGAGTTTTAGCGCAGTGCAATCTAGTGGTCCGGAGATATAAACAAAGTGGTGCTTTTGCTTACAGCTTTTTTGCTTCTCACTTAAGACAATAAAACTCGAAATGTCAACTACAGCCACTAAATGTCAGCAGAACATTACTCAACATGTCATTTGCCCTTTTCACATTGATGAAAATGATACATTAAGGAAAATTAGTCAATTAAACATTTAGTTTTATTCAAAAGTTCTGTTGTTGTTTTTACTATAACTATAAAAATAAACCTCTTCATAATGAATAAAAATAATTATACTTCTTATAATATATCAATAAGTTGCTGTTTTCTTTTCAAGAACTGTTTACATGAATTAAAACAGACTAATGAAGAAAATACTGATATGTTTATTATTGTAAATCAAATCATACAATGATTAATTTGACTTTAACTACATTGGATCTACAGGGTTTATTTTCCCCATTTTAAAAATGCACATAGTAAGTAGACTGTCAGTGTATGCTTAAAGTGAAATTATTTGATACAATTAAATTTTAGAGACAAAGGGTTTTCTCTCCAGCCAAGATTAAGTGCTTTGATGTCAAAATGACTATAATGCTGTATTTCAGCAATGCTTTACCCAATTGACACCAAACTTTGCATGTGTCATTGTCATCTCTCTCTGGACATACCACATGAATTGACACATCAATTTGGTTAGAGCGCTGCTTGTTGGTCAAACGTGATAAACCATTAAATCGAATTGCTAAAGACCGTATTGATGATTTTTCAGCCATTTAGACTGAAGTCATATTGAAACGTCTTTAGATGTTTACTGCTGTTGGTCGGATGCTGCCAGCCATATCGGCATGACATTTAATGCCCTCTTTGCGCTTGGCCCCGTGATGGCTGCTAGCAGCTATATTTATTATTATTCTTCTTCTGCCATTGAAGTCTATGACAGCCCATAGAACCGTAAGCGGGAAAATGAAAAAAAGTTGGCACACTCATAAAGGACAGTCCAATCATTGACCATAGCAAAATTGAAGTCTCTAACTCAATCTCTATTGCGCCACCAACTGTCCAAAGTTGCACTCACGTTTATGTAAATAACTTTTGAACCGTATGTCCTAGAAACAAAATTCTTTTGTCCACTGATTCCTTGGCTCAAGACGATTCGAATGCACCCTATGACGTCATTTTCCGTCATGAAAATTTTCCCGCCATTTTGAATTTTATGAAAAACCTACTTTTTCGAACTCCTCCTAGGCCGTTCGTCCGATTTTCACGAAAATTGAACCACATCATCTCCAGACAATGTGGACAAAACGGTATATAAAGAAAGTTTATTCGTCAAACTGTTTACGAATAACTCGCGAAAGAATCCGAGGTAAAAGTCGCCAAAATGAATTTGAGGCTTTATCTCCGCAATGCATTAGCCTTTTCTGACCAAACTAGGTGTGTATTATGTCAATCATGGTTTGAGGCTACCTGCAGAGTTTTGGCGCTGTGCCCCCTAGTGGTCAGGAGTTATGAAAAACTGACTTTTGTGCTTATAACTTCTGAACCCTTTGGCCAAAAATCATGAAACTGGTCTCTTTAGATCCAGTGGGTCATGCCGAGTCCTGTGATACCAAATATTCCCATATCGGCCATTTTGAGCGTCTGCCATTTCGATTTTTCTTATAAGATGCTATGTTTAACAAACACTTGACTTTAGTGCTCTGTCAGCAATGGTTTACCCAATTGAAAGCAAACTTTGCATGTGTCAATGTCACCACACTCTCAATGTACCACACACTACAATTTGGTTACAGCGCTGCCTGTTGGTTGAATGCGATAAACCATTAAATCGAATTGCTAAAGACCGTATTGTTGGTTTTTCAGCCATTTAGACTTAAGCCATATTGAAATGTCTTTAGATTTTTACTGCCGTTGATCTGATGATGCCAGTCATGTCGGCATGACATTTAATGCCCTCCTTGCGCTTGGCCCCGTGATGGCTGCTAGCAGCTATATTTAGGGGCCAAGCACCGAAGGTGCGGAGGCACCTATTGTTTTTGTTCCGGTTCTTATTATTATTATTATTATTATTCTTCTTCTGCCATTGAAGTCTATGACAGCCCATAGAACCGTAAGCGGGAAAATGAAAAAAAGTTGGCACACTCATAAAGGAGAGTCCAATCATTGACCATAGCAAAATTGAAGTCTCTAACTCAATCTCTCTAGCGCCACCAACTGTCCAAAGTTGCACTCACGTTTACGTAAATAACTTTTGCACCGTATGTCCTAGAAACAGAATTCTTTTGTCCACTGATTCCTTGGCTCAAGACGATTCGATTGCACCCTATGACGTCATTTTCCGTCATGAAAATTTTCCCGCCATTTTGAATTTTATGAAAAACCTACTTTGTCGAACTCCTCCTAGGCCGTTCGTCCGATGTTCACGAAAATTGAACCACATCATCTCCCGACAATGTGGACATAACGATATATAAAGAAAGTTGATTCGACAAACCGTTTACGAATAACTCGCGAAAGAATCTGAGGTAAAAGTCGCCAAAATGAAATTGAGGCTTTATCTCCCCAATGCATTAGCCTTTTCTGACCAAACTAGGTGTGTGTTATGTCAATCATGGTTTGAGGCTACCTGCAGAGTTTTGGCGCTGTGCCCCCTAGTGGTCAGGAGTTATCAAAAACTGACTTTTTTGCTTATAACTTCTGAACCCTTTGGCCAAAAATCATGAAACTGGTCTCTTTAGATCCAGTGGGTCATGCCGAGTCCTGTGATACCAAATATTCCCATATCGGCCATTTTGAGCGTCTGCCATTTCGATTTTTCTTATAAGATGCAATGTTTAACAAACACTTGACTTTAGTGCTCTGTCAGGAATGGTTTACCCAATTGAAAGCAAACTTTGCATGTGTCAATGTCACCACACTCTCAATGTACCACACACTACAATTTGGTTACAGCGCTGCCTGTTGGTTGAATGCGATAAACCATTAAATCGAATTGCTAAAGACCGTATTGTTGGTTTTTCAGCCATTTAGACTTAAGTCATATTGAAATGTCTTTAGATTTTTACTGCCGTTGGTCTGATGATGCCAGTCATGTCGGCATGACATATAATGCCCTCCTTGCGCTTGGCCCCGTGATGGCTGCTAGCAGCTATATTTATTATTATTATTATTCTTCTTCTGCCATTGAAGTCTATGACAGCCCATAGAACCGTAAGCGGGAAAATGAAAAAAAGTTGGCACACTCATAAAGGAGAGTCTAATCATTGACCATAGCAAAATTGAAGTCTCTAACTCAATCTCTCTACCGCCACCAACTGTCCAAAGTTGCACTCACGTTTACGTAAATAACTTTTGAACCGTATGTCCTAGAAACAAAATTCTTTTGTCCACTGATTCCTTGGCTCAAGACGATTCGATTGCACCCTATGACGTCATTTTCCGTCATGAAAATTTTCCCGCCATTTTGAATTTTATGAAAAACCTACTTTGTCGAACTCCTCCTAGGCCGTTCGTCCGATGTTCACGAAAATTGAACCACATCATCTCCTGACAATGTTGACAAAACGATATATAAACAAAGTTGATTCGTCAAACCGTTTACGAATAACTCGTGAAAGAATCTGAGGTAAAAGTCGCCAAAATGAAATTGAGGCTTTATCTCCCCAATGCATTAGCCTTTTCTGACCAAACTAGGTGTGTGTTATGTCAATCATGGTTTGAGGCTACCTGCAGAGTTTTGGCGCTCTGCCCCCTAGTGGTCAGGAGATATGAAAAAGTGACATTTTTCCTTACAACTCCTGAACCCTTTGGCCAAAAATCATAAAACTGGTCTCGTTAGATTCAGTGCATCATGCCGAGTCGTGCGATACCAAATTTTCCCATATCGGCCATTTAGAGCGTCGGCCATTTTGAATATTGTCATAAATTGCTATATTTAACAAATGGATTGGCGTATCGTTACGAAACTCAATATGTGTCTTCGGCACCTAATCTTGATACGGCACAAAAAGTTTGGGGGCAGCGCCACCTTGTGGTCAAAAGTTATAACCAAATTTACAAATATGCTAATAACTTTTGATGACGTTAACCTATTGTAAAACAAATGGTCTTAATGTGTTCATTGGGTCAAGCCGAGACCATAGATACCAAATATGTTATATTCGGCCAAACCTCCGATTTGCCATGTTATTTTTCTTTAAAAACCTACTTTTTCGAACTCCTCCCAGACCGTTTGTCCAATTTTCACCAAAATTGAACCACATCATCTCCAGACCATCATGACAAAAAGTTATCCAAAGAAAGTTGATATGTCAAACCGTTTACGAATAACTCGCGAAAGAATCCGACGTAATGGTCGCAAAATTGAAATTGAGGCTTTATCTCCGCAATGCATTAGCCTTTTCTGACCAAACTAGGTGTGTGTTATGTCAATCATGGTCTGAGGCTACCTGCAGAGTTTTGGCGCTCTGCCCCCTAGTGGTCAGGAGATATTAAAAAACTGACATTTTTGATTATAACTCCTGAACGCTTTGTCTAAAAATCATGAAACTGCTGTCTTTAGATCCAGTTGGTCATGCCGAGTCCTGTGATACCACATTTTCCCATATCGGCCATTTTGAGCATCTGCCATTTCGATTTTTCTTATAAGATGCTATGTTTAACAAACACATGACTTTAGTGCTGTCAGCAATGGTTTACCCAATTGAAAGCAAACTTTGCATGTGTCAATGTCACCACACTCTCAATGTACCACACACTACAATTTGGTTACAGCGCTGCCTGTTGGTTGAATGCGATAAACCATTAAATCGAATTGCTAAAGACCGTATTGTTGGTTTTTCAGCCATTTAGACTTAAGTCATATTGAAATGTCTTTAGATTCTTACTGCCGTTGGTCTGATGATGCCAGTCATGTCGGCATGACATTTAATGCCCTCCTTGCGCTTGGCCCCGTGATGGCTGCTAGTTATTCTTCATCTTCTTCCGCCATGGGAGTCTATGACAGCCCATAGAACCGTAAGCGGGAAAATGAAAAAAAGTTGTCACACTCATAAAAGACAGTCCAATCATTGACCATAGCAAAATTGAAGTCTCTAACTCAATATCTCTAGCGCCACCAACTGTCCAAAGTTGAACTAACGTTTATGCTAATAACTTTTGAACCGTATGACCTAGAAACAAAATTCTTATGTCCACTGATTCCTTGGCTCAAGACGATTCGATTGCACCCTATGACGTCATTTTCCGTCATGAAATTTTTCCCGCCATTTTGAATTTTATGAAAAACCTACTTTTTCGAACTCCTCCTAGGCCGTTTTTCCGATTTCAACGAAAATTGAACCACATCATCTCCAGACAATGTGGACAAAAAGTTATCCAAAGAAAGTTGATATGTCAAACCGTTTACGAATAACTCGCGAAAGAATCCGACGTAAAGGTCGCAAAAATGAAATTGAGGCTTTATCTCCGCAACGCATTAGCGTTTTTTGACCAAACTAGGTGTGTGTTATGTCAATCATGGTCTGAGGCTACCTGCAGAGTTTTGGCGCTGTGCCCCCTAGTGGTCAGGAGATATGAAAAAGTTAAATATTTGCTTATAACTTCTGAACTCTTTGGCCAAAAATAATAAAACTGGTCTCTTTAGATTCATTTCATCATGCCGAGTCGTGCGATACCAAATTTTCCCATATCGGCCATTTTGAGCGTCGGCCATTTTGAATATTGTCATAAATTGCTATATTTAACAAAGATATTGGCGTATCGTTACGAAACTCAATATGTGTCTTCGGCACCTAACCTTGATACGACTCAAAAAGTTTCGAGGCAGCACCCCCTTGTGGTCAAAAATTATAACCAAATTTACAAATATGCTAATAACTTTTGAGTGCGTTAACCTATGGTAAAACAAATTATATTTATACGTTCCTTGGGCCAAGCCGAGAACACAGATACCAAATTTGTCATAGTCGACCAAACTTCTTGTCCACCATGTTGTTTTTCTTTAAAAACCTACTTTTTCGAACTCCTCCCAGACCGTTTGTCCAATTTTCACCAAAATTAAACCACATCATCTCCAGACCATCATGACAAAAAGTTATATAAAGAAAGTTGATTCGCCAAACCGTTTACGAATAACTTGCGAAAGAATTCGACACAATGGCGATAGAATTGAAAGAGAGGCTATATCTCCGTAACTCATTAGCGTATTTTGACCAAAATAGGTGTGTGTTATGTCAATCATGGTCTGAGGCTACCTGCAGTGTTTTGGTGCTCTGCCCCCTAGTGGTCAGGAGATATAAAAAAACTGACATTTTTGATTATAACTCCTGAACGCTTTGTCTAAAAATCATGAAACTGCTGTCTTTAGATCCAGTGGGTCATGCCGAGTCATGTGATACCAAATTTTCCCATATCGGCCATTTTGAGCGTCTGCCATTTCGATTTTTCTTATAAGATGCTATGTTTAACAAACACATGACTTTAGTGCTCTGTCAGCAATGGTTTACCCAATTGAAAGCAAACTTTGCATGTGTCAATGTCACCACACTCTCAATGTACCACATGAATTGACACTACAATTTGGTTACAGCGCTGCCTGTTGGTTGAATGTGATAAACCATTAAATCGAAATACTAAAGACCGTATTGTTGATTTTTCAGCCATTTAGACTTAAGTCATATTGAAATGTCTTTAGATTCTTACTGCCGTTGGTCTGATGATGCCAGCCATGTCGGCATGGCATTTAATGCCCTCCTTGCGCTTGGCCCCGTGATGGCTGCTAGCAGCTATATTTATTAGGGGCCAAGCACCGAAGGTGCGGAGGCACCTATTGTTTCCGTTCCGGTTCTTTATTATTATTATTCATCTTCTTCTTCTTCTTCTTCTTCTTCTTCCGCCATGGAAGTCTATGGCAGGCCATAGAACCGTTTGCAGGAAAATGATAAAATTTGGCACACTGATAGAGGACAAGCCAATCATTGACCAGAGCAAATTTGAAGTCTCTAACTCAATGTCTCTAGCGCCACCAACTGTCCAAATTTGCACTCACGTTTACGTAAATAACTCTTGAACCGTATGTCCTAGAAACAAAATTCTTTCGTCCACTAATTCCTTGGCTCAAGACGATTCGAATGCACCCTATGACGTCATTTTCCGTCATGAAAATTTTCCCGCCATTTTGAATTTTAAGAAAAACCTACTTTTTCGAACTCCTCCTAGGCCGTTTGTCCGATTTTCACGAAAATTGAACCACATCATCTCCAGACTATGTGTACAAAAAGTTATTAAAAGAAAGTTGATTTGTCAAACCGTTTACGAATAACTTGCGAAAGAATTCGACAAAATGGCAGCAGAAATAAAAGCGAGGCTATATCTCCGCAACGCATTAGCGTATTCTGACCAAACTTGGTGTGTGTTATGGCAATGATGGTCTGAGGCTACCTGCGGAGATTTGGCGCTCTGCCCCCTAGTGGTCTGGAGATATGAAAATGTGAAATATTTTCTTAGAACTTCTGAACGCTTCGACCAAAAATCATAAAACTGGTCTCGTTACATTCAGTGCATCATGCCGAGTCGTGCGATACCAAATTTTCCCATATCGGCCATTTTGAGGGTCGGCCATTTTGAATTTTGTCATAAATTGCTATATTTAACAAACACATTGGCGTATCGTTACGAAACTCGATATGTGTCTTCGGGACCTGGGCCTAATAGGACACAAAAAGTTCTGAGGCAGCGCCACCTTGTGGTCAAAAGTTGTAACCAAATTTACAAATATGCTAATAACTTTTGAATACATTAACCTATGGTAAAACAAATTATCTTTATACGTTCCTTGGGTCAAACCGAGAACACAGATACCAAATTTGTCATAGTCGGCCAAACTTCCTGTCCGCCATGTTGTTTTTCTTCAAAAACCTACTTTTTCGAACTCCTCCCACACCGTTTGTCCAATTTTCACCAAAATTGAATCATAACATCTTCAGACCATGCTGACAAAAAGTTATTAAAATAAAGTTGATTCGTCAAACAGGTTTCGATAAAATTGCGAACGAATTTGACCAAATGGCCACCAAATAAAGCGAGGCTATATCTCCACAACGCATTAGCGTATTCTTACCAAACTTTCTGTGTGTCATGTCAATCATGATCTGAGGCTACCTGCAGAGTTTTGGCGCTCTGCCCCCTAGTGGTCAGGAGATATGAAAATCTGACATTTTTGATTATAACTCTTGAATGCTTTGTCCAAAAAACATGAAACTGCTGTCTTTAGATTCAGTGCATCATGCCGAGTCCTGCGATACCAAATTTTCTCATATCGGCCATTTTGAGCGTCAGCTATTTAGAATTTTGTCATGAAATGCTATGCTTAAACACATGACTTTAAAGCAGTATGTCAGCAATGCTTTACCCTATTGACACCAAACTTTGCATGTGTCATTGTCACCTCACTCTGGATAAACCACGTGATTTGACATATCAGTTTGGTTACAGCGCTGCCTGTTGGTCAAACGTGATAAACCGTTAAATCGAATTACTAAAGACCGTATTGATGATTTTTCAGCAATTTAGACTGAAGTCCTATCGAAATGTCTTTAGATGCTTCCTGCCGTTTGTCTGATGCTGCCAGCCATGTCGGCATGACATTTAATGCCTTCTTTGTGCTTGGCCCCGTCATTAGGGGCCAAGCACCGAAGGTGCGGAGGCACCTATTGTTTTTGTTCCGGTTCTTATTAGGGGCCAAGCACCGAAGGTGCGGAGGCACCTATTGTTTTTGTTCCGGTTCTTATTATTAGGGGCCAAGCACCGAAGGTGCGGAGGCACCTATTGTTTTTGTTCCGGTTCTTATTATTATTAGGGGCCAAGCACCGAAGGTGCGGAGGCACCTATTGTTTTTGTTCCGGTTCTTATTATTATTAGGGGCCAAGCACCGAAGGTGCGGAGGCACCTATTGTAATTGTTCCGGTTCTTTATTATTATTATTCATCTTCTTCTTCTTCTTCTTCTTCTTCTTCCGCCATGGAAGTCTATGTAAGGCCATAGAACCGTTTGCGGGAAAATGATAAAATTTGGCACACTGATAGAGGACAAGCCAATCATTGACCATAGCAAATTTGAAGTCTCTAACTCAATGTCTCTAGCGCCACCAACTGTCCAAAGTTGCACTCACGTTTACGTAAATAACTCTTGAACCGTATGTCCTAGAAACAAAATTCTTTCGTCCACTAATTCCTTGGCTCAAGACGATTCGATTGCACCCTATGACGTCATTTTCCGTCATGAAAATTTTCCCGCCATTTTGAATTTTACGAAAAACCTACTTTTTCGAACTCCTCCTAGGCCGTTTGTCCGATTTTCACGAAAATTGAACCACATCATCTCCAGACTATGCGTACAAAAAGTTATTAAAAGAAAGTTTATTTGTCAAACCGTTTACGAATAACTTGCGAATGAATTCGACAAAATGGCCGCAGAAATGAAAGCGAGGCTTTATCTCTGCAACGCATTAGCGTATTCTGACCAAACTTGGTGTGTGTTATGGCAATGATGGTCTGAGGCTACCTGCGGAGATTTGGCACTCTGCCCCCTAGTGGTCTGGAGATATGAAAAAGTGAAATATTTGCTTATAACTTCTGAACGCTTCGATCAAAAATCATAAAACTGGTCTCGTTAGATTCAGGGCATCATGCCGAGTCGTGCAATACCAAATTTTCCCATATCGGCCATTTTGAGGGTCGGCCATTTTGAATTTTGTCATAAATTGCTATATTTAACAAACACATTGGTGTATCGTTACGAAACTCGATATGTGTCTTCGGCATCTGGGCCTGATACAACACAAAAAGTTTCGAGGCAGCGCCACCTTGTGGTCAAAAGTTATAAACAAATTTGCAAAAATGCTAATAACTTTTGAACACGTTAACCTATGGTAAAATAAGTTGTCTTTATACGTTCCTTGGGTCAAACCGAGAACACAGATACCAAATTTGTCATAGTCGGCCAAACTTCCTGTCCGCCATGTTGTTTTTCTTTAAAAACCTACTTTTTCGAACTCCTCCCACACCGTTTGTCCAATTTTCACCAAAATTGAATCATAACATCTTCAGACCATGCTGACAAAAAGTTATTAAAATAAAGTTGATTCGTCAAACAGGTTTCGATAAAATTGCGAACAAATTTGACCAAATGGCCACCAAATAAAGCGAGGCTATATCTCCGCAACGCATTAGCGTATTCTGACCAAACTTTCTGTGTGTCATGTCAATCATGATCTGAGGCTACCTGCAGAGTTTTGGCGCTCTGCCCCCTAGTGGTCAGGAGATATAAAATACTGACATTTTTGATTATAACTCCTGAATGCTTTGTCCAAAAATCATGAAACTGCTGTCTTTAGATTCAGGGCATCATGCCGAGTCGTGCGATACCAAATTTTCCCATATCGGCCATTTTCAGCGTCAGCTATTTAGAATTTTGTCATGAAATGCTATGCTTAACAAACACATGACTTTAAAGCTGGATGTCTATGACAGCCCATAGAACCGTAAGCGGGAAAATGAAAAAAAGTTGGCACACTCATAAAGGAGAGTCTAATCATTGACCATAGCAAAATTGAAGTCTCTAACTCAATCTCTCTACCGCCACCAACTGTCCAAAGTTGCACTCACGTTTACGTAAATAACTTTTGAACCGTATGTCCTAGAAACAAAATTCTTTTGTCCACTGATTCCTTGGCTCAAGACGATTCGATTGCACCCTATGACGTCATTTTCCGTCATGAAAATTTTCCCGCCATTTTGAATTTTATGAAAAACCTACTTTGTCGAACTCCTCCTAGGCCGTTCGTCCGATGTTCACGAAAATTGAACCACATCATCTCCTGACAATGTTGACAAAACGATATATAAACAAAGTTGATTCGTCAAACCGTTTACGAATAACTCGTGAAAGAATCTGAGGTAAAAGTCGCCAAAATGAAATTGAGGCTTTATCTCCCCAATGCATTAGCCTTTTCTGACCAAACTAGGTGTGTGTTATGTCAATCATGGTTTGAGGCTACCTGCAGAGTTTTGGCGCTCTGCCCCCTAGTGGTCAGGAGATATTAAAAAACTGACTTTTTTGCTTATAACTCCTGAACCCTTTGGCCAAAAATCATGAAACTGGTCTCTTTAGATCCAATGGGTCATGCCGAGTCCTGTGATACCAAATTTTCCCATATCGGCCATTTTGAGCGTCTGCCATTTCGATTTTTCTTATAAGATTCTATGTTTAACAAACACATGACTTTAGTGCTCTGTCAGCAATGGTTTACCCAATTGAAAGCAAACTTTGCATGTGTCAATGTCACCACACTCTCAATGTACCACATGAATTGACACTACAATTTGGTTACAGCGCTGCCTGCTGGTTGAATGTGATAAACCATTAAATCGAATTACTAAAGACCGTATTGTTGATTTTTCAGCCATTTAGACTTAAGTCATATTGAAATGTCTTTAGATTCTTACTGCCATTGGTCTGATGATGCCAGCCATGTCGGCATGACATTTAATGCCCTCCTTGCGCTTGGCCCCGTGATGGCTGCTAGCAGCTATTTAGGGGCCAAGCACCGAAGGTGCGGAGGCACCTATTGTTTTTGTTCCGGTTCTTATTATTATTAGGGGCCAAGCACCGAAGGTGCGGAGGCACCTATTGTTTCCGTTCCGGTTCTTTATTATTATTATTCATCTTCTTCTTCTTCTTCTTCTTCTTCTTCCGCCATGGAAGTCTATGTAAGGCCATAGAACCGTTTGCGGGAAAATGATAAAATTTGGCACACTGATAGAGGACAAGCCAATCATTGACCATAGCAAATTTGAAGTCTCTAACTCAATGTCTCTAGCGCCACCAACTGTCCAAAGTTGCACTCACGTTTACGTAAATAACTCTTGAACCGTATGTCCTAGAAACAAAATTCTTTCGTCCACTGATTCCTTGGCTCAAGACGATTCGATTGCACCCTATGACGTCATTTTCCGTCATGAAAATTTTCCCGCCATTTTGAATTTTACGAAAAACCTACTTTTTCGAACTCCTCCTAGGCCGTTGGTCCGATTTTCACGAAAATTGAACCACATCATCTCCAGACAATGTGGACAAAAAGTTATCCAAAGAAAGTTGATATGTCAAACCGTTTACGAATAACTTGCGAAAGAATCCGAGGTAATGGTCGCAAAAATGAAATTGAGGCTTTATCTCCGCAACGCATTAGAGTTTTCTGACCAAACTAGGTGTGTGTTATGTCAATCATGGTCTGAGGCTACCTGCAGAGTTTTGGCGCTGTGCCCCCTAGTGGTCAGGAGATATGAAAAAGTTAAATATTTGCTTATAACTTCTGAACGCTTTGGCCAAAAATAATAAAACTGGTCTCTTTAGATTCAGTGCATCATGCCGAGTCGTGCGATACCAAATTTTCCCATATCGGCCATTTTGAGTGTCGGCCATTTTGAATATTGTCATAAATTGCTATATTTAACAAAGATATTGGCGTATCGTTACGAAACTCAATATGTGTCTTCGGCACCTAACCTTGATACGACTCAAAAAGTTTCGAGGCAGCACCCCCTTGTGGTCAAAAATTATAACCAAATTTACAAATATGCTAATAACTTTTGAGTGCATTAACCTATGGTAAAACAAATTATCTTTATACGTTCCTTGGGTCAAACCGAGAACACAGATACCAAATTTGTCATAGTCGGCCAAACTTCTTGTCCACCATGTTGTTTTTCTTTAAAAACCTACTTTTTCAAACTCCTCCCAAACCGTTTGTCCAATTTTCACCAAAATTAAACCACATCATCTCTAGACCATGCTGACAAAAAGTTATCCAAAGAAAGTTGATATGTCAAACCGTTTACGAATAACTCGCGAAAGAATCCGACGTAATGGTCGCAAAAATTAAATTGAGGCTTTATCTCCGCAACGCATTAGCGTTTTCTGACCAAACTTGGTGTGTGTTATGTCAATCACGGTCTGAGGCTACCTGCAGAGTTTTGGCGCTCTGCCCCCTAGTGGTCAGGAGATATTTAAAAACTGACATTTTTGATTATAACTCCTGAACGCTTTGTCTAAAAATCATGAAACTGCTGTCTTTGGATCCAGTGGGACATGCCGAGCCCTGTGATACCAAATTTTCCCATATCGGCCATTTTGAGCGTCTGCCATTTCGATTTTTCTTATAAGATGCTATGTTTAACAAACACATGACTTTAGTGCTCTGTCAGCAATGGTTTACCCAATTGAAAGCAAACTCTGCATGTGTCAATGTCACCACACTCTCAATGTACCACATGAATTGACACTACAATTTGGTTACAGCGCTGCCTGTTGGTCGAACGTGATAAACCATTAAATCAAATTACTAAAGACCGTATTGTTGATTTTTCAGCCATTTAGACTTGTCATATTGAAATGTCTTTAGATTCTTATTGCCGTTGGTCTGATGATGCCAGCCATGTCGGCATGACATTTAATGCCCTCCTTGCGCTTGGCCCCGTGATGGCTGCTAGCAGCTATATTTAGGGGCCAAGCACCGAAGGTGCGGAGGCACCTATTGTTTTTGTTCCGGTTCTTATTATTAGGGGCCAAGCACCGAAGGTGCGGAGGCACCTATTGTAATTGTTCCGGTTCTTTATTATTATTATTCATCTTCTTCTTCTTCCGCCATGGAAGTCTATGTAAGGCCATAGAACCGTTTGCGGGAAAATGATAAAATTTGGCACACTGATAGAGGACAAGTCAATCATTGACCATAGCAAATTTGAAGTCTCTAACTCAATGTCTCTAGCGCCACCAACTGTCCAAAGTTGCACTCACGTTTACGTAAATAACTCTTGAACCGTATGTCCTAGAAACAAAATTCTTTCGTCCACTAATTCCTTGGCTCAAGACGATTCGATTGCACCCTATGACGTCATTTTCCGTCATGAAAAATTTCCCGCCATTTTGAATTTTACGAAAAACCTACTTTTTCGAACTCCTCCCAGACCGTTTGTCCAATTTTCAACAAAATTAAACCACATCATTTCCAGACCATCTTGACAAAAAGTTATCCAAAGAAAGTTGATATGTCAAACCGTTTACGAATAACTCGCGAAAGAATCCGACGTAATGGTTGCAAAAATGAAATTGAGGCTTTATCTCCGCAACGCATTAGCGTTTTCTGACCAAACTAGGTGTGTGTTATGTCAATCATGGTTTGAGGCTACCTGCAGAGATTTGGCGCTCTGCCCCCTAGTGGTCAGGAGATATCAAAAAACTGACATTTTTGATTATAACTCCTGAACGCTTTGTCTAAAAATCATGAAACTGGTCTCTTTAGATCCAGTGGGTCATGCCGAGTCCTGTGATACCAAATTTTCCCATATCGGCCATTTTGAGCGTCTGCCATTTCGATTTTTCTTGTAAGAAGCTATGTTTAACAAACACATGACTTTAGTGGTCTGTCAGCAATGGTTTACCCAATTGAAAGCAAACTTTGCATGTGTCAATGTCACCACACTCTCAATGTACCACATGAATTGACACTACAATTTGGTTACAGCGCTGCCTGTTGGTTGAATGTGATTAAACCATTAAATCGAATTGCTAAAGACCGTATTGTTGGTTTTTCAGCCATTTAGACTTAAGTCATATTGAAATGTCTTTAGATTCTTACTGCCGTTGGTCTGATGATGCCAGCCATGTCGGCATGACATTTAATGCCCTCCTTGCGCTTGGCCCCGTGATGGCTGCTAGCAGCTATATTTATTAGGGGCCAAGCACCGAAGGTGCGGAGGCACCTATTGTTTTTGTTCCGGTTCTTATTATTATTATTATTATTATTCTTCTTCTGCCATTGAAGTCTATGACAGCCCATAGAACCGTAAGCGGGAAAATGAAAAAAAGTTGGCACACTCATAAAGGACAGTCCAATCATTGACCATAGCAAAATTGAAGTCTCTAACTCAATCTCTAAAGCGCCACCAACTGTCCAAAGTTGCACTCACGTTTATGTAAATAACTTTTGAACCGTATGTCCTAGAAACAAAATTCTTTTGTCCACTGATTCCTTGGCTCAAGACGATTCAATTGCACCCTATGACGTCATTTTCCGTCATGAAAATTTTCCCGCCATTTTGAATTTTATGAAAAACCTACTTTTTCGAACTCCTCCTAGGCCGTTCGTCCGATTTTCACGAAAATTGAACCACATCATCTCCAGACAATGTGGACAAAACGATATATAAAGGAAGTTGGTTCGTCAAACCATTTACGAATAACTCACAAAAGAATCTGAGGTAATAGTCGCTAAAATGAAATTGAGGCTTTATCTCCGTAATGCATTTGCCTTTTCTGACCAAACTAGGTGTGTGTTATGTCAATTATGGTCTGAGGCTACCTGCAGAGTTTTGGCGCTCTGCCCCCTACTGGTCAGGAGATATGAAAAACTGTCATTTTTGATTATAACTCCTGAACGCTTTGTCCAAAAATCATGAAACTGGTCTCTTTAGATCCAGTGGGTCATGCCGAGTCCTGTGATACCAAATATTCCCATATCGGCCATTTTGAGCGTCTGCCATTTCGATTTTTCTTATAAGATGCTATGTTTAACAAACACATGACTTTAGTGGTCTGTCAGCAATGGTTTACCCAATTGAAAGCAAACTTTGCATGTGTCAATGTCACCACACTCTCAATGTACCACATGAATTGACACTACAATTTGGTTACAGCGCTGCCTGTTGGTTGAATGTGATAAACCATTAAATCGAAATACTAAAGACCGTATTGTTGATTTTTCAGCCATTTAGACTTAAGTCATATTGAAATCTCTTTAGATTCTTACTGCCGTTGGTCTGATGATGCCAGCCATGTCGGCATGACATTTAATGCCCTCCTTGCGCTTGGCCCCGTGATGGCTGCTAGCAGCTATATTTATTAGGGGCCAAGCACCGAAGGTGCGGAGGCACCTATTGTAATTGTTCCGGTTCTTTATTATTATTATTCATCTTCTTCTTCCGCCATGGAAGTCTATGGCAGCCCATAGAACCGTTTGCGGGAAAATGATAAAATTTGGCACACTCATAAAGGACAGTCCAATCATTGACCATAGCAAAATTGAAGTCTCTAACTCAATGTCTCTAGCGCCACCAACTGTCCAAAGTTGCACTCACGTTTACGTAAATAACTCTTGAACCGTATGTCCTAGAAACAAAATTCTTTCGTCCACTAATTCCTTGGCTCAAGACGATTCGATTGCACCCTATGACGTCATTTTCCGTCATGAAAATTTTCCCGCCATTTTGAATTTTACGAAAAACCTACTTTTTCGAACTTCTCCTAGGCCGTTGGTCCGATTTTCACGAAAATTGAACCACATCATCTCCAGACTATGCGTACAAAAAGTTATTAAAAGAAAGTTGATTTGTCAAACCGTTTACGAATAACTTGCGAAAGAATTCAACAAAATGGGCGCAGAAATGAAAGCGAGGCTTTATCTCCGCAACGCATTAGCGTATTCTGACCAAACTTGGTGTGTGTTATGGCAATGATGGTCTGAGGCTATCTGCAAAGATTTGGCGCTCTGCCCCCTAGTGGTCTGGAGATATGAAAAAGTGAAATATTTGCTTATAACTTCTGAACGCTTCGACTAAAAATCATAAAACTGGTCTCGTTAGATTCAGGGCATCATGCCGAGTCGTGCGATACAAAATTTTCCCATATCGGCCATTTTGAGGGTCGGCCATTTTGAATTTTGTCATAAATTGCTATATTTAACAAACACATTGGCGTATCGTTACGAAACTCGATATGTGTCTTCGGCATCTGGGCCTGATACAACACAAAAAGTTTCGAGGTAGCGCCACCTTGTGGTCAAAAGTTATAACCAAATTTACAAATATGCTAATAACTTTTAAACACGTTAACCTATGGTAAAATAAGTTGTCTTTATACGTTCCTTGGGTCAAACCGAGAACACAGATACCAAATTTGTCATAGTCGGCCAAACTTCCTGTCCGCCATGTTGTTTTTCTTTAAAAACCTACTTTTTCGAACTCCTCCCACACCGTTTGTCCAATTTTCACCAAAATTGAATCATAACATCTTCAGACCATGCTGACAAAAAGTTATTAAAATAAAGTTGATTCATCAAACAGGTTTCGATAAAATTGCGAACGAATTTGACCAAATGGCCACCAAATAAAGCGAGGCTATATCTCCGTAACGCATTAGCGTATTCTGACCAAAATTGATGTGTGTTATGTCAATCATGGTCTGAGGCTACCTGCAGAGTTTTGGCGCTCTGCCCCCTAGTGGTCAGGAGATATGAAAAACTGACATTTTTGATTATAACTCCTGAACGCTTTGTCCAAAAATCATGAAACTGCTGTCTTTAGATTCAGTGCATCATGCCGAGTCCTGCGATACCAAATTTTCCCATATCGGCCATTTTCAGCGTCAGCTATTTAGAATTTTGTCATGAAATGCTATGCTTAAACACATGACTTTAAAGCAGTATGTCAGCAATGCTTTACCCTATTGACACCAAACTTTGCATGTGTCATTGTCACCTCACTCTGGATAAACCACGTGATTTGACATATCAGTTTGGTTACAGCGCTGCCTGTTGGTCAAACGTGATAAACCGTTAAATCGAATTACTAAAGACCGTATTGATGATTTTTCAGCAATTTAGACTGAAGTCCTATCGAAATGTCTTTAGATGCTTCCTGCCGTTGGTCTGATGCTGCCAGCCATGTCGGCATGACATTTAATGCCTTCTTTGTGCTTGGCCCCGTGATGGCTGCTTGCAGCTATATTTATTATTATTCTTCTTCTGCCATTGAAGTCTATGACAGCCCATAGAACCGTAAGCGGGAAAATGAAAAAAAGTTGGCACACTCATAAAGGACAGTCCAATCATTGACCATAGCAAAATTGAAGTCTCTAACTCAATCTCTATTGCGCCACCAACTGTCCAAAGTTGCACTCACGTTTATGTAAATAACTTTTGAACCGTATGTCCTAGAAACAAAATTCTTTTGTCCACTGATTCCTTGGCTCAAGACGATTCGAATGCACCCTATGACGTCATTTTCCGTCATGAAAATTTTCCCGCCATTTTGAATTTTATGAAAAACCTACTTTTTCGAACTCCTCCTAGGCCGTTCGTCCGATTTTCACGAAAATTGAACCACATCATCTCCAGACAATGTGGACAAAACGGTATATAAAGAAAGTTTATTCGTCAAACTGTTTACGAATAACTCGCGAAAGAATCCGAGGTAAAAGTCGCCAAAATGAATTTGAGGCTTTATCTCCGCAATGCATTAGCCTTTTCTGACCAAACTAGGTGTGTATTATGTCAATCATGGTTTGAGGCTACCTGCAGAGTTTTGGCGCTGTGCCCCCTAGTGGTCAGGAGTTATGAAAAACTGACTTTTGTGCTTATAACTTCTGAACCCTTTGGCCAAAAATCATGAAACTGGTCTCTTTAGATCCAGTGGGTCATGCCGAGTCCTGTGATACCAAATATTCCCATATCGGCCATTTTGAGCGTCTGCCATTTCGATTTTTCTTATAAGATGCTATGTTTAACAAACACTTGACTTTAGTGCTCTGTCAGCAATGGTTTACCCAATTGAAAGCAAACTTTGCATGTGTCAATGTCACCACACTCTCAATGTACCACACACTACAATTTGGTTACAGCGCTGCCTGTTGGTTGAATGCGATAAACCATTAAATCGAATTGCTAAAGACCGTATTGTTGGTTTTTCAGCCATTTAGACTTAAGCCATATTGAAATGTCTTTAGATTTTTACTGCCGTTGATCTGATGATGCCAGTCATGTCGGCATGACATTTAATGCCCTCCTTGCGCTTGGCCCCGTGATGGCTGCTAGCAGCTATATTTATTAGGGGCCAAGCACCGAAGGTGCGGAGGCACCTATTGTTTTTGTTCCGGTTCTTATTATTATTATTATTATTATTCTTTTTCTTCTGCCATTGAAGTCTATGACAGCCCATAGAACCGTAAGCGGGAAAATGAAAAAAAGTTGGCACACTCATAAAGGACAGTCCAATCATTGACCATAGCAAAATTGAAGTCTCTAACTCAATCTCTAAAGCGCCACCAACTGTCCAAAGTTGCACTCACGTTTACGTAAATAACTTTTGAACCGTATGTCCTAGAAACAAAATTCTTTTGTCCACTGATTCCTTGGCTCAAGACAATTCGATTGCCCCCTATGACGTCATTTTCCGTCATGAAAAATTTCCCGCCATTTTGAATTTTTTGAAAAACCTACTCTTTCGAACTCCTCCTAGGCCGTTCGTCCGATTTTCACGAAAATTGAACCACATCATCTCCAGACAATGTGGAAAAAACGATATATAAAGAAAGTTGATTCGTCAAACCGTTTACGAATAACTCGCGAAAGAATCCGAGGTAAAAGTCGCCAAAATGAAATTGAGGCTTTATCTCCGCAATGCATTAGCCTTTTCTGACCAAACTAGGTGTGTATTATGTCAATCATGGTCTGAGGCTACCTGCAGAGTTTTGGCGCTGTGCCCCCTAGTGGTCAGGAGTTATGAAAAACTGACTTTTTTGCTTATAACTTCTGAACCCTTTGGCCAAAAATCATGAAACTGGTCTCTTTAGATCCAGTGGGTCATGCCGAGTCCTGTGATACCAAATATTCCCATATCGGCCATTTTGAGCGTCTGCCATTTCGATTTTTCTTATAAGATGCTATGTTTAACAAACATTTGACTTTAGTGCTCTGTCAGCAATGGTTTACCCAATTGAAAGCAAACTTTGCATGTGTCAATGTCACCACACTCTCAATGTACCACATGAATTTACACTACAATTTGGTTACAGCGCTGCCTGTTGGTTGAATGTGATAAACCATTAAATCGAAATACTAAAGACCGTATTGTTGATTTTTCAGCCATTTAGACTTAAGTCATATTGAAATGTCTTTAGATTCTTATTGCCGTTGGTCTGATGATGCCAGCCATGTCGGCATGACATTTAATGCCCTCCTTGCGCTTGGCCCCGTGATGGCTGCTAGCAGCTATATTTATTATTATTATTCTTCTTCTGCCATTGAAGTCTATGACAGCCCATAGAACCGTAAGCGGGAAAATGAAAAAAAGTTGGCACACTGATAAAGGAGAGTCCAATCATTGACCATAGCAAAATTGAAGTCTCTAACTCAATCTCTCTAGCGCCACCAACTGTCCAAAGTTGCACTCACGTTTACGTAAATAACTTTTGAACCGTATGTCCTAGAAACAAAATTCTTTTGTCCACTGATTCCTTGGCTCAAGACGATTCGATTGCACCCTATGACGTCATTTTCCGTCATGAAGATTTTCCCGCCATTTTGAATTTTATGAAAAACCTACTTTGTCGAACTCCTCCTAGGCCGTTCGTCCGATGTTCACGAAAATTGAACCACATCATCTCCCGACAATGTGGACAAAACGATATATAAAGAAAGTTGATTCGTCAAACCGTTTACGAATAACTCGCGAAAGAATCTGAGGTAAAAGTCGCCAAAATGAAATTGAGGCTTTATCTCCCCAATGCATTAGCCTTTTCTGACCAAACTAGGTGTGTGTTATGTCAATCATGGTTTGAGGCTACCTGCAGAGTTTTGGCGCTGTGCCCCCTAGTGGTCAGGAGTTATCAAAAACTGACTTTTTTGCTTATAACTTCTGAACCCTTTGGCCAAAAATCATGAAACTGGTCTCTTTAGATCCAGTGGGTCATGCCGAGTCCTGTGATAGCAAATATTCCCATATCGGGCATTTTGAGCGTCTGCCATTTCGATTTTTCTTATAAGATGCTATGTTTAACAAACACATGACTTTAGTGCTCTGTCAGCCATGGTTTACCCAATTTACCCAATGTACCACATGAATTGACACTACAATTTGGTTACAGCGCTGCCTGTTGGTCGAACGTGATAAACCATTAAATCGAACTACTAAAGACCGTATTGTTGATTTTTCAGCCATTTAGACTTAAGTCATATTGAAATGTCTTTAGATTCTTACTGCCGTTGGTCTGATGATGCCAGCCATGTCGGCATGACATTTAATGCCCTCCTTGCGCTTGGCCCCGTGATGGCTGCTAGCAGCTATATTTATTATTATTCTTCTTCTGCCATTGAAGTCTATGACAGCCCATAGAACCGTAAGCGGGAAAATGAAAAAAAGTTGGCACACTGATAAAGGAGAGTCCAATCATTGACCATAGCAAAATTGAAGTCTCTAACTCAATCTCTCTAGCGCCACCAACTGTCCAAAGTTGCACTCACGTTTACGTAAATAACTTTTGAACCGTATGTCCTAGAAACAAAATTCTTTTGTCCACTGATTCCTTGGCTCAAGACGATTCGATTGCACCCTATGACGTCATTTTCCGTCATGAAGATTTTCCCGCCATTTTGAATTTTATGAAAAACCTACTTTGTCGAACTCCTCCTAGGCCGTTCGTCCGATGTTCACGAAAATTGAACCACATCATCTCCCGACAATGTGGACAAAACGATATATAAAGAAAGTTGATTCGTCAAACCGTTTACGAATAACTCGCGAAAGAATCTGAGGTAAAAGTCGCCAAAATGAAATTGAGGCTTTATCTCCCCAATGCATTAGCCTTTTCTGACCAAACTAGGTGTGTGTTATGTCAATCATGGTTTGAGGCTACCTGCAGAGTTTTGGCGCTGTGCCCCCTAGTGGTCAGGAGTTATCAAAAACTGACTTTTTTGCTTATAACTTCTGAACCCTTTGGCCAAAAATCATGAAACTGGTCTCTTTAGATCCAGTGGGTCATGCCGAGTCCTGTGATAGCAAATATTCCCATATCGGGCATTTTGAGCGTCTGCCATTTCGATTTTTCTTATAAGATGCTATGTTTAACAAACACATGACTTTAGTGCTCTGTCAGCCATGGTTTACCCAATTTACCCAATGTACCACATGAATTGACACTACAATTTGGTTACAGCGCTGCCTGTTGGTCGAACGTGATAAACCATTAAATCGAACTACTAAAGACCGTATTGTTGATTTTTCAGCCATTTAGACTTAAGTCATATTGAAATGTCTTTAGATTCTTACTGCCGTTGGTCTGATGATGCCAGCCATGTCGGCATGACATTTAATGCCCTCCTTGCGCTTGGCCCCGTGATGGCTGCTAGCAGCTATATTTATTATTATTATTCTTCTTCTGCCATTGAAGTCTATGACAGCCCATAGAACCGTAAGCGGGAAAATGAAAAAAAGTTGGCACACTCATAAAGGAGAGTCTAATCATTGACCATAGCAAAATTGAAGTCTCTAACTCAATCTCTCTACCGCCACCAACTGTCCAAAGTTGCACTCACGTTTACGTAAATAACTTTTGAACCGTATGTCCTAGAAACAAAATTCTTTTGTCCACTGATTCCTTGGCTCAAGACGATTCGATTGCACCCTATGACGTCATTTTCCGTCATGAAAATTTTCCCGCCATTTTGAATTTTATGAAAAACCTACTTTGTCGAACTCCTCCTAGGCCGTTCGTCCGATGTTCACGAAAATTGAACCACATCATCTCCTGACAATGTTGACAAAACGATATATAAACAAAGTTGATTCGTCAAACCGTTTACGAATAACTCGTGAAAGAATCTGAGGTAAAAGTCGCCAAAATGAAATTGAGGCTTTATCTCCCCAATGCATTAGCCTTTTCTGACCAAACTAGGTGTGTGTTATGTCAATCATGGTTTGAGGCTACCTGCAGAGTTTTGGCGCTCTGCCCCCTAGTGGTCAGGAGATATTAAAAAACTGACTTTTTTGCTTATAACTCCTGAACCCTTTGGCCAAAAATCATGAAACTGGTCTCTTTAGATCCAATGGGTCATGCCGAGTCCTGTGATACCAAATTTTCCCATATCGGCCATTTTGAGCGTCTGCCATTTCGATTTTTCTTATAAGATTCTATGTTTAACAAACACATGACTTTAGTGCTCTGTCAGCAATGGTTTACCCAATTGAAAGCAAACTTTGCATGTGTCAATGTCACCACACTCTCAATGTACCACATGAATTGACACTACAATTTGGTTACAGCGCTGCCTGCTGGTTGAATGTGATAAACCATTAAATCGAATTACTAAAGACCGTATTGTTGATTTTTCAGCCATTTAGACTTAAGTCATATTGAAATGTCTTTAGATTCTTACTGCCATTGGTCTGATGATGCCAGCCATGTCGGCATGACATTTAATGCCCTCCTTGCGCTTGGCCCCGTGATGGCTGCTAGCAGCTATTTAGGGGCCAAGCACCGAAGGTGCGGAGGCACCTATTGTTTTTGTTCCGGTTCTTATTATTATTAGGGGCCAAGCACCGAAGGTGCGGAGGCACCTATTGTAATTGTTCCGGTTCTTTATTATTATTATTCATCTTCTTCTTCTTCTTCTTCTTCTTCTTCCGCCATGGAAGTCTATGTAAGGCCATAGAACCGTTTGCGGGAAAATGATAAAATTTGGCACACTGATAGAGGACAAGCCAATCATTGACCATAGCAAATTTGAAGTCTCTAACTCAATGTCTCTAGCGCCACCAACTGTCCAAAGTTGCACTCACGTTTACGTAAATAACTCTTGAACCGTATGTCCTAGAAACAAAATTCTTTCGTCCACTAATTCCTTGGCTCAAGACGATTCGATTGCACCCTATGACGTCATTTTCCGTCATGAAAATTTTCCCGCCATTTTGAATTTTACGAAAAACCTACTTTTTCGAACTCCTCCTAGGCCGTTTGTCCGATTTTCACGAAAATTGAACCACATCATCTCCAGACTATGCGTACAAAAAGTTATTAAAAGAAAGTTTATTTGTCAAACCGTTTACGAATAACTTGCGAATGAATTCGACAAAATGGCCGCAGAAATGAAAGCGAGGCTTTATCTCTGCAACGCATTAGCGTATTCTGACCAAACTTGGTGTGTGTTATGGCAATGATGGTCTGAGGCTACCTGCGGAGATTTGGCGCTCTGCCCCCTAGTGGTCTGGAGATATGAAAAAGTGAAATATTTGCTTATAACTTCTGAACGCTTCGATCAAAAATCATAAAACTGGTCTCGTTAGATTCAGGGCATCATGCCGAGTCGTGCAATACCAAATTTTCCCATATCGGCCATTTTGAGGGTCGGCCATTTTTAATTTTGTCATAAATTGCTATATTTAACAAACACATTGGTGTATCGTTACGAAACTCGATATGTGTCTTCGGCATCTGGGCCTGATACAACACAAAAAGTTTCGAGGCAGCGCCACCTTGTGGTCAAAAGTTATAAACAAATTTGCAAAAATGCTAATAACTTTTGAACACGTTAACCTATGGTAAAATAAGTTGTCTTTATACGTTCCTTGGGTCAAACCGAGAACACAGATACCAAATTTGTCATAGTCGGCCAAACTTCCTGTCCGCCATGTTGTTTTTCTTTAAAAACCTACTTTTTCGAACTCCTCCCACACCGTTTGTCCAATTTTCACCAAAATTGAATCATAACATCTTCAGACCATGCTGACAAAAAGTTATTAAAATAAAGTTGATTCGTCAAACAGGTTTCGATAAAATTGCGAACAAATTTGACCAAATGGCCACCAAATAAAGCGAGGCTATATCTCCGCAACGCATTAGCGTATTCTGACCAAACTTTCTGTGTGTCATGTCAATCATGATCTGAGGCTACCTGCAGAGTTTTGGCGCTCTGCCCCCTAGTGGTCAGGAGATATAAAATACTGACATTTTTGATTATAACTCCTGAATGCTTTGTCCAAAAATCATGAAACTGCTGTCTTTAGATTCAGGGCATCATGCCGAGTCGTGCGATACCAAATTTTCCCATATCGGCCATTTTCAGCGTCAGCTATTTAGAATTTTGTCATGAAATGCTATGCTTAACAAACACATGACTTTAAAGCTGGATGTCAGCAATGCTTTACCCTATTGACACCAAACTTTGCATGTGTCATTGTCACCTCACTCTGGATATACCACATGATTTGACACATCAGTTTGGTTACAGCGCTGAGTTATCGAACGTGATAAACCATTACATTGAATTGCTAAAGACCGTATTGATGATTTTTCAGCCATTTAGACTGAAGTCATATTGGTATGTCTTTAGATGCTTACTGCTGTTGGTCTGATGCTGCCAGCCATGTCGGCATAACATTTAATGCCCTCCTAATGCTTGGCCCCGTCATGGCTGCTTGTTAGGGGCCAAGCACCGAAGGTGCGGAGGCACCTATTGTTTTTGTTCCGGTTCTTATTATTAGGGGCCAAGCACCGAAGGTGCGGAGGCACCTATTGTTTTTGTTCCGGTTCTTATTATTATTATTAGGGGCCAAGCACCGAAGGTGCGGAGGCACCTATTGTTTTTGTTCCGGTTCTTATTAGGGGCCAAGCACCGAAGGTGCGGAGGCACCTATTGTTTTTGTTCCGGTTCTTATTATTATTATTATTATTAGGGGCCAAGCACCGAAGGTGCGGAGGCACCTATTGTTTTTGTTCCGGTTCTTATTATTATTATTATTATTATTCTTCTTCTGCCATTGAAGTCTATGACAGCCCATAGAACCGTAAGCGGGAAAATGAAAAAAAGTTGGCACACTCATAAAGGAGAGTCTAATCATTGACCATAGCAAAATTGAAGTCTCTAACTCAATCTCTCTACCGCCACCAACTGTCCAAAGTTGCACTCACGTTTACGTAAATAACTTTTGAACCGTATGTCCTAGAAACAAAATTCTTTTGTCCACTGATTCCTTGGCTCAAGACGATTCGATTGCACCCTATGACGTCATTTTCCGTCATGAAAATTTTCCCGCCATTTTGAATTTTATGAAAAACCTACTTTGTCGAACTCCTCCTAGGCCGTTCGTCCGATGTTCACGAAAATTGAACCACATCATCTCCTGACAATGTGGACAAAACGATATATAAACAAAGTTGATTCGTCAAACCGTTTACGAATAACTTGTGAAAGAATCTGAGGTAAAAGTCGCCAAAATGAAATTGAGGCTTTATCTCCCCAATGCATTAGCCTTTTCTGACCAAACTAGGTGTGTGTTATGTCAATCATGGTTTGAGGCTACCTGCAGAGTTTTGGCGCTGTGCCCCCTAGTGGTCAGGAGTTATCAAAAACTGACTTTTTTGCTTATAACTTCTGAACCCTTTGGCCAAAAATCATGAAACTGGTCTCTTTAGATCCAGTGGGTCATGCCGAGTCCTATGATACCAAATATTCCCATATCGGCCATTTTGAGCGTCTGCCATTTCGATTTTTCTTATAAGATGCTATGTTTAACAAACACATGACTTTAGTGCTCTGTCAGCAATGGTTTACCCAATTGAAAGCAAACTTTGCATGTGTCAATGTCACCACACTCTCAATGTACCACACACTACAATTTGGTTACAGCGCTGCCTGTTGGTTGAATGCGATAAACCATTAAATCGAATTGCTAAAGACCGTATTGTTGGTTTTTCAGCCATTTAGACTTAAGCCATATTGAAATGTCTTTAGATTTTTACTGCCGTTGGTCTGATGATGCCAGTCATGTCGGCATGACATTTAATGCCCTCCTTGCGCTTGGCCCCGTGATGGCTGCTAGCAGCTATATTTATTCTTCTTCTGCCATTGAAGTCTATGACAGCCCATAGAACCGTAAGCGGGAAAATGAAAAAAAGTTGGCACACTCATAAAGGAGAGTCTAATCATTGACCATAGCAAAATTGAAGTCTCTAACTCAATCTCTCTACCGCCACCAACTGTCCAAAGTTGCACTCACGTTTACGTAAATAACTTTTGAACCGTATGTCCTAGAAACAAAATTCTTTTGTCCACTGATTCCTTGGCTCAAGACGATTCGATTGCACCCTATGACGTCATTTTCCGTCATGAAAATTTTCCTGCCATTTTGAATTTTATGAAAAACCTACTTTGTCGAACTCCTCCTAGGCCGTTCGTCCGATGTTCACGAAAATTGAACCACATCATCTCCTGACAATGTGGACAAAACGATATATAAACAAAGTTGATTCGTCAAACCGTTTACGAATAACTTGTGAAAGAATCTGAGGTAAAAGTCGCCAAAATGAAATTGAGGCTTTATCTCCCCAATGCATTAGCCTTTTCTGACCAAACTAGGTGTGTGTTATGTCAATCATGGTTTGAGGCTACCTGCAGAGTTTTGGCGCTGTGCCCCCTAGTGGTCAGGAGTTATCAAAAACTGACTTTTTTGCTTATAACTTCTGAACCCTTTGGCCAAAAATCATGAAACTGGTCTCTTTAGATCCAGTGGGTCATGCCGAGTCCTATGATACCAAATATTCCCATATCGGCCATTTTGAGCGTCTGCCATTTCGATTTTTCTTATAAGATGCTATGTTTAACAAACACATGACTTTAGTGCTCTGTCAGCAATGGTTTACCCAATTGAAAGCAAACTTTGCATGTGTCAATGTCACCACACTCTCAATGTACCACACACTACAATTTGGTTACAGCGCTGCCTGTTGGTTGAATGCGATAAACCATTAAATCGAATTGCTAAAGACCGTATTGTTGGTTTTTCAGCCATTTAGACTTAAGCCATATTGAAATGTCTTTAGATTTTTACTGCCGTTGGTCTGATGATGCCAGTCATGTCGGCATGACATTTAATGCCCTCCTTGCGCTTGGCCCCGTGATGGCTGCTAGCAGCTATATTTATTATTATTATTATTATTCTTCTTCTGCCATTGAAGTCTATGACAGCCCATAGAACCGTAAGCGGGAAAATGAAAAAAAGTTGGCACACTCATAAAGGAGAGTCTAATCATTGACCATAGCAAAATTGAAGTCTCTAACTCAATCTCTCTACCGCCACCAACTGTCCAAAGTTGCACTCACGTTTACGTAAATAACTTTTGAACCGTATGTCCTAGAAACAAAATTCTTTTGTCCACTGATTCCTTGGCTCAAGACGATTCGATTGCACCCTATGACGTCATTTTCCGTCATGAAAATTTTCCCGCCATTTTGAATTTTATGAAAAACCTACTTTGTCGAACTCCTCCTAGGCCGTTCGTCCGATGTTCACGAAAATTGAACCACATCATCTCCTGACAATGTTGACAAAACGATATATAAACAAAGTTGATTCGTCAAACCGTTTACGAATAACTCGTGAAAGAATCTGAGGTAAAAGTCGCCAAAATGAAATTGAGGCTTTATCTCCCCAATGCATTAGCCTTTTCTGACCAAACTAGGTGTGTGTTATGTCAATCATGGTTTGAGGCTACCTGCAGAGTTTTGGCGCTCTGCCCCCTAGTGGTCAGGAGATATGAAAAAGTGACATTTTTCCTTACAACTCCTGAACCCTTTGGCCAAAAATCATAAAACTGGTCTCGTTAGATTCAGTGCATCATGCCGAGTCGTGCGATACCAAATTTTCCCATATCGGCCATTTAGAGCGTCGGCCATTTTGAATATTGTCATAAATTGCTATATTTAACAAATGGATTGGCGTATCGTTACGAAACTCAATATGTGTCTTCGGCACCTAATCTTGATACGGCACAAAAAGTTTGGGGGCAGCGCCACCTTGTGGTCAAAAGTTATAACCAAATTTACAAATATGCTAATAACTTTTGATGACGTTAACCTATTGTAAAACAAATGGTCTTAATGTGTTCATTGGGTCAAGCCGAGACCATAGATACCAAATATGTTATATTCGGCCAAACCTCCGATTTGCCATGTTATTTTTCTTTAAAAACCTACTTTTTCGAACTCCTCCCAGACCGTTTGTCCAATTTTCACCAAAATTGAACCACATCATCTCCAGACCATCATGACAAAAAGTTATCCAAAGAAAGTTGATATGTCAAACCGTTTACGAATAACTCGCGAAAGAATCCGACGTAATGGTCGCAAAATTGAAATTGAGGCTTTATCTCCGCAATGCATTAGCCTTTTCTGACCAAACTAGGTGTGTGTTATGTCAATCATGGTCTGAGGCTACCTGCAGAGTTTTGGCGCTCTGCCCCCTAGTGGTCAGGAGATATTAAAAAACTGACATTTTTGATTATAACTCCTGAACGCTTTGTCTAAAAATCATGAAACTGCTGTCTTTAGATCCAGTTGGTCATGCCGAGTCCTGTGATACCACATTTTCCCATATCGGCCATTTTGAGCATCTGCCATTTCGATTTTTCTTATAAGATGCTATGTTTAACAAACACATGACTTTAGTGCTGTCAGCAATGGTTTACCCAATTGAAAGCAAACTTTGCATGTGTCAATGTCACCACACTCTCAATGTACCACACACTACAATTTGGTTACAGCGCTGCCTGTTGGTTGAATGCGATAAACCATTAAATCGAATTGCTAAAGACCGTATTGTTGGTTTTTCAGCCATTTAGACTTAAGTCATATTGAAATGTCTTTAGATTCTTACTGCCGTTGGTCTGATGATGCCAGTCATGTCGGCATGACATTTAATGCCCTCCTTGCGCTTGGCCCCGTGATGGCTGCTAGCAGCTATATTTAGGGGCCAAGCACCGAAGGTGCGGAGGCACCTATTGTTTTTGTTCCGGTTCTTATTATTATTATTATTATTATTCTTCTTCTGCCATTGAAGTCTATGACAGCCCATAGAACCGTAAGCGGGAAAATGAAAAAAAGTTGGCACACTCATAAAGGAGAGTCCAATCATTGACCATAGCAAAATTGAAGTCTCTAACTCAATCTCTATAGCGCCACCAACCGTCCAAAGTTGCACTCACGTTTACGTAAATAACTTTTGAACCGTATGTCCTAGAAACAAAATTCTTTTGTCCACTGATTCCTTGGCTCAAGACGATTCGATTGCACCCTATGACGTCATTTTCCGTCATGAAAATTTTCCCGCCATTTTGAATTTTATGAAAAACCTACTTTGTCGAACTCCTCCTAGGCCGTTCGTCCGATCTTCACGAAAATTGAACCACATCATCTCCCGACAATGTGGACAAAACGATATATAAAGAAAGTTGATTCGACAAACCGTTTACGAATAACTCGCGAAAGAATCCGAGGTAAAAGTCGCCAAATTGAAACTGAGGCTTTATCTCCGCAATGCATTAGTCTTTTCTGACCAAACTAGGTGTGTGTTATGTCAATCATGGTCTGAGGCTACCTGCAGAGTTTTGGCGCTCTGCCCCCTAGTGGTCAGGAGTTATGAAAAACTGACTTTTTTGCTTATAACTTCTGAACCCTTTGGCCAAAAAACATGAAACTGGTCTCTTTAGATCCAGTGGGTCATGCCGAGTCCTGTGATACCAAATATTCCCATATCGGCCATTTTGAGCGTCTGCCATTTCGATTTTTCTTATAAGATGCTAAGTTTAACAAACACATGACTTTAGTGCTCTGTCAGCAATGGTTTACCCAATTGAAAGCAAACTTTGCATGTGTCAGTCACCACACTCTCAATGTACCACATGAATTGACACTACAATTTGGTTACAGCGCTGCCTGTTGGTTGAATGTGATAAACCATTAAATCGAAATACTAAAGACCGTATTGTTGATTTTTCAGCCATTTAGACTTAAGTCATATTGAAATGTCTTTAGATTCTTACTGCCGTTGGTCTGATGATGCAAGCCATGTCGGCATAACATGTAATGCCCTCCTTGCGCTTGGCCCCGTGATGGCTGCTAGCAGCTATATTTATTATTATTCTTCTTCTGCCATTGAAGTCTATGACAGCCCATAGAACCGTAAGCGGGAAAATGAAAAAAAGTTGGCACACTCATAAAGGAGAGTCCAATCATTGACCATAGCAAAATTGAAGTCTCTAACTCAATCTCTCTAGCGCCACCAACTGTCCAAAGTTGCACTCACGTTTACGTAAATAACTTTTGCACCGTATGTCCTAGAAACAGAATTCTTTTGTCCACTGATTCCTTGGCTCAAGACGATTCGATTGCACCCTATGACGTCATTTTCCGTCATGAAAATTTTCCCGCCATTTTGAATTTTATGAAAAACCTACTTTGTCGAACTCCTCCTAGGCCGTTCGTCCGATGTTCACGAAAATTGAACCACATCATCTCCCGACAATGTGGACATAACGATATATAAAGAAAGTTGATTCGACAAACCGTTTACGAATAACTCGCGAAAGAATCTGAGGTAAAAGTCGCCAAAATGAAATTGAGGCTTTATCTCCCCAATGCATTAGCCTTTTCTGACCAAACTAGGTGTGTGTTATGTCAATCATGGTTTGAGGCTACCTGCAGAGTTTTGGCGCTGTGCCCCCTAGTGGTCAGGAGTTATCAAAAACTGACTTTTTTGCTTATAACTTCTGAACCCTTTGGCCAAAAATCATGAAACTGGTCTCTTTAGATCCAGTGGGTCATGCCGAGTCCTGTGATACCAAATATTCCCATATCGGCCATTTTGAGCGTCTGCCATTTCGATTTTTCTTATAAGATGCAATGTTTAACAAACACTTGACTTTAGTGCTCTGTCAGGAATGGTTTACCCAATTGAAAGCAAACTTTGCATGTGTCAATGTCACCACACTCTCAATGTACCACACACTACAATTTGGTTACAGCGCTGCCTGTTGGTTGAATGCGATAAACCATTAAATCGAATTGCTAAAGACCGTATTGTTGGTTTTTCAGCCATTTAGACTTAAGTCATATTGAAATGTCTTTAGATTTTTACTGCCGTTGGTCTGATGATGCCAGTCATGTCGGCATGACATATAATGCCCTCCTTGCGCTTGGCCCCGTGATGGCTGCTAGTTATTAGGGGCCAAGCACCGAAGGTGCGGAGGCACCTATTGTTTTTGTTCCGGTTCTTATTATTATTATTATTATTATTCTTCTTCTGCCATTGAAGTCTATGACAGCCCATAGAACCGTAAGCGGGAAAATGAAAAAAAGTTGGCACACTCATAAAGGAGAGTCTAATCATTGACCATAGCAAAATTGAAGTCTCTAACTCAATCTCTCTACCGCCACCAACTGTCCAAAGTTGCACTCACGTTTACGTAAATAACTTTTGAACCGTATGTCCTAGAAACAAAATTCTTTTGTCCACTGATTCCTTGGCTCAAGACGATTCGATTGCACCCTATGACGTCATTTTCCGTCATGAAAATTTTCCCGCCATTTTGAATTTTATGAAAAACCTACTTTGTCGAACTCCTCCTAGGCCGTTCGTCCGATGTTCACGAAAATTGAACCACATCATCTCCTGACAATGTGGACAAAACGATATATAAACAAAGTTGATTCGTCAAACCGTTTACGAATAACTTGTGAAAGAATCTGAGGTAAAAGTCGCCAAAATGAAATTGAGGCTTTATCTCCCCAATGCATTAGCCTTTTCTGACCAAACTAGGTGTGTGTTATGTCAATCATGGTTTGAGGCTACCTGCAGAGTTTTGGCGCTGTGCCCCCTAGTGGTCAGGAGTTATCAAAAACTGACTTTTTTGCTTATAACTTCTGAACCCTTTGGCCAAAAATCATGAAACTGGTCTCTTTAGATCCAGTGGGTCATGCCGAGTCCTATGATACCAAATATTCCCATATCGGCCATTTTGAGCGTCTGCCATTTCGATTTTTCTTATAAGATGCTATGTTTAACAAACACATGACTTTAGTGCTCTGTCAGCAATGGTTTACCCAATTGAAAGCAAACTTTGCATGTGTCAATGTCACCACACTCTCAATGTACCACACACTACAATTTGGTTACAGCGCTGCCTGTTGGTTGAATGCGATAAACCATTAAATCGAATTGCTAAAGACCGTATTGTTGGTTTTTCAGCCATTTAGACTTAAGCCATATTGAAATGTCTTTAGATTTTTACTGCCGTTGGTCTGATGATGCCAGTCATGTCGGCATGACATTTAATGCCCTCCTTGCGCTTGGCCCCGTGATGGCTGCTAGCAGCTATATTTATTCTTTTTCTTGTGCCATGGGAGTCTATGGCAGCCCATAGAACCGTAAACGGGAAAATGAAAAAAAGTTGGCACACTCATTAAGGACAGTCCAGTCATTGACCATAGCAAAATTGAAGTCTCTAACTCAATCTCTATAGCGCCACCAACTGTCCAAAGTTGCACTCACGTTTACGTTAATAACTTTTGAACCGTATGTCCTAGAAACAAAATTCTTATGTCCACTGATTCCTTGGCTCAAGACGATTCGATTGCACCATATGACGTCATTTTCCGTCATGAATATTTTCCCGCCATTTTGAATTTTATGAAAAACCTACTTTTTCGAACTCCTCCTAGGCCGTTTGTCCGATTTTCACGAAAATTGAACCACATCATCTCCAGACCATGGTGACAAAAAGTTATCCAAAGAAAGTTGATATGTCAAACCGTTTATGAATAACTCACGAAAGAATCCGACGTAATGATCGCAAAAATGAACTTGAGGCTATATCTCCACAACGCATTAGCGTTTTCTGACCAAACTCGGTGTGTGTTATGTCAATCATGGTCTGAGGCTACCTGCAGAGTTTTGGCGCTGTGCCCCCTAGTGGTCAGGAGATATGAAAAAGTGACATTTTTCCTTACAACTCCTGAACGCTTTGTCCAAAAATCATAAAACTGGTCTCGTTAGATTCAGTGCATCATGCCGAGTCGTGCGATACCAAATTTTCCCATATCGGCCATTTAGAGCGTCGGCCATTTTGAATATTGTCATAAATTGCTATATTTAACAAATGGATTGGCGTATCGTTACGAAACTCAATATGTGTCTTTGGCACCTAACATTGATACGGCACAAAAAGTTTGGGGGCAGCGCCACCTTGTGGTCAAAAGTTATAACCAAATTTACAAATATGCTAATAACTTTTGATGACGTTAACCTATTGTAAAACAAATGGTCTTAATGTGTTCATTGGGTCAAGCCGAGACCATAGATACCAAATATGTCATATTCGGCCAAACCTCCGATTTGCCATGTTATTTTTCTTTAAAAACCTACTTTTTCGAACTCCTCCCAGACCGTTTGTCCAATTTTCACCAAAATTGAACCACATCATCTCCAGACCATCATGACCAAAAGTTATCCAAAGAAAGTTGATATGTCAAACCGTTTACGAATAACTCGCGAAAGAATCCAACGTAATGGTCGCAAAAATGAAATTGAGGCTTTATCTCCGCAACGCATTAGCGTTTTCTGACCAAACTAGGTGTGTGTTATGTCAATCATGGTCTGAGGCTACCTGCAGAGTTTTGGCGCTCTGCCCCCTAGTGGTCAGGAGATATTAAAAAACTGACTTTTTTGATTATAACTCCTGAACCCTTTGGCCAAAAATCATGAAACTGGTCTCTTTAGATCCAGTGGGTCATGCCGAGTCCTGTGATACCAAATTTTCCCATATCGGCCATTTTGAGCGTCTGCCATTTCGATTTTTCTTATAAGATTCTATGTTTAACAAACACATGGCTTTAGTGGTCTGTCAGCAATGGTTTACCCAATTGAAAGCAAACTTTGCATGTGTCAATGTCACCACACTCTCAATGTACCACATGAATTGACACTACAATTTGGTTACAGCGCTGCCTGTTGATTGAATGTGATAAACCATTAAATCGAAATACTAAAGACCGTATTGTTGATTTTTCAGCCATTTAGACTTAAGTCATATTGAAATGTCTTTAGATTCTTACTGCCGTTGGTCTGATGACGCCAGCCATGTCGGCATGACATTTAATGCCCTCCTTGCGCTTGGCCCCGTGATGGCTGCTAGCAGCTATATTTAGGGGCCAAGCACCGAAGGTGCGGAGGCACCTATTGTTTTTGTTCCGGTTCTGGCACACTCATAAAGGACAGTCCAATCATTGACCATAGCAAAATTGAAGTCTCTAACTCAATCTCTATTGCGCCACCAACTGTCCAAAGTTGCACTCACGTTTATGTAAATAACTTTTGAACCGTATGTCCTAGAAACAAAATTCTTTTGTCCACTGATTCCTTGGCTCAAGACGATTCGAATGCACCCTATGACGTCATTTTCCGTCATGAAAATTTTCCCGCCATTTTGAATTTTATGAAAAACCTACTTTTTCGAACTCCTCCTAGGCCGTTCGTCCGATTTTCACGAAAATTGAACCACATCATCTCCAGACAATGTGGACAAAACGGTATATAAAGAAAGTTTATTCGTCAAACTGTTTACGAATAACTCGCGAAAGAATCCGAGGTAAAAGTCGCCAAAATGAATTTGAGGCTTTATCTCCGCAATGCATTAGCCTTTTCTGACCAAACTAGGTGTGTATTATGTCAATCATGGTTTGAGGCTACCTGCAGAGTTTTGGCGCTGTGCCCCCTAGTGGTCAGGAGTTATGAAAAACTGACTTTTGTGCTTATAACTTCTGAACCCTTTGGCCAAAAATCATGAAACTGGTCTCTTTAGATCCAGTGGGTCATGCCGAGTCCTGTGATACCAAATATTCCCATATCGGCCATTTTGAGCGTCTGCCATTTCGATTTTTCTTATAAGATGCTATGTTTAACAAACACTTGACTTTAGTGCTCTGTCAGCAATGGTTTACCCAATTGAAAGCAAACTTTGCATGTGTCAATGTCACCACACTCTCAATGTACCACACACTACAATTTGGTTACAGCGCTGCCTGTTGGTTGAATGCGATAAACCATTAAATCGAATTGCTAAAGACCGTATTGTTGGTTTTTCAGCCATTTAGACTTAAGCCATATTGAAATGTCTTTAGATTTTTACTGCCGTTGATCTGATGATGCCAGTCATGTCGGCATGACATTTAATGCCCTCCTTGCGCTTGGCCCCGTGATGGCTGCTAGCAGCTATATTTATTATTATTATTCTTCTTCTGCCATTGAAGTCTATGACAGCCCATAGAACCGTAAGCGGGAAAATGAAAAAAAGTTGGCACACTCATAAAGGAGAGTCTAATCATTGACCATAGCAAAATTGAAGTCTCTAACTCAATCTCTCTACCGCCACCAACTGTCCAAAGTTGCACTCACGTTTACGTAAATAACTTTTGAACCGTATGTCCTAGAAACAAAATTCTTTTGTCCACTGATTCCTTGGCTCAAGACGATTCGATTGCACCCTATGACGTCATTTTCCGTCATGAAAATTTTCCCGCCATTTTGAATTTTATGAAAAACCTACTTTGTCGAACTCCTCCTAGGCCGTTCGTCCGATGTTCACGAAAATTGAACCACATCATCTCCTGACAATGTTGACAAAACGATATATAAACAAAGTTGATTCGTCAAACCGTTTACGAATAACTCGTGAAAGAATCTGAGGTAAAAGTCGCCAAAATGAAATTGAGGCTTTATCTCCCCAATGCATTAGCCTTTTCTGACCAAACTAGGTGTGTGTTATGTCAATCATGGTTTGAGGCTACCTGCAGAGTTTTGGCGCTCTGCCCCCTAGTGGTCAGGAGATATGAAAAAGTGACATTTTTCCTTACAACTCCTGAACCCTTTGGCCAAAAATCATAAAACTGGTCTCGTTAGATTCAGTGCATCATGCCGAGTCGTGCGATACCAAATTTTCCCATATCGGCCATTTAGAGCGTCGGCCATTTTGAATATTGTCATAAATTGCTATATTTAACAAATGGATTGGCGTATCGTTACGAAACTCAATATGTGTCTTCGGCACCTAATCTTGATACGGCACAAAAAGTTTGGGGGCAGCGCCACCTTGTGGTCAAAAGTTATAACCAAATTTACAAATATGCTAATAACTTTTGATGACGTTAACCTATTGTAAAACAAATGGTCTTAATGTGTTCATTGGGTCAAGCCGAGACCATAGATACCAAATATGTTATATTCGGCCAAACCTCCGATTTGCCATGTTATTTTTCTTTAAAAACCTACTTTTTCGAACTCCTCCCAGACCGTTTGTCCAATTTTCACCAAAATTGAACCACATCATCTCCAGACCATCATGACAAAAAGTTATCCAAAGAAAGTTGATATGTCAAACCGTTTACGAATAACTCGCGAAAGAATCCGACGTAATGGTCGCAAAATTGAAATTGAGGCTTTATCTCCGCAATGCATTAGCCTTTTCTGACCAAACTAGGTGTGTGTTATGTCAATCATGGTCTGAGGCTACCTGCAGAGTTTTGGCGCTCTGCCCCCTAGTGGTCAGGAGATATTAAAAAACTGACATTTTTGATTATAACTCCTGAACGCTTTGTCTAAAAATCATGAAACTGCTGTCTTTAGATCCAGTTGGTCATGCCGAGTCCTGTGATACCACATTTTCCCATATCGGCCATTTTGAGCATCTGCCATTTCGATTTTTCTTATAAGATGCTATGTTTAACAAACACATGACTTTAGTGCTGTCAGCAATGGTTTACCCAATTGAAAGCAAACTTTGCATGTGTCAATGTCACCACACTCTCAATGTACCACACACTACAATTTGGTTACAGCGCTGCCTGTTGGTTGAATGCGATAAACCATTAAATCGAATTGCTAAAGACCGTATTGTTGGTTTTTCAGCCATTTAGACTTAAGTCATATTGAAATGTCTTTAGATTCTTACTGCCGTTGGTCTGATGATGCCAGTCATGTCGGCATGACATTTAATGCCCTCCTTGCGCTTGGCCCCGTGATGGCTGCTAGCAGCTATATTTATTATTATTATTATTCTTCTTCTGCCATTGAAGTCTATGACAGCCCATAGAACCGTAAGCGGGAAAATGAAAAAAAGTTGGCACACTCATAAAGGAGAGTCTAATCATTGACCATAGCAAAATTGAAGTCTCTAACTCAATCTCTCTACCGCCACCAACTGTCCAAAGTTGCACTCACGTTTACGTAAATAACTTTTGAACCGTATGTCCTAGAAACAAAATTCTTTTGTCCACTGATTCCTTGGCTCAAGACGATTCGATTGCACCCTATGACGTCATTTTCCGTCATGAAAATTTTCCCGCCATTTTGAATTTTATGAAAAACCTACTTTGTCGAACTCCTCCTAGGCCGTTCGTCCGATGTTCACGAAAATTGAACCACATCATCTCCTGACAATGTTGACAAAACGATATATAAACAAAGTTGATTCGTCAAACCGTTTACGAATAACTCGTGAAAGAATCTGAGGTAAAAGTCGCCAAAATGAAATTGAGGCTTTATCTCCCCAATGCATTAGCCTTTTCTGACCAAACTAGGTGTGTGTTATGTCAATCATGGTTTGAGGCTACCTGCAGAGTTTTGGCGCTCTGCCCCCTAGTGGTCAGGAGATATTAAAAAACTGACTTTTTTGCTTATAACTCCTGAACCCTTTGGCCAAAAATCATGAAACTGGTCTCTTTAGATCCAATGGGTCATGCCGAGTCCTGTGATACCAAATTTTCCCATATCGGCCATTTTGAGCGTCTGCCATTTCGATTTTTCTTATAAGATTCTATGTTTAACAAACACATGACTTTAGTGCTCTGTCAGCAATGGTTTACCCAATTGAAAGCAAACTTTGCATGTGTCAATGTCACCACACTCTCAATGTACCACATGAATTGACACTACAATTTGGTTACAGCGCTGCCTGCTGGTTGAATGTGATAAACCATTAAATCGAATTACTAAAGACCGTATTGTTGATTTTTCAGCCATTTAGACTTAAGTCATATTGAAATGTCTTTAGATTCTTACTGCCATTGGTCTGATGATGCCAGCCATGTCGGCATGACATTTAATGCCCTCCTTGCGCTTGGCCCCGTGATGGCTGCTAGCAGCTATTTAGGGGCCAAGCACCGAAGGTGCGGAGGCACCTATTGTTTTTGTTCCGGTTCTTATTATTAGGGGCCAAGCACCGAAGGTGCGGAGGCACCTATTGTTTTTGTTCCGGTTCTTATTATTATTAGGGGCCAAGCACCGAAGGTGCGGAGGCACCTATTGTTTTTGTTCCGGTTCTTATTATTAGGGGCCAAGCACCGAAGGTGCGGAGGCACCTATTGTTTTTGTTCCGGTTCTTTATTATTATTCTTCTTCTTCTTCCGTCATTGAAGTCTATGACAGCCCATAGAACCGTAAGCGGGAAAATGAAAAAAAGTTGGCACACTCATAAAGGACAGTCCAATCATTGACCATAGCAAAATTGAAGTCTCTAACTCAATCTCTATAGCGCCACCAACTGTCCAAAGTTGCACTCACGTTTACGTAAATAACTTTTGAACCGTATGTCCTAGAAACAAAATTCTTTTGTCCACTGATTCCTTGGCTCAAGACGATTCGATTGCACCCTATGACGTCATTTTCCGTCATGAATATTTTCCCGCCATTTTGAATTTTATGAAAAACCTACTTTTTCGAACTCCTCCTAGGCCGTTTGTCCGATTTTCACGAAAATTGAACCACATCATCTCCAGACCATGGTGACAAAAAGTTATCCAAAGAAAGTTGAAATGTCAAACCGTTTATGAATAACTCACGAAATAATCCGACGTAATGATCGCAAAAATGAACTTGAGGCTCTATCTCCACAACGCATTAGCGTTTTCTGACCAAACTCGGTGTGTGTTATGTCAATCATGGTCTGAGGCTACCTGCAGAGTTTTGGCGCTGTGCCCCCTAGTGGTCAGGAGATATGAAAAAGTGACATTTTTCCTTACAACTCCTGAACGCTTTGTCTAAAAATCATAAAACTGGTCTCGTTAGATTCAGTGCATCATGCCGAGTCGTGCGATACTAAATTTTCCCATATCGGCCATTTAGAGCGTCGGCCATTTTGAATATTGTCATAAATTGCTATATTTAACAAATGGATTGGCGTATCGTTACGAAACTCAATATGTGTCTTCGGCACCTAACCTTGATACGGCACAAAAAGTTTGGGGGCAGCGCCACCTTGTGGTCAAAAGTTATAACCAAATTTACAAATATGCTAATAACTTTTGATGACGTTAACCTATTGTAAAACAAATGGTCTTAATGTGTTCATTGGGTCAAGCCGAGACCATAGATACCAAATATGTCATATTCGGCCAAACCTCCGATTTGCCATGTTATTTTTCTATAAAAACCTACTTTTTCGAACTCCTCCCAAACCGTTTGCTCAATTTTCACCAAAATTGAATCACATCATCTTCAGACCCTGTTGACAAAAAGTTATAGAAATGAAGTTGATTCGCCAAACTGTTTTCGATAAAATTGCAATCGAATTTGACCAAATGGCCACCAAATAAAGCGAGGCGTATATCTCTGCAACGCATTAGCATTTTCTGACCAAACTTTCTGTGTGCCATGTCAATCATGATCTGAGGCTACTTGCCGAGTTTTAGCGCAGTGCAATCTAGTGGTCCGGAGATATAAACAAAGTGGTGCTTTTGCTTACAGCTTTTTTGCTTCTCACTTAAGACAATAAAACTCGAAATGTCAACTACAGCCACTAAATGTCAGCAGAACATTACTCAACATGTCATTTGCCCTTTTCACATTGATGAAAATGATACATTAAGGAAAATTAGTCAATTAAACATTTAGTTTTATTCAAAAGTTCTGTTGTTGTTTTTACTATAACTATAAAAATAAACCTCTTCATAATGAATAAAAATAATTATACTTCTTATAATATATCAATAAGTTGCTGTTTTCTTTTCAAGAACTGTTTACATGAATTAAAACAGACTAATGAAGAAAATACTGATATGTTTATTATTGTAAATCAAATCATACAATGATTAATTTGACTTTAACTACATTGGATCTACAGGGTTTATTTTCCCCATTTTAAAAATGCACATAGTAAGTAGACTGTCAGTGTATGCTTAAAGTGAAATTATTTGATACAATTACATTTTAGAGACAAAGGGTTTTCTCTCCAGCCAAGATGAAGTGCTTTGATGTCAAAATGACTATAATGCTGTATTTCAGCAATGCTTTACCCAATTGACACCAAACTTTGCATGTGTCATTGTCATCTCTCTCTGGACATACCACATGAATTGACACATCAATTTGGTTAGAGCGCTGCTTGTTGGTCAAACGTGATAAACCATTAAATCGAATTGCTAAAGACCGTATTGATGATTTTTCAGCCATTTAGACTGAAGTCATATTGAAACGTCTTTAGATGTTTACTGCTGTTGGTCGGATGCTGCCAGCCATATCGGCATGACATTTAATGCCCTCTTTGCGCTTGGCCCCGTGATGGCTGCTAGCAGCTATATTTATTAGGGGCCAAGCACCGAAGGTGCGGAGGCACCTATTGTTTTTGTTCCGGTTCTTTATTATTATTCTTCTTCTTCTTCCGTCATTGAAGTCTATGACAGCCCATAGAACCGTAAGCGGGAAAATGAAAAAAAGTTGGCACACTCATAAAGGACAGTCCAATCATTGACCATAGCAAAATTGAAGTCTCTAACTCAATCTCTATAGCGCCACCAACTGTCCAAAGTTGCACTCACGTTTACGTAAATAACTTTTGAACCGTATGTCCTAGAAACAAAATTCTTTTGTCCACTGATTCCTTGGCTCAAGACGATTCGATTGCACCCTATGACGTCATTTTCCGTCATGAATATTTTCCCGCCATTTTGAATTTTATGAAAAACCTACTTTTTCGAACTCCTCCTAGGCCGTTTGTCCGATTTTCACGAAAATTGAACCACATCATCTCCAGACCATGGTGACAAAAAGTTATCCAAAGAAAGTTGAAATGTCAAACCGTTTATGAATAACTCACGAAATAATCCGACGTAATGATCGCAAAAATGAACTTGAGGCTCTATCTCCACAACGCATTAGCGTTTTCTGACCAAACTCGGTGTGTGTTATGTCAATCATGGTCTGAGGCTACCTGCAGAGTTTTGGCGCTGTGCCCCCTAGTGGTCAGGAGATATGAAAAAGTGACATTTTTCCTTACAACTCCTGAACGCTTTGTCTAAAAATCATAAAACTGGTCTCGTTAGATTCAGTGCATCATGCCGAGTCGTGCGATACTAAATTTTCCCATATCGGCCATTTAGAGCGTCGGCCATTTTGAATATTGTCATAAATTGCTATATTTAACAAATGGATTGGCGTATCGTTACGAAACTCAATATGTGTCTTCGGCACCTAACCTTGATACGGCACAAAAAGTTTGGGGGCAGCGCCACCTTGTGGTCAAAAGTTATAACCAAATTTACAAATATGCTAATAACTTTTGATGACGTTAACCTATTGTAAAACAAATGGTCTTAATGTGTTCATTGGGTCAAGCCGAGACCATAGATACCAAATATGTCATATTCGGCCAAACCTCCGATTTGCCATGTTATTTTTCTATAAAAACCTACTTTTTCGAACTCCTCCCAAACCGTTTGCTCAATTTTCACCAAAATTGAATCACATCATCTTCAGACCCTGTTGACAAAAAGTTATAGAAATGAAGTTGATTCGCCAAACTGTTTTCGATAAAATTGCAATCGAATTTGACCAAATGGCCACCAAATAAAGCGAGGCGTATATCTCTGCAACGCATTAGCATTTTCTGACCAAACTTTCTGTGTGCCATGTCAATCATGATCTGAGGCTACTTGCCGAGTTTTAGCGCAGTGCAATCTAGTGGTCCGGAGATATAAACAAAGTGGTGCTTTTGCTTACAGCTTTTTTGCTTCTCACTTAAGACAATAAAACTCGAAATGTCAACTACAGCCACTAAATGTCAGCAGAACATTACTCAACATGTCATTTGCCCTTTTCACATTGATGAAAATGATACATTAAGGAAAATTAGTCAATTAAACATTTAGTTTTATTCAAAAGTTCTGTTGTTGTTTTTACTATAACTATAAAAATAAACCTCTTCATAATGAATAAAAATAATTATACTTCTTATAATATATCAATAAGTTGCTGTTTTCTTTTCAAGAACTGTTTACATGAATTAAAACAGACTAATGAAGAAAATACTGATATGTTTATTATTGTAAATCAAATCATACAATGATTAATTTGACTTTAACTACATTGGATCTACAGGGTTTATTTTCCCCATTTTAAAAATGCACATAGTAAGTAGACTGTCAGTGTATGCTTAAAGTGAAATTATTTGATACAATTACATTTTAGAGACAAAGGGTTTTCTCTCCAGCCAAGATGAAGTGCTTTGATGTCAAAATGACTATAATGCTGTATTTCAGCAATGCTTTACCCAATTGACACCAAACTTTGCATGTGTCATTGTCATCTCTCTCTGGACATACCACATGAATTGACACATCAATTTGGTTAGAGCGCTGCTTGTTGGTCAAACGTGATAAACCATTAAATCGAATTGCTAAAGACCGTATTGATGATTTTTCAGCCATTTAGACTGAAGTCATATTGAAACGTCTTTAGATGTTTACTGCTGTTGGTCGGATGCTGCCAGCCATATCGGCATGACATTTAATGCCCTCTTTGCGCTTGGCCCCGTGATGGCTGCTAGCAGCTATATTTATTATTATTATTATTCTTCTTCTGCCATTGAAGTCTATGACAGCCCATAGAACCGTAAGCGGGAAAATGAAAAAAAGTTGGCACACTGATAAAGGAGAGTCCAATCATTGACCATAGCAAAATTGAAGTCTCTAACTCAATCTCTCTAGCGCCACCAACTGTCCAAAGTTGCACTCACGTTTACGTAAATAACTTTTGAACCGTATGTCCTAGAAACAAAATTCTTTTGTCCACTGATTCCTTGGCTCAAGACGATTCGATTGCACCCTATGACGTCATTTTCCGTCATGAAGATTTTCCCGCCATTTTGAATTTTATGAAAAACCTACTTTGTCGAACTCCTCCTAGGCCGTTCGTCCGATGTTCACGAAAATTGAACCACATCATCTCCCGACAATGTGGACAAAACGATATATAAAGAAAGTTGATTCGTCAAACCGTTTACGAATAACTCGCGAAAGAATCTGAGGTAAAAGTCGCCAAAATGAAATTGAGGCTTTATCTCCCCAATGCATTAGCCTTTTCTGACCAAACTAGGTGTGTGTTATGTCAATCATGGTTTGAGGCTACCTGCAGAGTTTTGGCGCTGTGCCCCCTAGTGGTCAGGAGTTATCAAAAACTGACTTTTTTGCTTATAACTTCTGAACCCTTTGGCCAAAAATCATGAAACTGGTCTCTTTAGATCCAGTGGGTCATGCCGAGTCCTGTGATAGCAAATATTCCCATATCGGGCATTTTGAGCGTCTGCCATTTCGATTTTTCTTATAAGATGCTATGTTTAACAAACACATGACTTTAGTGCTCTGTCAGCCATGGTTTACCCAATTTACCCAATGTACCACATGAATTGACACTACAATTTGGTTACAGCGCTGCCTGTTGGTCGAACGTGATAAACCATTAAATCGAACTACTAAAGACCGTATTGTTGATTTTTCAGCCATTTAGACTTAAGTCATATTGAAATGTCTTTAGATTCTTACTGCCGTTGGTCTGATGATGCCAGCCATGTCGGCATGACATTTAATGCCCTCCTTGCGCTTGGCCCCGTGATGGCTGCTAGCAGCTATATTTAGGGGCCAAGCACCGAAGGTGCGGAGGCACCTATTGTTTTTGTTCCGGTTCTTATTATTATTATTATTATTATTCTTCTTCTGCCATTGAAGTCTATGACAGCCCATAGAACCGTAAGCGGGAAAATGAAAAAAAGTTGGCACACTCATAAAGGACAGTCCAATCATTGACCATAGCAAAATTGAAGTCTCTAACTCAATCTCTAAAGCGCCACCAACTGTCCAAAGTTGCACTCACGTTTATGTAAATAACTTTTGAACCGTATGTCCTAGAAACAAAATTCTTTTGTCCACTGATTCCTTGGCTCAAGACGATTCAATTGCACCCTATGACGTCATTTTCCGTCATGAAAATTTTCCCGCCATTTTGAATTTTATGAAAAACCTACTTTTTCGAACTCCTCCTAGGCCGTTCGTCCGATTTTCACGAAAATTGAACCACATCATCTCCAGACAATGTGGACAAAACGATATATAAAGGAAGTTGGTTCGTCAAACCATTTACGAATAACTCACAAAAGAATCTGAGGTAATAGTCGCTAAAATGAAATTGAGGCTTTATCTCCGTAATGCATTTGCCTTTTCTGACCAAACTAGGTGTGTGTTATGTCAATTATGGTCTGAGGCTACCTGCAGAGTTTTGGCGCTCTGCCCCCTACTGGTCAGGAGATATGAAAAACTGTCATTTTTGATTATAACTCCTGAACGCTTTGTCCAAAAATCATGAAACTGGTCTCTTTAGATCCAGTGGGTCATGCCGAGTCCTGTGATACCAAATATTCCCATATCGGCCATTTTGAGCGTCTGCCATTTCGATTTTTCTTATAAGATGCTATGTTTAACAAACACATGACTTTAGTGGTCTGTCAGCAATGGTTTACCCAATTGAAAGCAAACTTTGCATGTGTCAATGTCACCACACTCTCAATGTACCACATGAATTGACACTACAATTTGGTTACAGCGCTGCCTGTTGGTTGAATGTGATAAACCATTAAATCGAAATACTAAAGACCGTATTGTTGATTTTTCAGCCATTTAGACTTAAGTCATATTGAAATCTCTTTAGATTCTTACTGCCGTTGGTCTGATGATGCCAGCCATGTCGGCATGACATTTAATGCCCTCCTTGCGCTTGGCCCCGTGATGGCTGCTAGCAGCTATATTTAGGGGCCAAGCACCGAAGGTGCGGAGGCACCTATTGTTTTTGTTCCGGTTCTTATTATTATTATTATTATTATTATTCTTCTGCCATTGAAGTCTATGACAGCCCATAGAACCGTAAGCGGGAAAATGAAAAAAAGTTGGCACACTCATAAAGGAGAGTCTAATCATTGACCATAGCAAAATTGAAGTCTCTAACTCAATCTCTCTACCGCCACCAACTGTCCAAAGTTGCACTCACGTTTACGTAAATAACTTTTGAACCGTATGTCCTAGAAACAAAATTCTTTTGTCCACTGATTCCTTGGCTCAAGACGATTCGATTGCACCCTATGACGTCATTTTCCGTCATGAAAATTTTCCCGCCATTTTGAATTTTATGAAAAACCTACTTTGTCGAACTCCTCCTAGGCCGTTCGTCCGATGTTCACGAAAATTGAACCACATCATCTCCTGACAATGTGGACAAAACGATATATAAACAAAGTTGATTCGTCAAACCGTTTACGAATAACTTGTGAAAGAATCTGAGGTAAAAGTCGCCAAAATGAAATTGAGGCTTTATCTCCCCAATGCATTAGCCTTTTCTGACCAAACTAGGTGTGTGTTATGTCAATCATGGTTTGAGGCTACCTGCAGAGTTTTGGCGCTGTGCCCCCTAGTGGTCAGGAGTTATCAAAAACTGACTTTTTTGCTTATAACTTCTGAACCCTTTGGCCAAAAATCATGAAACTGGTCTCTTTAGATCCAGTGGGTCATGCCGAGTCCTATGATACCAAATATTCCCATATCGGCCATTTTGAGCGTCTGCCATTTCGATTTTTCTTATAAGATGCTATGTTTAACAAACACATGACTTTAGTGCTCTGTCAGCAATGGTTTACCCAATTGAAAGCAAACTTTGCATGTGTCAATGTCACCACACTCTCAATGTACCACACACTACAATTTGGTTACAGCGCTGCCTGTTGGTTGAATGCGATAAACCATTAAATCGAATTGCTAAAGACCGTATTGTTGGTTTTTCAGCCATTTAGACTTAAGCCATATTGAAATGTCTTTAGATTTTTACTGCCGTTGGTCTGATGATGCCAGTCATGTCGGCATGACATTTAATGCCCTCCTTGCGCTTGGCCCCGTGATGGCTGCTAGCAGCTATATTTAGGGGCCAAGCACCGAAGGTGCGGAGGCACCTATTGTTTTTGTTCCGGTTCTTATTATTAGGGGCCAAGCACCGAAGGTGCGGAGGCACCTATTGTTTTTGTTCCGGTTCTTATTATTATTAGGGGCCAAGCACCGAAGGTGCGGAGGCACCTATTGTTTTTGTTCCGGTTCTTATTATTATTATTATTATTATTCTTCTTCTGCCATTGAAGTCTATGACAGCCCATAGAACCGTAAGCGGGAAAATGAAAAAAAGTTGGCACACTCATAAAGGAGAGTCCAATCATTGACCATAGCAAAATTGAAGTCTCTAACTCAATCTCTATAGCGCCACCAACCGTCCAAAGTTGCACTCACGTTTACGTAAATAACTTTTGAACCGTATGTCCTAGAAACAAAATTCTTTTGTCCACTGATTCCTTGGCTCAAGACGATTCGATTGCACCCTATGACGTCATTTTCCGTCATGAAAATTTTCCCGCCATTTTGAATTTTATGAAAAACCTACTTTGTCGAACTCCTCCTAGGCCGTTCGTCCGATCTTCACGAAAATTGAACCACATCATCTCCCGACAATGTGGACAAAACGATATATAAAGAAAGTTGATTCGACAAACCGTTTACGAATAACTCGCGAAAGAATCCGAGGTAAAAGTCGCCAAATTGAAACTGAGGCTTTATCTCCGCAATGCATTAGTCTTTTCTGACCAAACTAGGTGTGTGTTATGTCAATCATGGTCTGAGGCTACCTGCAGAGTTTTGGCGCTCTGCCCCCTAGTGGTCAGGAGTTATGAAAAACTGACTTTTTTGCTTATAACTTCTGAACCCTTTGGCCAAAAAACATGAAACTGGTCTCTTTAGATCCAGTGGGTCATGCCGAGTCCTGTGATACCAAATATTCCCATATCGGCCATTTTGAGCGTCTGCCATTTCGATTTTTCTTATAAGATGCTAAGTTTAACAAACACATGACTTTAGTGCTCTGTCAGCAATGGTTTACCCAATTGAAAGCAAACTTTGCATGTGTCAGTCACCACACTCTCAATGTACCACATGAATTGACACTACAATTTGGTTACAGCGCTGCCTGTTGGTTGAATGTGATAAACCATTAAATCGAAATACTAAAGACCGTATTGTTGATTTTTCAGCCATTTAGACTTAAGTCATATTGAAATGTCTTTAGATTCTTACTGCCGTTGGTCTGATGATGCAAGCCATGTCGGCATAACATGTAATGCCCTCCTTGCGCTTGGCCCCGTGATGGCTGCTAGCAGCTATATTTATTATTATTATTCTTCTTCTGCCATTGAAGTCTATGACAGCCCATAGAACCGTAAGCGGGAAAATGAAAAAAAGTTGGCACACTCATAAAGGAGAGTCTAATCATTGACCATAGCAAAATTGAAGTCTCTAACTCAATCTCTCTACCGCCACCAACTGTCCAAAGTTGCACTCACGTTTACGTAAATAACTTTTGAACCGTATGTCCTAGAAACAAAATTCTTTTGTCCACTGATTCCTTGGCTCAAGACGATTCGATTGCACCCTATGACGTCATTTTCCGTCATGAAAATTTTCCCGCCATTTTGAATTTTATGAAAAACCTACTTTGTCGAACTCCTCCTAGGCCGTTCGTCCGATGTTCACGAAAATTGAACCACATCATCTCCTGACAATGTTGACAAAACGATATATAAACAAAGTTGATTCGTCAAACCGTTTACGAATAACTCGTGAAAGAATCTGAGGTAAAAGTCGCCAAAATGAAATTGAGGCTTTATCTCCCCAATGCATTAGCCTTTTCTGACCAAACTAGGTGTGTGTTATGTCAATCATGGTTTGAGGCTACCTGCAGAGTTTTGGCGCTCTGCCCCCTAGTGGTCAGGAGATATGAAAAAGTGACATTTTTCCTTACAACTCCTGAACCCTTTGGCCAAAAATCATAAAACTGGTCTCGTTAGATTCAGTGCATCATGCCGAGTCGTGCGATACCAAATTTTCCCATATCGGCCATTTAGAGCGTCGGCCATTTTGAATATTGTCATAAATTGCTATATTTAACAAATGGATTGGCGTATCGTTACGAAACTCAATATGTGTCTTCGGCACCTAATCTTGATACGGCACAAAAAGTTTGGGGGCAGCGCCACCTTGTGGTCAAAAGTTATAACCAAATTTACAAATATGCTAATAACTTTTGATGACGTTAACCTATTGTAAAACAAATGGTCTTAATGTGTTCATTGGGTCAAGCCGAGACCATAGATACCAAATATGTTATATTCGGCCAAACCTCCGATTTGCCATGTTATTTTTCTTTAAAAACCTACTTTTTCGAACTCCTCCCAGACCGTTTGTCCAATTTTCACCAAAATTGAACCACATCATCTCCAGACCATCTTGACAAAAAGTTATCCAAAGAAAGTTGATATGTCAAACCGTTTACGAATAACTCGCGAAAGAATCCGACGTAATGGTCGCAAAATTGAAATTGAGGCTTTATCTCCGCAATGCATTAGCCTTTTCTGACCAAACTAGGTGTGTGTTATGTCAATCATGGTCTGAGGCTACCTGCAGAGTTTTGGCGCTCTGCCCCCTAGTGGTCAGGAGATATTAAAAAACTGACATTTTTGATTATAACTCCTGAACGCTTTGTCTAAAAATCATGAAACTGCTGTCTTTAGATCCAGTTGGTCATGCCGAGTCCTGTGATACCACATTTTCCCATATCGGCCATTTTGAGCATCTGCCATTTCGATTTTTCTTATAAGATGCTATGTTTAACAAACACATGACTTTAGTGCTGTCAGCAATGGTTTACCCAATTGAAAGCAAACTTTGCATGTGTCAATGTCACCACACTCTCAATGTACCACACACTACAATTTGGTTACAGCGCTGCCTGTTGGTTGAATGCGATAAACCATTAAATCGAATTGCTAAAGACCGTATTGTTGGTTTTTCAGCCATTTAGACTTAAGTCATATTGAAATGTCTTTAGATTCTTACTGCCGTTGGTCTGATGATGCCAGTCATGTCGGCATGACATTTAATGCCCTCCTTGCGCTTGGCCCCGTGATGGCTGCTAGCAGCTATATTTATTATTATTATTATTCTTCTTCTGCCATTGAAGTCTATGACAGCCCATAGAACCGTAAGCGGGAAAATGAAAAAAAGTTGGCACACTCATAAAGGACAGTCCAATCATTGACCATAGCAAAATTGAAGTCTCTAACTCAATCTCTAAAGCGCCACCAACTGTCCAAAGTTGCACTCACGTTTATGTAAATAACTTTTGAACCGTATGTCCTAGAAACAAAATTCTTTTGTCCACTGATTCCTTGGCTCAAGACGATTCAATTGCACCCTATGACGTCATTTTCCGTCATGAAAATTTTCCCGCCATTTTGAATTTTATGAAAAACCTACTTTTTCGAACTCCTCCTAGGCCGTTCGTCCGATTTTCACGAAAATTGAACCACATCATCTCCAGACAATGTGGACAAAACGATATATAAAGGAAGTTGGTTCGTCAAACCATTTACGAATAACTCACAAAAGAATCTGAGGTAATAGTCGCTAAAATGAAATTGAGGCTTTATCTCCGTAATGCATTTGCCTTTTCTGACCAAACTAGGTGTGTGTTATGTCAATTATGGTCTGAGGCTACCTGCAGAGTTTTGGCGCTCTGCCCCCTACTGGTCAGGAGATATGAAAAACTGTCATTTTTGATTATAACTCCTGAACGCTTTGTCCAAAAATCATGAAACTGGTCTCTTTAGATCCAGTGGGTCATGCCGAGTCCTGTGATACCAAATATTCCCATATCGGCCATTTTGAGCGTCTGCCATTTCGATTTTTCTTATAAGATGCTATGTTTAACAAACACATGACTTTAGTGGTCTGTCAGCAATGGTTTACCCAATTGAAAGCAAACTTTGCATGTGTCAATGTCACCACACTCTCAATGTACCACATGAATTGACACTACAATTTGGTTACAGCGCTGCCTGTTGGTTGAATGTGATAAACCATTAAATCGAAATACTAAAGACCGTATTGTTGATTTTTCAGCCATTTAGACTTAAGTCATATTGAAATCTCTTTAGATTCTTACTGCCGTTGGTCTGATGATGCCAGCCATGTCGGCATGACATTTAATGCCCTCCTTGCGCTTGGCCCCGTGATGGCTGCTAGCAGCTATATTTATTCTTTTTCTTGTGCCATGGGAGTCTATGGCAGCCCATAGAACCGTAAACGGGAAAATGAAAAAAAGTTGGCACACTCATAAAGGACAGTCCAATCATTGACCATAGCAAAATTGAAGTCTCTAACTCAATCTCTATAGCGCCACCAACTGTCCAAAGTTGCACTCACGTTTACGTAAATAACTTTTGAACCGTATGTCCTAGAAACAAAATTCTTTTGTCAACTGATTCCTTGGCTCAAGACGATTCGATTGCACCCTATGACGTCATTTTCCGTCATGAATATTTTCCCGCCATTTTGAATTTTATGAAAAACCTACTTTTTCGAACTCCTCCTAGGCCGTTTGTCCGATTTTCACGAAAATTGAACCACATCATCTCCAGACCATGCTGACAAAAAGTTATCCAAAGAAAGTTGAAATGTCAAACCGTTTACGAATAACTCACGAAAGAATCCGACGTAATGATCGCAAAAATGAACTTGAGGCTCTATCTCCACAACGCATTAGCGTTTTCTGACCAAACTCGGTGTGTGTTATGTCAATCATGGTCTGAGGCTACCTGCAGAGTTTTGGCGCTGTGCCCCCTAGTGGTCAGGAGATATGAAAAAGTGACATTTTTCCTTACAACTCCTGAACGCTTTGTCCAAAAATCATAAAACTGGTCTCGTTAGATTCAGTGCATCATGCCGAGTCGTGCGATACCAAATTTTCCCATATCGGCCATTTAGAGCGTCGGCCATTTTGAATATTGTCATAAATTGCTATATTTAACAAATGGATTGGCGTATCGTTACGAAACTCAATATGTGTCTTCGGCACCTAATCTTGATACGGCACAAAAAGTTTGGGGGCAGCGCCACCTTGTGGTCAAAAGTTATAACCAAATTTACAAATATGCTAATAACTTTTGATGACGTTAACCTATTGTAAAACAAATGGTCTTAATGTGTTCATTGGGTCAAGCCGAGACCATAGATACCAAATATGTTATATTCGGCCAAACCTCCGATTTGCCATGTTATTTTTCTTTAAAAACCTACTTTTTCGAACTCCTCCCAGACCGTTTGTCCAATTTTCACCAAAATTGAACCACATCATCTCCAGACCATCATGACAAAAAGTTATCCAAAGAAAGTTGATATGTCAAACCGTTTACGAATAACTCGCGAAAGAATCCGACGTAATGGTCGCAAAATTGAAATTGAGGCTTTATCTCCGCAATGCATTAGCCTTTTCTGACCAAACTAGGTGTGTGTTATGTCAATCATGGTCTGAGGCTACCTGCAGAGTTTTGGCGCTCTGCCCCCTAGTGGTCAGGAGATATTAAAAAACTGACATTTTTGATTATAACTCCTGAACGCTTTGTCTAAAAATCATGAAACTGCTGTCTTTAGATCCAGTTGGTCATGCCGAGTCCTGTGATACCACATTTTCCCATATCGGCCATTTTGAGCATCTGCCATTTCGATTTTTCTTATAAGATGCTATGTTTAACAAACACATGACTTTAGTGCTGTCAGCAATGGTTTACCCAATTGAAAGCAAACTTTGCATGTGTCAATGTCACCACACTCTCAATGTACCACACACTACAATTTGGTTACAGCGCTGCCTGTTGGTTGAATGCGATAAACCATTAAATCGAATTGCTAAAGACCGTATTGTTGGTTTTTCAGCCATTTAGACTTAAGTCATATTGAAATGTCTTTAGATTCTTACTGCCGTTGGTCTGATGATGCCAGTCATGTCGGCATGACATTTAATGCCCTCCTTGCGCTTGGCCCCGTGATGGCTGCTAGCAGCTATATTTATTATTATTCTTCTTCTGCCATTGAAGTCTATGACAGCCCATAGAACCGTAAGCGGGAAAATGAAAAAAAGTTGGCACACTCATAAAGGAGAGTCTAATCATTGACCATAGCAAAATTGAAGTCTCTAACTCAATCTCTCTACCGCCACCAACTGTCCAAAGTTGCACTCACGTTTACGTAAATAACTTTTGAACCGTATGTCCTAGAAACAAAATTCTTTTGTCCACTGATTCCTTGGCTCAAGACGATTCGATTGCACCCTATGACGTCATTTTCCGTCATGAAAATTTTCCCGCCATTTTGAATTTTATGAAAAACCTACTTTGTCGAACTCCTCCTAGGCCGTTCGTCCGATGTTCACGAAAATTGAACCACATCATCTCCTGACAATGTTGACAAAACGATATATAAACAAAGTTGATTCGTCAAACCGTTTACGAATAACTCGTGAAAGAATCTGAGGTAAAAGTCGCCAAAATGAAATTGAGGCTTTATCTCCCCAATGCATTAGCCTTTTCTGACCAAACTAGGTGTGTGTTATGTCAATCATGGTTTGAGGCTACCTGCAGAGTTTTGGCGCTCTGCCCCCTAGTGGTCAGGAGATATTAAAAAACTGACTTTTTTGCTTATAACTCCTGAACCCTTTGGCCAAAAATCATGAAACTGGTCTCTTTAGATCCAGTGGGTCATGCCGAGTCCTGTGATACCAAATTTTCCCATATCGGCCATTTTGAGCGTCTGCCATTTCGATTTTTCTTATAAGATTCTATGTTTAACAAACACATGACTTTAGTGCTCTGTCAGCAACGGTTTACCCAATTGAAAGCAAACTTTGCATGTGTCAATGTCACCACACTCTCAATGTACCACATGAATTGACACTACAATGTGGTTACAGCGCTGCCTGTTGGTTGAATGTGATAAACCATTAAATCGAATTACTAAAGACCCTATTGTTGATTTTTCAGCCATTTAGACTTAAGTCATATTGAAATGTCTTTAGATTCTTACTGCTGTTGGTCTGATGATGCCAGCCATGTCGGCATGACATTTAATGCCCTCCTTGCGCTTGGCCCCGTGATGGCTGCTAGCAGCTATATTTAGGGGCCAAGCACCGAAGGTGCGGAGGCACCTATTGTTTTTGTTCCGGTTCTTTATTATTATTCTTCTTCTTCTTCCGTCATTGAAGTCTATGACAGCCCATAGAACCGTAAGCGGGAAAATGAAAGAAAGTTGGCACATTCATAAAGGACAGTCCAATCATTGACCATAGCAAAATTGAAGTCTCTAACTCAATATCTCTAGCGCCACCAACTGTCCAAAGTTACACTAACGTTTATGCCAATAACTTTTGAACCGTATGACCTAGAAACAAAATTCTTATGTCCACTGATTCCTTGGCTCAAGACGATTCAAATGCACCCTATGACGTCATTTTCCGTCATTAAACTTTTCCCGCCATTTTGAATTTTATGAAAAACCTACTTTTTCGAACTCCTCCTAGGCCGTTTTTCCGATTTCAACGAAAATTGAACCACATCATCTCCAGACAAGGTGGACAAAAAGTTATCCAAAGAAAGTTGATATGTCAAACAGTTTACGAATAACTCGCGAAAGAATCCGACGTAACGGTCGCAAAAATGAAATTGAGCCGTTATCTCCGCAATGCATTAGCGTTTTGTGACCAAACTAGGTGTGTGTTATGTCAATCATGGTCTGAGGCTACCTGCAGAGTTTTAGCGCTGTGCCCCCTAGTGGTCAGGAGATATGAAAAAGTTAAATATTTGCTTATAACTTCTGAACCCTTTGGCCAAAAATAATAAAACTGGTCTCTTTAGATTCAGTGCATCATACCGAGTCGTACGATACCAAATTTTCCCATATCGGCCATTTTGAGCGTCGGCCATTTTGAATATTGTCATAAATTGCTATATCTAACAAAGATATTGGCGTATCGTTACGAAACTCAATATGTGTCTTCGGCACCTAACCTTGATACGACTCAAAAAGTTTCGAGACAGCACCACCTTGTGGTCAAAAGTTATAACCAAATTTACAAATATGCTAATAACCTTTGAGTACGTTAACCTATGGTAAAACAAATTATCTTTATACGTTCCTTGGGTCAAATCAAGAACACAGATACGAAATATGTCATAGTCGGCCAAACTTCCTGTCCACCATGTTGTTTTTCTTTAAAAACCTACTTTTTCGAACTCCTCCCAGACCGTTTGTCCAATTTTCACCAAAATTAAACCACATCATCTCCAGACCATCATGACAAAAAGTTATATAAAGAAAGTTGATTCGCCAAACCGTTTACGAATAACTCGCGAAAGAATTCGACACAATGGCCATAGAATTGAAAGCGAGGCTATATCTCCGTAACTCATTAGCGTATTCTGACCAAAATAGGTGTGTGTTATGTCAATCATGGTCTGAGGCTACCTGCAGAGTTTTGGCGCTCTACCCCCTAGTGGTCAGGAGATATTAAAAAACTGACATTTTTTATTATAACTCCTGAACGCTTTGTCTAAAAATCATGAAACTGCTGTCTTTAGATCCAGTGGGTCATGCCGAGTCCTTTGATACCAAATTTTCCCATATCGGCCATTTTGAGCGTCTGCCATTTCGATTTTTCTTATAAGATGCTATGTTTAACAAACACATGACTTTAGTGCTCTGTCAGCAATGGTTTACCCAATTGAAAGCAAACTTTGCATGTGTCAATGTAACCACACTCTCAATGTACCACATGAATTGACTCTACAATTTGGTTACAGCGCTGCCTGTTGGTTGAATGTGATAAACCATTAAATCGAAATACTAAAGACTGTATTGCTGATTTTTCAGCCATTTAGACTTAAGTCATATTGAAATGTCTTTAGATTCTTACTGCCGTTGGTCTGATGATGCCAGCCATGTCGGCATGACATTTAATGCCCTCCTTGCGCTTGGCCCCGTGATGGCTGCTAGCAGCTATATTTAGGGGTTCAAACGCGAAGCGTTGAAAACCTATTGTAATTGTTAGGATTTTTATTATTATTATTATTATTATTATTATTCTTCTGCCGTAATGTGTCTCGTGCAGACCAAACCGTAAGGTCTAGAGACTTGAAACTTTGTCAGATGGTAGGTCTCAATTTGGGGAGAACGTATCAAAATATGACGCAAATCGGGCTATAGGTGGCGCTACAGCGACTACAAACGCGTACATGTTCATAACTCGTAAACCGTTTGTCGTACACTCAAGTGTCTTATATCTCTGGAATCCTTGGCTCAAAACTTAAAAAATGTATATCTCCGATTTCATTTCCGCCTATAAAAATTTTCCGCCATTTTGAATTTTCTGAAAAAAAAAGTTTTCGAACTCCTCATAGACCGTTTGTCCAAATAACGCGAAACTTCACACATATCATCTAGAGACTCTCATGACCAAAAGTTATTCAAATAATTTTGATCGGTGATTCACGCTTGCAACGACACGCTAAAACGTTTGCATAAGGCGGAGACACTTTTGCTAAAATCGTAATAGCTCTGGAACGCAAAGAGATAATCTCACCAAACTTCACATAGTCATGTATAAGCTCAATTTGTGGTCACACCAAAAAAACTGCGATGATTGACCACTTGGTGGCGCTATATTGCGAAAAAAACACTCAATCACCTGTACAGGGTCACATGGTAGTCCGATTGACCTGAGACTTGTCATGCACGGTCTTTGTCCAAGGGTCCATGATGGTCTATGAGGACATTGGTGTATCTCAAAAAACATGACCGTCATCGGCCAATGAACTTTGAGCATCAATTAGACCAGCTTAACGAAGGTCGATCGGAACGAAACTCGATGGGCGTGTTTGACTCATGGCCCTAGTGGTCTGTCAGAATTTTGAAGAAAATCGGACACTCGTTGGTGCTAACAAGTTTTTTGCGTCTCTACTCACGTGGTGTTTCACGCATCCCCAAAATATTGATATCATCTGATAGATCTCCTCATACTGAACAACTTTGCCTCAAGAACCACTGCTGTCAATCAAATTGTTTGCGAAATATTGGAGATTTTTGAAATTTCAAATTTTTCGAACTCGTCATAGGCCGTCAATCTCACTGGCTTGAAAATTCACACGCATCATCTAGGGACACTCAAGGCAAAAAGTTGTCAAAGGATTTTCGATTAGTTAAACCGTTCAGCAAAAAAAAAATTTCATATATTTCTGATTTGGCCTATTGTGATTAAAATGTCTATATATCTTGTCCAAAAACAAGAAACTTCACAAAACTGTGTAAATGTTAAGAACAAGACATTATGAAGAAACTTGTGAGGTTTCATGTATTTCTGATGCTCGTACGGCTCACAATAAATTATAAACGATCCACATTTTAAAATCTTAGAAAAGCTGTAATACTAGTTTTGTCCTCAAGAGAAACGTCACAGATCTGTGAACATGTTAAGAACAAGTCATTTTGAAGAAATGTGTCAGGTCTCATGTATTTCTGATGCTCATAGGGCTCACAATAAATTACAAACGATGTACATTTTAAAATCTTAGAAAAGCTGTAATACTACTTTTGTCCACAAGAGGCACCATCAGGCTAGAAAATCTTTTTATGTGGAGAACAAGTCAGATTGACATAGACTGACATAAACTGACAGAACAGTTCAGATGTTCAGTTCACAATATCATTTAATCTTCTCAGTCTGAACATCTTTGAAAGATTTCTATTCATTGTTTGCACAGAGTAGAAATTTCACAGAACTGTGCTCATTAGGAAATCTAGTCAGATTGACCACAAACCGTCTTGACAGCTCAGATGGTCTTGCGACGTTTGAACCCCGGTCATTGCTGCTTGCAGCTATATTTATTATTATTATTCTTCTTCTGCCATTGAAGTCTATGACAGCCCATAGAACCGTAAGCGGGAAAATGAAAAAAAGTTGGCACACTCATAAAGGACAGTCCAATCATTGACCATAGCAAAATTGAAGTCTCTAACTCAATCTCTAAAGCGCCACCAACTGTCCAAAGTTGCACTCACGTTTATGTAAATAACTTTTGAACCGTATGTCCTAGAAACAAAATTCTTTTGTCCACTGATTCCTTGGCTCAAGACGATTCAATTGCACCCTATGACGTCATTTTCCGTCATGAAAATTTTCCCGCCATTTTGAATTTTATGAAAAACCTACTTTTTCGAACTCCTCCTAGGCCGTTCGTCCGATTTTCACGAAAATTGAACCACATCATCTCCAGACAATGTGGACAAAACGATATATAAAGGAAGTTGGTTCGTCAAACCATTTACGAATAACTCACAAAAGAATCTGAGGTAATAGTCGCTAAAATGAAATTGAGGCTTTATCTCCGTAATGCATTTGCCTTTTCTGACCAAACTAGGTGTGTGTTATGTCAATTATGGTCTGAGGCTACCTGCAGAGTTTTGGCGCTCTGCCCCCTACTGGTCAGGAGATATGAAAAACTGTCATTTTTGATTATAACTCCTGAACGCTTTGTCCAAAAATCATGAAACTGGTCTCTTTAGATCCAGTGGGTCATGCCGAGTCCTGTGATACCAAATATTCCCATATCGGCCATTTTGAGCGTCTGCCATTTCGATTTTTCTTATAAGATGCTATGTTTAACAAACACATGACTTTAGTGGTCTGTCAGCAATGGTTTACCCAATTGAAAGCAAACTTTGCATGTGTCAATGTCACCACACTCTCAATGTACCACATGAATTGACACTACAATTTGGTTACAGCGCTGCCTGTTGGTTGAATGTGATAAACCATTAAATCGAAATACTAAAGACCGTATTGTTGATTTTTCAGCCATTTAGACGTAAGTCATATTGAAATCTCTTTAGATTCTTACTGCCGTTGGTCTGATGATGCCAGCCATGTCGGCATGACATTTAATGCCCTCCTTGCGCTTGGCCCCGTGATGGCTGCTAGCAGCTATATTTATTATTATTCTTCTTCTGCCATTGAAGTCTATGACAGCCCATAGAACCGTAAGCGGGAAAATGAAAAAAAGTTGGCACACTCATAAAGGAGAGTCCAATCATTGACCATAGCAAAATTGAAGTCTCTAACTCAATCTCTATAGCGCCACCAACCGTCCAAAGTTGCACTCACGTTTACGTAAATAACTTTTGAACCGTATGTCCTAGAAACAAAATTCTTTTGTCCACTGATTCCTTGGCTCAAGACGATTCGATTGCACCCTATGACGTCATTTTCCGTCATGAAAATTTTCCCGCCATTTTGAATTTTATGAAAAACCTACTTTGTCGAACTCCTCCTAGGCCGTTCGTCCGATCTTCACGAAAATTGAACCACATCATCTCCCGACAATGTGGACAAAACGATATATAAAGAAAGTTGATTCGACAAACCGTTTACGAATAACTCGCGAAAGAATCCGAGGTAAAAGTCGCCAAATTGAAACTGAGGCTTTATCTCCGCAATGCATTAGTCTTTTCTGACCAAACTAGGTGTGTGTTATGTCAATCATGGTCTGAGGCTACCTGCAGAGTTTTGGCGCTCTGCCCCCTAGTGGTCAGGAGTTATGAAAAACTGACTTTTTTGCTTATAACTTCTGAACCCTTTGGCCAAAAAACATGAAACTGGTCTCTTTAGATCCAGTGGGTCATGCCGAGTCCTGTGATACCAAATATTCCCATATCGGCCATTTTGAGCGTCTGCCATTTCGATTTTTCTTATAAGATGCTAAGTTTAACAAACACATGACTTTAGTGCTCTGTCAGCAATGGTTTACCCAATTGAAAGCAAACTTTGCATGTGTCAGTCACCACACTCTCAATGTACCACATGAATTGACACTACAATTTGGTTACAGCGCTGCCTGTTGGTTGAATGTGATAAACCATTAAATCGAAATACTAAAGACCGTATTGTTGATTTTTCAGCCATTTAGACTTAAGTCATATTGAAATGTCTTTAGATTCTTACTGCCGTTGGTCTGATGATGCAAGCCATGTCGGCATAACATGTAATGCCCTCCTTGCGCTTGGCCCCGTGATGGCTGCTAGCAGCTATATTTATTATTATTCTTCTTCTGCCATTGAAGTCTATGACAGCCCATAGAACCGTAAGCGGGAAAATGAAAAAAAGTTGGCACACTCATAAAGGACAGTCCAATCATTGACCATAGCAAAATTGAAGTCTCTAACTCAATCTCTAAAGCGCCACCAACTGTCCAAAGTTGCACTCACGTTTATGTAAATAACTTTTGAACCGTATGTCCTAGAAACAAAATTCTTTTGTCCACTGATTCCTTGGCTCAAGACGATTCAATTGCACCCTATGACGTCATTTTCCGTCATGAAAATTTTCCCGCCATTTTGAATTTTATGAAAAACCTACTTTTTCGAACTCCTCCTAGGCCGTTCGTCCGATTTTCACGAAAATTGAACCACATCATCTCCAGACAATGTGGACAAAACGATATATAAAGGAAGTTGGTTCGTCAAACCATTTACGAATAACTCACAAAAGAATCTGAGGTAATAGTCGCTAAAATGAAATTGAGGCTTTATCTCCGTAATGCATTTGCCTTTTCTGACCAAACTAGGTGTGTGTTATGTCAATTATGGTCTGAGGCTACCTGCAGAGTTTTGGCGCTCTGCCCCCTACTGGTCAGGAGATATGAAAAACTGTCATTTTTGATTATAACTCCTGAACGCTTTGTCCAAAAATCATGAAACTGGTCTCTTTAGATCCAGTGGGTCATGCCGAGTCCTGTGATACCAAATATTCCCATATCGGCCATTTTGAGCGTCTGCCATTTCGATTTTTCTTATAAGATGCTATGTTTAACAAACACATGACTTTAGTGGTCTGTCAGCAATGGTTTACCCAATTGAAAGCAAACTTTGCATGTGTCAATGTCACCACACTCTCAATGTACCACATGAATTGACACTACAATTTGGTTACAGCGCTGCCTGTTGGTTGAATGTGATAAACCATTAAATCGAAATACTAAAGACCGTATTGTTGATTTTTCAGCCATTTAGACTTAAGTCATATTGAAATCTCTTTAGATTCTTACTGCCGTTGGTCTGATGATGCCAGCCATGTCGGCATGACATTTAATGCCCTCCTTGCGCTTGGCCCCGTGATGGCTGCTAGCAGCTATATTTATTATTCTTTTTCTTGTGCCATGGGAGTCTATGGCAGCCCATAGAACCGTAAACGGGAAAATGAAAAAAAGTTGGCACACTCATAAAGGACAGTCCAATCATTGACCATAGCAAAATTGAAGTCTCTAACTCAATCTCTATAGCGCCACCAACTGTCCAAAGTTGCACTCACGTTTACGTAAATAACTTTTGAACCGTATGTCCTAGAAACAAAATTCTTTTGTCAACTGATTCCTTGGCTCAAGACGATTCGATTGCACCCTATGACGTCATTTTCCGTCATGAATATTTTCCCGCCATTTTGAATTTTATGAAAAACCTACTTTTTCGAACTCCTCCTAGGCCGTTTGTCCGATTTTCACGAAAATTGAACCACATCATCTCCAGACCATGCTGACAAAAAGTTATCCAAAGAAAGTTGAAATGTCAAACCGTTTACGAATAACTCACGAAAGAATCCGACGTAATGATCGCAAAAATGAACTTGAGGCTCTATCTCCACAACGCATTAGCGTTTTCTGACCAAACTCGGTGTGTGTTATGTCAATCATGGTCTGAGGCTACCTGCAGAGTTTTGGCGCTGTGCCCCCTAGTGGTCAGGAGATATGAAAAAGTGACATTTTTCCTTACAACTCCTGAACGCTTTGTCCAAAAATCATAAAACTGGTCTCGTTAGATTCAGTGCATCATGCCGAGTCGTGCGATACCAAATTTTCCCATATCGGCCATTTAGAGCGTCGGCCATTTTGAATATTGTCATAAATTGCTATATTTAACAAATGGATTGGCGTATCGTTACGAAACTCAATATGTGTCTTCGGCACCTAATCTTGATACGGCACAAAAAGTTTGGGGGCAGCGCCACCTTGTGGTCAAAAGTTATAACCAAATTTACAAATATGCTAATAACTTTTGATGACGTTAACCTATTGTAAAACAAATGGTCTTAATGTGTTCATTGGGTCAAGCCGAGACCATAGATACCAAATATGTTATATTCGGCCAAACCTCCGATTTGCCATGTTATTTTTCTTTAAAAACCTACTTTTTCGAACTCCTCCCAGACCGTTTGTCCAATTTTCACCAAAATTGAACCACATCATCTCCAGACCATCATGACAAAAAGTTATCCAAAGAAAGTTGATATGTCAAACCGTTTACGAATAACTCGCGAAAGAATCCGACGTAATGGTCGCAAAATTGAAATTGAGGCTTTATCTCCGCAATGCATTAGCCTTTTCTGACCAAACTAGGTGTGTGTTATGTCAATCATGGTCTGAGGCTACCTGCAGAGTTTTGGCGCTCTGCCCCCTAGTGGTCAGGAGATATTAAAAAACTGACATTTTTGATTATAACTCCTGAACGCTTTGTCTAAAAATCATGAAACTGCTGTCTTTAGATCCAGTTGGTCATGCCGAGTCCTGTGATACCACATTTTCCCATATCGGCCATTTTGAGCATCTGCCATTTCGATTTTTCTTATAAGATGCTATGTTTAACAAACACATGACTTTAGTGCTGTCAGCAATGGTTTACCCAATTGAAAGCAAACTTTGCATGTGTCAATGTCACCACACTCTCAATGTACCACACACTACAATTTGGTTACAGCGCTGCCTGTTGGTTGAATGCGATAAACCATTAAATCGAATTGCTAAAGACCGTATTGTTGGTTTTTCAGCCATTTAGACTTAAGTCATATTGAAATGTCTTTAGATTCTTACTGCCGTTGGTCTGATGATGCCAGTCATGTCGGCATGACATTTAATGCCCTCCTTGCGCTTGGCCCCGTGATGGCTGCTAGCAGCTATATTTATTATTCTTTTTCTTGTGCCATGGGAGTCTATGGCAGCCCATAGAACCGTAAACGGGAAAATGAAAAAAAGTTGGCACACTCATAAAGGACAGTCCAATCATTGACCATAGCAAAATTGAAGTCTCTAACTCAATCTCTATAGCGCCACCAACTGTCCAAAGTTGCACTCACGTTTACGTAAATAACTTTTGAACCGTATGTCCTAGAAACAAAATTCTTTTGTCAACTGATTCCTTGGCTCAAGACGATTCGATTGCACCCTATGACGTCATTTTCCGTCATGAATATTTTCCCGCCATTTTGAATTTTATGAAAAACCTACTTTTTCGAACTCCTCCTAGGCCGTTTGTCCGATTTTCACGAAAATTGAACCACATCATCTCCAGACCATGGTGACAAAAAGTTATCCAAAGAAAGTTGAAATGTCAAACCGTTTATGAATAACTCACGAAAGAATCCGACGTAATGATCGCAAAAATGAACTTGAGGCTCTATCTCCACAACGCATTAGCGTTTTCTGACCAAACTCGGTGTGTGTTATGTCAATCATGGTCTGAGGCTACCTGCAGAGTTTTGGCGCTGTGCCCCCTAGTGGTCAGGAGATATGAAAAAGTGACATTTTTCCTTACAACTCCTGAACGCTTTGTCCAAAAATCATAAAACTGGTCTCGTTAGATTCAGTGCATCATGCCGAGTCGTGCGATACCAAATTTTCCCATATCGGCCATTTAGAGCGTCGGCCATTTTGAATATTGTCATAAATTGCTATATTTAACAAATGGATTGGCGTATCGTTACGAAACTCAATATGTGTCTTCGGCACCTAACCTTGATACGGCACAAAAAGTTTGGGGGCAGCGCCACCTTGTGGTCAAAAGTTATAACCAAATTTACAAATATGCTAATAACTTTTGATGACGTTAACCTATTGTAAAACAAATGGTCTTAATGTGTTCATTGGGTCAAGCCGAGACCATAGATACCAAATATGTCATATTCGGCCAAACCTCCGATTTGCCATGTTATTTTTCTTTAAAAACCTACTTTTTCGAACTCCTCCCAGACCGTTTGTCCAATTTTCACCAAAATTGAACCACATCATCTCCAGACCATCATGACAAAAAGTTATCCAAAGAAAGTTGATATGTCAAACCGTTTACGAATAACTCGCGAAAGAATCCGACGTAATGGTCGCAAAATTGAAATTGAGGCTTTATCTCCGCAACGCATTAGCGTTTTCTGACCAAACTAGGTGTGTGTTATGTCAATCATGGTCTGAGGCTACCTGCAGAGTTTTGGCGCTCTGCCCCCTAGTGGTCAGGAGATATTAAAAAACTGACATTTTTGATTATAACTCCTGAACGCTTTGTCTAAAAATCATGAAACTGGTCTCTTTAGATCCAGTGGGTCATGCCGAGTCCTGTGATACCAAATTTTCCCATATCGGCCATTTTGAGCGTCTGCCATTTCGATTTTTCTTATAAGATGCTATGTTTAACAAACACATGACTTTAGTGCTCTGTCAGCAATGGTTTACCCAATTGAAAGCAAACTTTGCATGTGTCAATGTCACCACACTCTCAATGTACCACATGAATTGACACTACAATTTGGTTACAGTGCTGCCTGTTGGTTGAATGTGATAAACCATTAAATCGAATTACTAAAGACCGTATTGTTGATTTTTCAGCCATTTAGACTTAAGTCATATTGAAATGTCTTTAGATTCTTACTGCCGTTGGTCTGATGATGCCAGCCATGTCGGCATGACATTTAATGCCCTCCTTGCGCTTGGCCCCGTGATGGCTGCTAGCAGCTATATTTATTAGGGGCCAAGCACCGAAGGTGCGGAGGCACCTATTGTTTTTGTTCCGGTTCTTATTATTATTATTATTATTATTCTTCTTCTGCCATTGAAGTCTATGACAGCCCATAGAACCGTAAGCGGGAAAATGAAAAAAAGTTGGCACACTCATAAAGGAGAGTCTAATCATTGACCATAGCAAAATTGAAGTCTCTAACTCAATCTCTCTACCGCCACCAACTGTCCAAAGTTGCACTCACGTTTACGTAAATAACTTTTGAACCGTATGTCCTAGAAACAAAATTCTTTTGTCCACTGATTCCTTGGCTCAAGACGATTCGATTGCACCCTATGACGTCATTTTCCGTCATGAAAATTTTCCCGCCATTTTGAATTTTATGAAAAACCTACTTTGTCGAACTCCTCCTAGGCCGTTCGTCCGATGTTCACGAAAATTGAACCACATCATCTCCTGACAATGTTGACAAAACGATATATAAACAAAGTTGATTCGTCAAACCGTTTACGAATAACTCGTGAAAGAATCTGAGGTAAAAGTCGCCAAAATGAAATTGAGGCTTTATCTCCCCAATGCATTAGCCTTTTCTGACCAAACTAGGTGTGTGTTATGTCAATCATGGTTTGAGGCTACCTGCAGAGTTTTGGCGCTCTGCCCCCTAGTGGTCAGGAGATATGAAAAAGTGACATTTTTCCTTACAACTCCTGAACCCTTTGGCCAAAAATCATAAAACTGGTCTCGTTAGATTCAGTGCATCATGCCGAGTCGTGCGATACCAAATTTTCCCATATCGGCCATTTAGAGCGTCGGCCATTTTGAATATTGTCATAAATTGCTATATTTAACAAATGGATTGGCGTATCGTTACGAAACTCAATATGTGTCTTCGGCACCTAATCTTGATACGGCACAAAAAGTTTGGGGGCAGCGCCACCTTGTGGTCAAAAGTTATAACCAAATTTACAAATATGCTAATAACTTTTGATGACGTTAACCTATTGTAAAACAAATGGTCTTAATGTGTTCATTGGGTCAAGCCGAGACCATAGATACCAAATATGTTATATTCGGCCAAACCTCCGATTTGCCATGTTATTTTTCTTTAAAAACCTACTTTTTCGAACTCCTCCCAGACCGTTTGTCCAATTTTCACCAAAATTGAACCACATCATCTCCAGACCATCATGACAAAAAGTTATCCAAAGAAAGTTGATATGTCAAACCGTTTACGAATAACTCGCGAAAGAATCCGACGTAATGGTCGCAAAATTGAAATTGAGGCTTTATCTCCGCAATGCATTAGCCTTTTCTGACCAAACTAGGTGTGTGTTATGTCAATCATGGTCTGAGGCTACCTGCAGAGTTTTGGCGCTCTGCCCCCTAGTGGTCAGGAGATATTAAAAAACTGACATTTTTGATTATAACTCCTGAACGCTTTGTCTAAAAATCATGAAACTGCTGTCTTTAGATCCAGTTGGTCATGCCGAGTCCTGTGATACCACATTTTCCCATATCGGCCATTTTGAGCATCTGCCATTTCGATTTTTCTTATAAGATGCTATGTTTAACAAACACATGACTTTAGTGCTGTCAGCAATGGTTTACCCAATTGAAAGCAAACTTTGCATGTGTCAATGTCACCACACTCTCAATGTACCACATGAATTGACACTACAATTTGGTTACAGCGCTGCCTGTTGGTTGAATGTGATAAACCATTAAATCGAATTACTAAAGACCGTATTGTTGATTTTTCAGCCATTTAGACTTAAGTCATATTGAAATGTCTTTAGATTCTTACTGCCGTTGGTCTGATGATGCCAGCCATGTCGGCATGACATTTAATGCCCTCCTTGCGCTTGGCCCCGTGATGGCTGCTAGCAGCTATATTTAGGGGCCAAGCACCGAAGGTGCGAAGGCACCTATTGTTTCTGTTCCGGTTCTTATTATTATTCTTCATCTTCTTCCGCCATGGGAGTCTATGACAGCCCATAGAACCGTAAGCGGGAAAATGAAAAAAAGTTGGCACACTCATTAAAGACAGTCCAATCATTGACCATAACAAATTTGAAGTCTCTAACTCAATATCTCTAGCGCCACCAACTGTCCAAAGTTGAACTAACGTTTATGCTAATAACTTTTGAACCGTATGACCTAGAAACAAAATTCTTATGTCCACTGATTCCTTGGCTCAAGACGATTCGATTGCACCCTATGACGTCATTTTCCGTCATGAAATTTTTCCCGCCATTTTGAATTTTATGAAAAACCTACTTTTTCGAACTCCTCCTAGGCCGTTTTTCCGATTTCAACGAAAATTGAACCACATCATCTCCAGACCATGTGGACAAAAAGTTATCCAAAGAAAGTTGATATGTCAAACAGTTTACGAATAACTCGCGAAAGAATCTGACGTAATGGTCGCAAAAATGAAATTGAGGCTTTATCTCCGCAACGCATTAGCGTTTTCTGACCAAACTAGGTGTGTGTTATGTCAATCATGATCTGAGGCTACCTGCAGAGTTTTGGCGCTGTGCCCCCTAGTGGTCAGGAGATATGAAAAAGTTAAATATTTGCTTATAACTTCTGAACGCTTTGGCCAAAAATAATAAAACTGGTCTCTTTAGATTCAGTGCATCATGCCGAGTCGTGCGATACCAAATTTTCCCATATCGGCCATTTTGAGCGTCGGCCATTTTGAATATTGTCATAAATTGCTATATTTAACAAAGATATTGGCGTATCGTTACGAAACTCAATATGTGTCTTCGGCACCTAACCTTGATACGACTCAAAAAGTTTCGAGGCAGCACCCCCTTGTGGTCAAAAATTATAACCAAATTTACAAATATGCTAATAACTTTTGAGTGCGTTAACCTATAGTAAAACAAATTATCTTTATACGTTCCTTGGGTCAATCCAAGAACATAGATACCAAATTTGTCATAGTCGGCCAAACTTCTTGTCCACCATGTTGTTTTTCTTTAAAAACCTACTTTTTCGAACTCCTCCCAGACCGTTTGTCCAATTTTCACCAAAATTAAACCACATCATCTCCAGACCATCCTGACAAAAAGTTATCCAAAGAAAGTTGATATGTCAAACCGTTTACGAATAACTCGCGAAAGAATCCGACGTAATGGTCGCAAAAATGAAATTGAGGCTTTATCTCCGCAACGCATTAGTGTTTTCTGACCAAACTAGGTGTGTGTTATGTCAATCATGGTCTGAGGCTACCTGCAGAGTTTTGGCGCTCTGCCCCCTAGTGGTCAGGAGATATTAAAAAACTGACATTTTTGATTATAACTCCTGAACGCTTTGTCTAAAAATCATGAAACTGCTGTCTTTAGATCCAGTGGGTCATGCCGAGCCCTGTGATACCAAATTTTCCCATATCGGCCATTTTGAGCGTCTGCCATTTCGATTTTTCTTATAAGATGCTATGTTTAACAAACACATGACTTTAGTGCTCTGTCAGCAATGGTTTACCCAATTGAAAGCAAACTTTGCATGTGTCAATGTCACCACACTCTCAATGTACCACATGAATTGACACTACAATTTGGTTACAGCGCTGCCTGTTGATTGAATGTGATAAACCATTAAATCGAATTACTAAAGACCGTATTGTTGATTTTTCAGCCATTTAGACTTAAGTCATATTGAAATGTCTTTAGATTCTTACTGCCGTTGGTCTGATGATGCCAGCCATGTCGGCATGACATTTAATGCCCTCCTTTCGCTTGGCCCCGTGATGGCTGCTAGCAGCTATATTTAGGGGCCAAGCACCGAAGGTGCGGAGGCACCTATTGTAATTGTTCCGGTTCTTTATTATTATTATTCATCTTCTTCTTCTTCTTCTTCTTCTTCTTCCGCCATGGAAGTCTATGTAAGGCCATAGAACCGTTTGCGGGAAAATGATAAAATTTGGCACACTGATAGAGGACAAGCCAATCATTGACCATAGCAAATTTGAAGTCTCTAACTCAATGTCTCTAGCGCCACCAACTGTCCAAAGTTGCACTCACGTTTACGTAAATAACTCTTGAACCGTATGTCCTAGAAACAAAATTCTTTCGTCCACTAATTCCTTGGCTCAAGACGATTCGATTGCACCCTATGACGTCATTTTCCGTCATGAAAATTTTCCCGCCATTTTGAATTTTACGAAAAACCTACTTTTTCGAACTCCTCCTAGGCCGTTTGTCCGATTTTCACGAAAATTGAACCACATCATCTCCAGACTATGCGTACAAAAAGTTATTAAAAGAAAGTTTATTTGTCAAACCGTTTACGAATAACTTGCGAATGAATTCGACAAAATGGCCGCAGAAATGAAAGCGAGGCTTTATCTCTGCAACGCATTAGCGTATTCTGACCAAACTTGGTGTGTGTTATGGCAATGATGGTCTGAGGCTACCTGCGGAGATTTGGCGCTCTGCCCCCTAGTGGTCTGGAGATATGAAAAAGTGAAATATTTGCTTATAACTTCTGAACGCTTCGATCAAAAATCATAAAACTGGTCTCGTTAGATTCAGGGCATCATGCCGAGTCGTGCAATACCAAATTTTCCCATATCGGCCATTTTGAGGGTCGGCCATTTTGAATTTTGTCATAAATTGCTATATTTAACAAACACATTGGTGTATCGTTACGAAACTCGATATGTGTCTTCGGCATCTGGGCCTGATACAACACAAAAAGTTTCGAGGCAGCGCCACCTTGTGGTCAAAAGTTATAAACAAATTTGCAAAAATGCTAATAACTTTTGAACACGTTAACCTATGGTAAAATAAGTTGTCTTTATACGTTCCTTGGGTCAAACCGAGAACACAGATACCAAATTTGTCATAGTCGGCCAAACTTCCTGTCCGCCATGTTGTTTTTCTTTAAAAACCTACTTTTTCGAACTCCTCCCACACCGTTTGTCCAATTTTCACCAAAATTGAATCATAACATCTTCAGACCATGCTGACAAAAAGTTATTAAAATAAAGTTGATTCGTCAAACAGGTTTCGATAAAATTGCGAACAAATTTGACCAAATGGCCACCAAATAAAGCGAGGCTATATCTCCGCAACGCATTAGCGTATTCTGACCAAACTTTCTGTGTGTCATGTCAATCATGATCTGAGGCTACCTGCAGAGTTTTGGCGCTCTGCCCCCTAGTGGTCAGGAGATATAAAATACTGACATTTTTGATTATAACTCCTGAATGCTTTGTCCAAAAATCATGAAACTGCTGTCTTTAGATTCAGGGCATCATGCCGAGTCGTGCGATACCAAATTTTCCCATATCGGCCATTTTCAGCGTCAGCTATTTAGAATTTTGTCATGAAATGCTATGCTTAACAAACACATGACTTTAAAGCTGGATGTCAGCAATGCTTTACCCTATTGACACCAAACTTTGCATGTGTCATTGTCACCTCACTCTGGATATACCACATGATTTGACACATCAGTTTGGTTACAGCGCTGAGTTATCGAACGTGATAAACCATTACATTGAATTGCTAAAGACCGTATTGATGATTTTTCAGCCATTTAGACTGAAGTCATATTGGTATGTCTTTAGATGCTTACTGCTGTTGGTCTGATGCTGCCAGCCATGTCGGCATAACATTTAATGCCCTCCTAATGCTTGGCCCCGTCATGGCTGCTTGCAGCTATATTTAGGGGCCAAGCACCGAAGGTGCGGAGGCACCTATTGTTTTTGTTCCGGTTCTTATTATTATTATTATTATTATTCTTCTTCTGCCATTGAAGTCTATGACAGCCCATAGAACCGTAAGCGGGAAAATGAAAAAAAGTTGGCACACTCATAAAGGAGAGTCTAATCATTGACCATAGCAAAATTGAAGTCTCTAACTCAATCTCTCTACCGCCACCAACTGTCCAAAGTTGCACTCACGTTTACGTAAATAACTTTTGAACCGTATGTCCTAGAAACAAAATTCTTTTGTCCACTGATTCCTTGGCTCAAGACGATTCGATTGCACCCTATGACGTCATTTTCCGTCATGAAAATTTTCCCGCCATTTTGAATTTTATGAAAAACCTACTTTGTCGAACTCCTCCTAGGCCGTTCGTCCGATGTTCACGAAAATTGAACCACATCATCTCCTGACAATGTGGACAAAACGATATATAAACAAAGTTGATTCGTCAAACCGTTTACGAATAACTTGTGAAAGAATCTGAGGTAAAAGTCGCCAAAATGAAATTGAGGCTTTATCTCCCCAATGCATTAGCCTTTTCTGACCAAACTAGGTGTGTGTTATGTCAATCATGGTTTGAGGCTACCTGCAGAGTTTTGGCGCTGTGCCCCCTAGTGGTCAGGAGTTATCAAAAACTGACTTTTTTGCTTATAACTTCTGAACCCTTTGGCCAAAAATCATGAAACTGGTCTCTTTAGATCCAGTGGGTCATGCCGAGTCCTATGATACCAAATATTCCCATATCGGCCATTTTGAGCGTCTGCCATTTCGATTTTTCTTATAAGATGCTATGTTTAACAAACACATGACTTTAGTGCTCTGTCAGCAATGGTTTACCCAATTGAAAGCAAACTTTGCATGTGTCAATGTCACCACACTCTCAATGTACCACACACTACAATTTGGTTACAGCGCTGCCTGTTGGTTGAATGCGATAAACCATTAAATCGAATTGCTAAAGACCGTATTGTTGGTTTTTCAGCCATTTAGACTTAAGCCATATTGAAATGTCTTTAGATTTTTACTGCCGTTGGTCTGATGATGCCAGTCATGTCGGCATGACATTTAATGCCCTCCTTGCGCTTGGCCCCGTGATGGCTGCTAGCAGCTATATTTATTATTATTCTTCTTCTGCCATTGAAGTCTATGACAGCCCATAGAACCGTAAGCGGGAAAATGAAAAAAAGTTGGCACACTCATAAAGGACAGTCCAATCATTGACCATAGCAAAATTGAAGTCTCTAACTCAATCTCTATTGCGCCACCAACTGTCCAAAGTTGCACTCACGTTTATGTAAATAACTTTTGAACCGTATGTCCTAGAAACAAAATTCTTTTGTCCACTGATTCCTTGGCTCAAGACGATTCGAATGCACCCTATGACGTCATTTTCCGTCATGAAAATTTTCCCGCCATTTTGAATTTTATGAAAAACCTACTTTTTCGAACTCCTCCTAGGCCGTTTGTCCGATTTTCACGAAAATTGAACCATATCATCTCCAGACAATGTGGACAAAACGATATATAAAGAAAGTTGATTCGTCAAACCGTTTACGAATAACTCGCAAAAGAATCCGAGGTAATAGTCGCCAAAATGAAATTGAGGCTTTATCTCCGCAATGCATTAGCCTTTTATGACCAAACTAGGTGTGTGTTATGTCAATCATGGTCTGAGGCTACCTGCAGAGTTTTGGGGCTGTGCCCCCTAGTGGTCAGGAGATATGAAAAACTGACTTTTTTGCTTATAACTTCTGAACCCTTTGGCCAAAAATCATGAAACTGGTCTTTTTAGATCCAGTGGGTCATGCCGAGTCCTGTGATACCAAATATTCCCATATCGGCCATTTTGAGCGTCTGCCATTTCGATTTTTCTTATAAGATGCTATGTTTAACAAACACATGACTTTAGTGCTCTGTCAGCAATGGTTTACCCAATTGAAAGCAAACTTTGCATGTGTCAAGTCACCACACTCTCAATGTACCACATGAATTGACACTACAATTTGGTTACAGCGCTGCCTGTTGGTTGAACGTGATAAACCATTAAATCGAATTACTGAAGACCGTATTGTTGATTTTTCAGCCATTTAGACTTAAGTCATATTGAAATGTCTTTAGATTCTTACTGCCGTTGGTCTGATGATGCCAGCCATGTCGGCATGACATTTAATGCCCTCCTTGCGCTTGGCCCCGTGATGGCTGCTAGCAGCTATATTTAGGGGCCAAGCACCGAAGGTGCGGAGGCACCTATTGTTTTTGTTCCGGTTCTTATTAGGGGCCAAGCACCGAAGGTGCGGAGGCACCTATTGTTTCTGTTCCGGTTCTTATTATTAGGGGCCAAGCACCGAAGGTGCGGAGGCACCTATTGTAATTGTTCCGGTTCTTTATTATTATTATTCATCTTCTTCTTCTTCTTCTTCCGCCATGGAAGTCTATGTAAGGCCATAGAACCGTTTGCGGGAAAATGATAAAATTTGGCACACTGATAGAGGACAAGCCAATCATTGACCATAGCAAATTTGAAGTCTCTAACTCAATGTCTCTAGCGCCACCAACTGTCCAAAGTTGCACTCACGTTTACGTAAATAACTCTTGAACCGTATGACCTAGAAAAAAAATTCTTTCGTCCACTAATTCCTTGGCTCATGACGATTCGATTGCACCCTATGACGTCATTTTCCGTCATGAAAATTTTCCCGCCATTTTGAATTTTACGAAAAACCTACTTTTTCGAACTCCTCCTAGGCCGTTTTTCCGATTTCAACGAAAATTGAACCACATCATCTCCAGACAATGTGGACAAAAAGTTATCCAAAGAAAGTTGATATGTCAAACCGTTTACGAATAACTCGCGAAAGAATCCGACGTAATGGTCGCAAAAATGAAATTGAGGCTTTATCTCCGCAACGCATTAGCGTTTTCTGACCAAACTAGGTGTGTGTTATGTCAATCATGATCTGAGGCTACCTGCAGAGTTTTGGCGCTGTGCCCCCTAGTGGTCAAGAGATATGAAAAAGTTAAATATTTGATTATAACTTCTGAACGCTTTGGCCAAAAATAATAAAACTGGTCTCTTTAGATTCAGTGCATCATGCCGAGTAGTGCGATACCAAATTTTCCCATATCGGCCATTTTGAGCGTCGGCCATTTTGAATATTGTCATAAATTGCTATATTTAACAAAGATATTGGCGTATCGTTACGAAACTCAATATGTGTCTTCGGCACCTAACCTTGATACGACTCAAAAAGTTTCGAGGCAGCACCCCCTTGTGGTCAAAAATTATAACCAAATATACAAATATGCTAATAACTTTTGAGTGCGTTAACCTATGGTAAAACAAATTATCTTTATACGTTCCTTGGGTCAAACCGAGAACACAGATACCAAATTTGTCATAGTCGGCCAAACTTCTTGTCCACCATGTTGTTTTTCTTTAAAAACCTACTTTTTCGAACTCCTCCCAGACCGTTTGTCCAATTTTCAACAAAATTAAACCACATCATTTCCAGACCATCTTGACAAAAAGTTATCCAAAGAAAGTTGATATGTCAAACCGTTTACGAATAACTCGCGAAAGAATCTGACGTAATGGTTGCAAAAATGAAATTGAGGCTTTATCTCCGCAACGCATTAGCGTTTTCTGACCAAACTAGGTGTGTGTTATGTCAATCATGGTTTGAGGCTACCTGCAGAGATTTGGCGCTCTGCCCCCTAGTGGTCAGGAGATATCAAAAAACTGACATTTTTGATTATAACTCCTGAACGCTTTGTCTAAAAATCATGAAACTGGTCTCTTTAGATCCAGTGGGTCATGCCGAGTCCTGTGATACCAAATTTTCCCATATCGGCCATTTTGAGCGTCTGCCATTTCGATTTTTCTTGTAAGATGCTATGTTTAACAAACACATGACTTTAGTGGTCTGTCAGCAATGGTTTACCCAATTGAAAGCAAACTTTGCATGTGTCAATGTCACCACACTCTCAATGTACCACATGAATTGACACTACAATTTGGTTACAGCGCTGCCTGTTGGTTGAATGTGATAAACCATTAAATCGAATTGCTAAAGACCGTATTGTTGGTTTTTCAGCCATTTAGACTTAAGTCATATTGAAATGTCTTTAGATTCTTACTGCCGTTGGTCTGATGATGCCAGCCATGTCGGCATGACATTTAATGCCCTCCTTGCGCTTGGCCCCGTGATGGCTGCTAGCAGCTATATTTATTCTTCATCTTCTTCTTCTTCCGCCATGAAAGTCTATGGCAGCCCATAGAACCGTATGCGGGAAAATGATGAAAGTTGGCACACTCATTAAGGATAGTCCAAACATTGGCCATAGCAAAATTGGAGTCTCTAACTCAATATCTCTAGCGCCACCAACTGTCCAAAGTTGCTCTCACGTTTATGCTAATAACTTTTGAACCGTATGACCTAGAAACAAAATTCTTATGTCCTCTGATTCCTTGGCTCAAGACGATTCGATTGCACCCTATGACGTCATTTTCCGTCATTAAATTTTTCCCGCCATTTTGAATTTTATGAAAAACCTACTTTTTCGAACTCCTCCTAGGCCGTTTTTCCGATTTCAACGAAAATTGAACCACATCATCTCCAGACAATGTGGACAAAAAGTTATCCAAAGAAAGTTGATATGTCAAACCGTTTACGAATAACTCGCGAAAGAATCCGACGTAATGGTCGCAAAAATGAATTTGAGGCTTTACCTCCGCAACGCATTAGCGTTTTCTGACCAAACTAGGTGTGTGTTATGTCAATCATGGTCTGAGGCTACCTGCTGAGTTTTGGCGCTGTGCCCTCTAGTGGTCAGGAGATATGAAAAAGTTAAATATTTGCTTATAACTTCTGAACGCTTTGGCCAAAAATAATAAAACTGGTCTCTTTAGATTCAGTGCATCATGCCGAGTCGTGCGATACCAAATTTTCCCATATCGGCCATTTTGAGCGTCGGCCATTTTGAATTTTGTCATAAATTGCTATATTTAACAAAAATATTGGCGTATCGTTACGAAACTCAATATGTGTCTTCGGCACCTAACCTTGATACGACTCAAAAAGTTTCGAGGCAGCACCACCTTGTGGTCAAAAGTTATAACCAAATTTACAAATATGCTAATAACTTTTGAGTACGTTAACCTATGGTAAAACAAATTATCTTTATACGTTCCTTGGGTGAAACCGAGAACACAGATACCAAATTTGTCATAGTCGGCCAAACTTCGTGTCCACCATGTTGTTTTTCTTTAAAAACCTACTTTTTCGAACTCCTCCCAGACCGTTTGTCCAATTTTCACCAAAATTAAACCACATCATCTCCAGACCATCATGACAAAAAGTTATATAAAGAAAGTTGATTCGCCAAACCGTTTTCGAATAACTCGCGAAAGAATTCAACACAATGGCCATAGAATTGAAAGCGAGGCTATATCTCCGTAACTCATTAGCGTATTCTGACCAAAATAGGTGTGTGTTATGTCAATCATGGTCTGAGGCGACCTGCAGAGTTTTGGCGCTCTGACCCCTAGTGGTCAGGAGATATTAAAAAACTGACATTTTTGATTATAACTCCTGAACGCTTTGTCTAAAAATCATGAAACTGCTGTCTTTAGATCCAGTGGGTCATGCCGAGTCCTGTGATACCAAATTTTCCCATATCGGCCATTTTGAGCGTCTGCCATTTCGATTTTTCTTATAAGATGCTATGTTTAACAAACACATGACTTTAGTGCTCTGTCAGCAATGGTTTACCCAATTGAAAGCAAACTTTGCATGTGTCAATGTCACCACACTCTCAATGTACCACATGAATTGACACTACAATTTGGTTAGAGCGCTGCCTGTTGGTTGAATGTGATAAACCATTAAATCGAATTGCTAAAGACTGTATTGTTGATTTTTCAGCCATTTAGACTTAAGTCATATTGAAATGTCTTTAGATTCTTACTGCCGTTGGTCTGATGATGCCAGCCATGTCGGCATGACATTTAATGCCCTCCTTGCGCTTGGCCCCGTGATGGCTGCTAGCAGCTATATTTATTATTCTTCTTCTGCCATTGAAGTCTATGACAGCCCATAGAACCGTAAGCGGGAAAATGAAAAAAAGTTGGCACACTCATAAAGGAGAGTCTAATCATTGACCATAGCAAAATTGAAGTCTCTAACTCAATCTGTCTACCGCCACCAACTGTCCAAAGTTGCACTCACGTTTACGTAAATAACTTTTGAACCGTATGTCCTAGAAACAAAATTCTTTTGTCCACTGATTCCTTGGCTCAAGACGATTCGATTGCACCCTATGACGTCATTTTCCGTCATGAAAATTTTCCCGCCATTTTGAATTTTATGAAAAACCTACTTTGTCGAACTCCTCCTAGGCCGTTCGTCCGATGTTCACGAAAATTGAACCACATCATCTCCTGACAATGTGGACAAAACGATATATAAACAAAGTTGATTCGTCAAACCGTTTACGAATAACTTGTGAAAGAATCTGAGGTAAAAGTCGCCAAAATGAAATTGAGGCTTTATCTCCCCAATGCATTAGCCTTTTCTGACCAAACTAGGTGTGTGTTATGTCAATCATGGTTTGAGGCTACCTGCAGAGTTTTGGCGCTGTGCCCCCTAGTGGTCAGGAGTTATCAAAAACTGACTTTTTTGCTTATAACTTCTGAACCCTTTGGCCAAAAATCATGAAACTGGTCTCTTTAGATCCAGTGGGTCATGCCGAGTCCTATGATACCAAATATTCCCATATCGGCCATTTTGAGCGTCTGCCATTTCGATTTTTCTTATAAGATGCTATGTTTAACAAACACATGACTTTAGTGCTCTGTCAGCAATGGTTTACCCAATTGAAAGCAAACTTTGCATGTGTCAATGTCACCACACTCTCAATGTACCACACACTACAATTTGGTTACAGCGCTGCCTGTTGGTTGAATGCGATAAACCATTAAATCGAATTGCTAAAGACCGTATTGTTGGTTTTTCAGCCATTTAGACTTAAGCCATATTGAAATGTCTTTAGATTTTTACTGCCGTTGGTCTGATGATGCCAGTCATGTCGGCATGACATTTAATGCCCTCCTTGCGCTTGGCCCCGTGATGGCTGCTAGCAGCTATATTTATTATTCTTCTTCTTCTGCCATTGAAGTCTATGACAGCCCATAGAACCGTAAGCGGGAAAATGAAAAAAAGTTGGCACACTCATAAAGGACAGTCCAATCATTGACCATAGCAAAATTGAAGTCTCTAACTCAATCTCAATAGCGCCACCAATTGTCCAAAGTTGCACTCACGTTTACGTAAATAACTTTTGAACCGTATGTCCTAGAAACAAAATTCTTTTGTCCTCTGATTCCGTGGCTCAAGACGATTCGATTGCACCCTATGACGTCATTTTCCGTCATAAAAATTTTCCCGCCATTTTGAATTTTATGAAAAACCTACTTTTTCGAACTCCTCCTAGGCCGTTTGTCCGATTTTCACGAAAATTGAACCACATCATCTCCAGACAATGTGGACAAAACGGTATATAAAGAAAGTTGATTCGTCAAACTGTTTACGAATTACTCGCGAAAAAATCCGAGGTAAAAGTCGCCAAAATGAAATTGAGGCTTTATCTCCGCAATGCATTAGCCTTTTCTGACCAAACTAGGTGTGTGTTATGTCAATCATGGTCTGAGGCTACCTGCAGAGTTTTGATGCTGTGACCTCTAGTGGTCAGGAGATATGAAAAAGTTAAATATTTGCTTATAACTTCTGAACGCTTTGGCCAAAAATAATAAAACTGGTCTCTTTAGATTCAGTGCATCATGCCGAGTTGTGCAATACCAAATTTTCCCATATCAGCCATTTTGAGCGTCGGCCATTTTGAATATTGTCATAAATTGCTATATTTAACAAAGATATTGGCGTATTGTTACGAAACTCAATATGTGTCTTCGGCACCTAACCTTGATACGACTCAAAAAGTTTTGAGGCAGCACCACCTTGTGGTCAAAAGTTATAACCAAATTTACAAATATGCTAATAACTTTTGAGTACGTTAACCTATGGTAAAACAAATTATCTTTATACGTTCCTTGGGTCAAACCGAGAACACAGATACCAAATTTGTCATAGTCGGCCAAACTTCCTGTCCACCATGTTGTTTTTCTTTAAAAACCTACTTTCTCGAACTCCTCCCAGACCGTTTGTCCAATTTTCACCAAAATTAAACCACATCATCTCCAGACCATCATGACAAAACGGTATATAAACAAAGTTGATTCGCCAAACCGTTTACGAATAACTTGCGAAAGAATTCGACACAATGGCCATAGAATTGAAATTGAGGCTATATCTCCGTAACTCATTAGCGTATTCTGACCAAAATAGGTGTGTTTTATGTCAATCATGGTCTGAGGCTACCTGCAGAGTTTTGGCGCTCTGCCCCCTAGTGGTCAGGAGATATTAAAAAACTGACATTTTTGACTATAACTCCTGAACGCTTTGTCTAAAAATCATGAAACTGCTGTCTTTAGATCCAGTGGGTCATGCCGAGTCCTGTGATACCAAATTTTCCCATATCGGCCATTTTGAGCGTCTGCCATTTCGATTTTTCTAATAAGATGCTATGTTTAACAAACACATGACTTTAGTGCTCTGTCTGCAATGGTTTACCCAATTGAAAGCAAACTTTGCATGTGTCAGTGTCACCACACTCTCAATGTACCACATGAATTGACACTACAATTTGGTTACAGAGCTGCCTGTTGGTCGAATGTGATAAACCGTTAAATCGAATTACTAAAGACCTTATTGATGATTTTTCAGCCATTTAGACTTAAGTCATATTGAAATGTCTTTAGATTCTTATTGCCGTTGGTCTGATGATGCCAGCTATGTCGGCATGACAGCCCTCCTTTCGCTTGGCCCCGTGATGGCTGCTAGCAGCTATATTTATTATTATTAGGGGCCAAGCACCGAAGGTGCGGAGGCACCTATTGTAATTGTTCCGGTTCTTTATTATTATTATTCATCTTCTTCTTCTTCTTCTTCTTCTTCTTCCGCCATGGAAGTCTATGTAAGGCCATAGAACCGTTTGCGGGAAAATGATAAAATTTGGCACACTGATAGAGGACAAGCCAATCATTGACCATAGCAAATTTGAAGTCTCTAACTCAATGTCTCTAGCGCCACCAACTGTCCAAAGTTGCACTCACGTTTACGTAAATAACTCTTGAACCGTATGTCCTAGAAACAAAATTCTTTCGTCCACTAATTCCTTGGCTCAAGACGATTCGATTGCACCCTATGACGTCATTTTCCGTCATGAAAATTTTCCCGCCATTTTGAATTTTACGAAAAACCTACTTTTTCGAACTCCTCCTAGGCCGTTTGTCCGATTTTCACGAAAATTGAACCACATCATCTCCAGACTATGCGTACAAAAAGTTATTAAAAGAAAGTTTATTTGTCAAACCGTTTACGAATAACTTGCGAATGAATTCGACAAAATGGCCGCAGAAATGAAAGCGAGGCTTTATCTCTGCAACGCATTAGCGTATTCTGACCAAACTTGGTGTGTGTTATGGCAATGATGGTCTGAGGCTACCTGCGGAGATTTGGCGCTCTGCCCCCTAGTGGTCTGGAGATATGAAAAAGTGAAATATTTGCTTATAACTTCTGAACGCTTCGATCAAAAATCATAAAACTGGTCTCGTTAGATTCAGGGCATCATGCCGAGTCGTGCAATACCAAATTTTCCCATATCGGCCATTTTGAGGGTCGGCCATTTTGAATTTTGTCATAAATTGCTATATTTAACAAACACATTGGTGTATCGTTACGAAACTCGATATGTGTCTTCGGCATCTGGGCCTGATACAACACAAAAAGTTTCGAGGCAGCGCCACCTTGTGGTCAAAAGTTATAAACAAATTTTCAAAAATGCTAATAACTTTTGAACACGTTAACCTATGGTAAAATAAGTTGTCTTTATACGTTCCTTGGGTCAAACCGAGAACACAGATACCAAATTTGTCATAGTCGGCCAAACTTCCTGTCCGCCATGTTGTTTTTCTTTAAAAACCTACTTTTTCGAACTCCTCCCACACCGTTTGTCCAATTTTCACCAAAATTGAATCATAACATCTTCAGACCATGCTGACAAAAAGTTATTAAAATAAAGTTGATTCGTCAAACAGGTTTCGATAAAATTGCGAACAAATTTGACCAAATGGCCACCAAATAAAGCGAGGCTATATCTCCGCAACGCATTAGCGTATTCTGACCAAACTTTCTGTGTGTCATGTCAATCATGATCTGAGGCTACCTGCAGAGTTTTGGCGCTCTGCCCCCTAGTGGTCAGGAGATATAAAATACTGACATTTTTGATTATAACTCCTGAATGCTTTGTCCAAAAATCATGAAACTGCTGTCTTTAGATTCAGGGCATCATGCCGAGTCGTGCGATACCAAATTTTCCCATATCGGCCATTTTCAGCGTCAGCTATTTAGAATTTTGTCATGAAATGCTATGCTTAACAAACACATGACTTTAAAGCTGGATGTCAGCAATGCTTTACCCTATTGACACCAAACTTTGCATGTGTCATTGTCACCTCACTCTGGATATACCACATGATTTGACACATCAGTTTGGTTACAGCGCTGAGTTATCGAACGTGATAAACCATTACATTGAATTGCTAAAGACCGTATTGATGATTTTTCAGCCATTTAGACTGAAGTCATATTGGTATGTCTTTAGATGCTTACTGCTGTTGGTCTGATGCTGCCAGCCATGTCGGCATAACATTTAATGCCCTCCTAATGCTTGGCCCCGTCATGGCTGCTTGTTATTAGGGGCCAAGCACCGAAGGTGCGGAGGCACCTATTGTTTTTGTTCCGGTTCTTATTAGGGGCCAAGCACCGAAGGTGCGGAGGCACCTATTGTTTTTGTTCCGGTTCTTATTATTAGGGGCCAAGCACCGAAGGTGCGGAGGCACCTATTGTTTTTGTTCCGGTTCTTATTATTATTATTATTATTCTTCTTCTTCTGCCATTGAAGTCTATGACAGCCCATAGAACCGTAAGCGGGAAAATGAAAAAAAGTTGGCACACTCATAAAGGAGAGTCCAATCATTGACCATAGCAAAATTGAAGTCTCTAACTCAATCTCTCTAGCGCCACCAACTGTCCAAAGTTGCACTCACGTTTACGTAAATAACTTTTGCACCGTATGTCCTAGAAACAGAATTCTTTTGTCCACTGATTCCTTGGCTCAAGACGATTCGATTGCACCCTATGACGTCATTTTCCGTCATGAAAATTTTCCCGCCATTTTGAATTTTATGAAAAACCTACTTTGTCGAACTCCTCCTAGGCCGTTCGTCCGATGTTCACGAAAATTGAACCACATCATCTCCCGACAATGTGGACATAACGATATATAAAGAAAGTTGATTCGACAAACCGTTTACGAATAACTCGCGAAAGAATCCGACGTAATGGTCGCAAAATTGAAATTGAGGCTTTATCTCCGCAATGCATTAGCCTTTTCTGACCAAACTAGGTGTGTGTTATGTCAATCATGGTCTGAGGCTACCTGCAGAGTTTTGGCGCTCTGCCCCCTAGTGGTCAGGAGATATTAAAAAACTGACATTTTTGATTATAACTCCTGAACGCTTTGTCTAAAAATCATGAAACTGCTGTCTTTAGATCCAGTTGGTCATGCCGAGTCCTGTGATACCACATTTTCCCATATCGGCCATTTTGAGCATCTGCCATTTCGATTTTTCTTATAAGATGCTATGTTTAACAAACACATGACTTTAGTGCTGTCAGCAATGGTTTACCCAATTGAAAGCAAACTTTGCATGTGTCAATGTCACCACACTCTCAATGTACCACACACTACAATTTGGTTACAGCGCTGCCTGTTGGTTGAATGCGATAAACCATTAAATCGAATTGCTAAAGACCGTATTGTTGGTTTTTCAGCCATTTAGACTTAAGTCATATTGAAATGTCTTTAGATTCTTACTGCCGTTGGTCTGATGATGCCAGTCATGTCGGCATGACATTTAATGCCCTCCTTGCGCTTGGCCCCGTGATGGCTGCTAGCAGCTATATTTATTATTATTATTCTTCTTCTGCCATTGAAGTCTATGACAGCCCATAGAACCGTAAGCGGGAAAATGAAAAAAAGTTGGCACACTGATAAAGGAGAGTCCAATCATTGACCATAGCAAAATTGAAGTCTCTAACTCAATCTCTCTAGCGCCACCAACTGTCCAAAGTTGCACTCACGTTTACGTAAATAACTTTTGAACCGTATGTCCTAGAAACAAAATTCTTTTGTCCACTGATTCCTTGGCTCAAGACGATTCGATTGCACCCTATGACGTCATTTTCCGTCATGAAGATTTTCCCGCCATTTTGAATTTTATGAAAAACCTACTTTGTCGAACTCCTCCTAGGCCGTTCGTCCGATGTTCACGAAAATTGAACCACATCATCTCCCGACAATGTGGACAAAACGATATATAAAGAAAGTTGATTCGTCAAACCGTTTACGAATAACTCGCGAAAGAATCTGAGGTAAAAGTCGCCAAAATGAAATTGAGGCTTTATCTCCCCAATGCATTAGCCTTTTCTGACCAAACTAGGTGTGTGTTATGTCAATCATGGTTTGAGGCTACCTGCAGAGTTTTGGCGCTGTGCCCCCTAGTGGTCAGGAGTTATCAAAAACTGACTTTTTTGCTTATAACTTCTGAACCCTTTGGCCAAAAATCATGAAACTGGTCTCTTTAGATCCAGTGGGTCATGCCGAGTCCTGTGATAGCAAATATTCCCATATCGGGCATTTTGAGCGTCTGCCATTTCGATTTTTCTTATAAGATGCTATGTTTAACAAACACATGACTTTAGTGCTCTGTCAGCCATGGTTTACCCAATTTACCCAATGTACCACATGAATTGACACTACAATTTGGTTACAGCGCTGCCTGTTGGTCGAACGTGATAAACCATTAAATCGAACTACTAAAGACCGTATTGTTGATTTTTCAGCCATTTAGACTTAAGTCATATTGAAATGTCTTTAGATTCTTACTGCCGTTGGTCTGATGATGCCAGCCATGTCGGCATGACATTTAATGCCCTCCTTGCGCTTGGCCCCGTGATGGCTGCTAGCAGCTATATTTATTCTTTTTCTTGTGCCATGGGAGTCTATGGCAGCCCATAGAACCGTAAACGGGAAAATGAAAAAAAGTTGGCACACTCATAAAGGACAGTCCAATCATTGACCATAGCAAAATTGAAGTCTCTAACTCAATCTCTATAGCGCCACCAACTGTCCAAAGTTGCACTCACGTTTACGTAAATAACTTTTGAACCGTATGTCCTAGAAACAAAATTCTTTTGTCAACTGATTCCTTGGCTCAAGACGATTCGATTGCACCCTATGACGTCATTTTCCGTCATGAATATTTTCCCGCCATTTTGAATTTTATGAAAAACCTACTTTTTCGAACTCCTCCTAGGCCGTTTGTCCGATTTTCACGAAAATTGAACCACATCATCTCCAGACCATGCTGACAAAAAGTTATCCAAAGAAAGTTGAAATGTCAAACCGTTTACGAGTAACTCACGAAAGAATCCGACGTAATGATCGCAAAAATGAACTTGAGGCTCTATCTCCACAACGCATTAGCGTTTTCTGACCAAACTCGGTGTGTGTTATGTCAATCATGGTCTGAGGCTACCTGCATAGTTTTGGCGCTGTGCCCCCTAGTGGTCAGGAGATATGAAAAAGTGACATTTTTCCTTACAACTCCTGAACGCTTTGTCCAAAAATCATAAAACTGGTCTCGTTAGATTCAGTGCATCATGCCGAGTCGTGCGATACCAAATTTTCCCATATCGGCCATTTAGAGCGTCGGCCATTTTGAATATTGTCATAAATTGCTATATTTAACAAATGGATTGGCGTATCGTTACGAAACTCAATATGTGTCTTCGGCACCTAATCTTGATACGGCACAAAAAGTTTGGGGGCAGCGCCACCTTGTGGTCAAAAGTTATAACCAAATTTACAAATATGCTAATAACTTTTGATGACGTTAACCTATTGTAAAACAAATGGTCTTAATGTGTTCATTGGGTCAAGCCGAGACCATAGATACCAAATATGTTATATTCGGCCAAACCTCCGATTTGCCATGTTATTTTTCTTTAAAAACCTACTTTTTCGAACTCCTCCCAGACCGTTTGTCCAATTTTCACCAAAATTGAACCACATCATCTCCAGACCATCATGACAAAAAGTTATCCAAAGAAAGTTGATATGTCAAACCGTTTACGAATAACTCGCGAAAGAATCCGACGTAATGGTCGCAAAATTGAAATTGAGGCTTTATCTCCGCAATGCATTAGCCTTTTCTGACCAAACTAGGTGTGTGTTATGTCAATCATGGTCTGAGGCTACCTGCAGAGTTTTGGCGCTCTGCCCCCTAGTGGTCAGGAGATATTAAAAAACTGACATTTTTGATTATAACTCCTGAACGCTTTGTCTAAAAATCATGAAACTGCTGTCTTTAGATCCAGTTGGTCATGCCGAGTCCTGTGATACCACATTTTCCCATATCGGCCATTTTGAGCATCTGCCATTTCGATTTTTCTTATAAGATGCTATGTTTAACAAACACATGACTTTAGTGCTGTCAGCAATGGTTTACCCAATTGAAAGCAAACTTTGCATGTGTCAATGTCACCACACTCTCAATGTACCACACACTACAATTTGGTTACAGCGCTGCCTGTTGGTTGAATGCGATAAACCATTAAATCGAATTGCTAAAGACCGTATTGTTGGTTTTTCAGCCATTTAGACTTAAGTCATATTGAAATGTCTTTAGATTCTTACTGCCGTTGGTCTGATGATGCCAGTCATGTCGGCATGACATTTAATGCCCTCCTTGCGCTTGGCCCCGTGATGGCTGCTAGCAGCTATATTTAGGGGCCAAGCACCGAAGGTGCGGAGGCACCTATTGTTTTTGTTCCGGTTCTTATTATTATTATTATTATTATTATTCTTCTGCCATTGAAGTCTATGACAGCCCATAGAACCGTAAGCGGGAAAATGAAAAAAAGTTGGCACACTCATAAAGGAGAGTCTAATCATTGACCATAGCAAAATTGAAGTCTCTAACTCAATCTCTCTACCGCCACCAACTGTCCAAAGTTGCACTCACGTTTACGTAAATAACTTTTGAACCGTATGTCCTAGAAACAAAATTCTTTTGTCCACTGATTCCTTGGCTCAAGACGATTCGATTGCACCCTATGACGTCATTTTCCGTCATGAAAATTTTCCCGCCATTTTGAATTTTATGAAAAACCTACTTTGTCGAACTCCTCCTAGGCCGTTCGTCCGATGTTCACGAAAATTGAACCACATCATCTCCTGACAATGTGGACAAAACGATATATAAACAAAGTTGATTCGTCAAACCGTTTACGAATAACTTGTGAAAGAATCTGAGGTAAAAGTCGCCAAAATGAAATTGAGGCTTTATCTCCCCAATGCATTAGCCTTTTCTGACCAAACTAGGTGTGTGTTATGTCAATCATGGTTTGAGGCTACCTGCAGAGTTTTGGCGCTGTGCCCCCTAGTGGTCAGGAGTTATCAAAAACTGACTTTTTTGCTTATAACTTCTGAACCCTTTGGCCAAAAATCATGAAACTGGTCTCTTTAGATCCAGTGGGTCATGCCGAGTCCTATGATACCAAATATTCCCATATCGGCCATTTTGAGCGTCTGCCATTTCGATTTTTCTTATAAGATGCTATGTTTAACAAACACATGACTTTAGTGCTCTGTCAGCAATGGTTTACCCAATTGAAAGCAAACTTTGCATGTGTCAATGTCACCACACTCTCAATGTACCACACACTACAATTTGGTTACAGCGCTGCCTGTTGGTTGAATGCGATAAACCATTAAATCGAATTGCTAAAGACCGTATTGTTGGTTTTTCAGCCATTTAGACTTAAGCCATATTGAAATGTCTTTAGATTTTTACTGCCGTTGGTCTGATGATGCCAGTCATGTCGGCATGACATTTAATGCCCTCCTTGCGCTTGGCCCCGTGATGGCTGCTAGCAGCTATATTTATTATTCTTTTTCTTGTGCCATGGGAGTCTATGGCAGCCCATAGAACCGTAAACGGGAAAATGAAAAAAAGTTGGCACACTCATAAAGGACAGTCCAATCATTGACCATAGCAAAATTGAAGTCTCTAACTCAATCTCTATAGCGCCACCAACTGTCCAAAGTTGCACTCACGTTTACGTAAATAACTTTTGAACCGTATGTCCTAGAAACAAAATTCTTTTGTCAACTGATTCCTTGGCTCAAGACGATTCGATTGCACCCTATGACGTCATTTTCCGTCATGAATATTTTCCCGCCATTTTGAATTTTATGAAAAACCTACTTTTTCGAACTCCTCCTAGGCCGTTTGTCCGATTTTCACGAAAATTGAACCACATCATCTCCAGACCATGGTGACAAAAAGTTATCCAAAGAAAGTTGAAATGTCAAACCGTTTATGAATAACTCACGAAAGAATCCGACGTAATGATCGCAAAAATGAACTTGAGGCTCTATCTCCACAACGCATTAGCGTTTTCTGACCAAACTCGGTGTGTGTTATGTCAATCATGGTCTGAGGCTACCTGCAGAGTTTTGGCGCTGTGCCCCCTAGTGGTCAGGAGATATGAAAAAGTGACATTTTTCCTTACAACTCCTGAACGCTTTGTCCAAAAATCATAAAACTGGTCTCGTTAGATTCAGTGCATCATGCCGAGTCGTGCGATACCAAATTTTCCCATATCGGCCATTTAGAGCGTCGGCCATTTTGAATATTGTCATAAATTGCTATATTTAACAAATGGATTGGCGTATCGTTACGAAACTCAATATGTGTCTTCGGCACCTAACCTTGATACGGCACAAAAAGTTTGGGGGCAGCGCCACCTTGTGGTCAAAAGTTATAACCAAATTTACAAATATGCTAATAACTTTTGATGACGTTAACCTATTGTAAAACAAATGGTCTTAATGTGTTCATTGGGTCAAGCCGAGACCATAGATACCAAATATGTCATATTCGGCCAAACCTCCGATTTGCCATGTTATTTTTCTTTAAAAACCTACTTTTTCGAACTCCTCCCAGACCGTTTGTCCAATTTTCACCAAAATTGAACCACATCATCTCCAGACCATCATGACAAAAAGTTATCCAAAGAAAGTTGATATGTCAAACCGTTTACGAATAACTCGCGAAAGAATCCGACGTAATGGTCGCAAAATTGAAATTGAGGCTTTATCTCCGCAACGCATTAGCGTTTTCTGACCAAACTAGGTGTGTGTTATGTCAATCATGGTCTGAGGCTACCTGCAGAGTTTTGGCGCTCTGCCCCCTAGTGGTCAGGAGATATTAAAAAACTGACATTTTTGATTATAACTCCTGAACGCTTTGTCTAAAAATCATGAAACTGGTCTCTTTAGATCCAGTGGGTCATGCCGAGTCCTGTGATACCAAATTTTCCCATATCGGCCATTTTGAGCGTCTGCCATTTCGATTTTTCTTATAAGATGCTATGTTTAACAAACACATGACTTTAGTGCTCTGTCAGCAATGGTTTACCCAATTGAAAGCAAACTTTGCATGTGTCAATGTCACCACACTCTCAATGTACCACATGAATTGACACTACAATTTGGTTACAGTGCTGCCTGTTGGTTGAATGTGATAAACCATTAAATCGAATTACTAAAGACCGTATTGTTGATTTTTCAGCCATTTAGACTTAAGTCATATTGAAATGTCTTTAGATTCTTACTGCCGTTGGTCTGATGATGCCAGCCATGTCGGCATGACATTTAATGCCCTCCTTGCGCTTGGCCCCGTGATGGCTGCTAGCAGCTATATTTATTAGGGGCCAAGCACCGAAGGTGCGGAGGCACCTATTGTTTTTGTTCCGGTTCTTATTATTATTATTATTATTATTCTTCTTCTGCCATTGAAGTCTATGACAGCCCATAGAACCGTAAGCGGGAAAATGAAAAAAAGTTGGCACACTCATAAAGGAGAGTCTAATCATTGACCATAGCAAAATTGAAGTCTCTAACTCAATCTCTCTACCGCCACCAACTGTCCAAAGTTGCACTCACGTTTACGTAAATAACTTTTGAACCGTATGTCCTAGAAACAAAATTCTTTTGTCCACTGATTCCTTGGCTCAAGACGATTCGATTGCACCCTATGACGTCATTTTCCGTCATGAAAATTTTCCCGCCATTTTGAATTTTATGAAAAACCTACTTTGTCGAACTCCTCCTAGGCCGTTCGTCCGATGTTCACGAAAATTGAACCACATCATCTCCTGACAATGTTGACAAAACGATATATAAACAAAGTTGATTCGTCAAACCGTTTACGAATAACTCGTGAAAGAATCTGAGGTAAAAGTCGCCAAAATGAAATTGAGGCTTTATCTCCCCAATGCATTAGCCTTTTCTGACCAAACTAGGTGTGTGTTATGTCAATCATGGTTTGAGGCTACCTGCAGAGTTTTGGCGCTCTGCCCCCTAGTGGTCAGGAGATATGAAAAAGTGACATTTTTCCTTACAACTCCTGAACCCTTTGGCCAAAAATCATAAAACTGGTCTCGTTAGATTCAGTGCATCATGCCGAGTCGTGCGATACCAAATTTTCCCATATCGGCCATTTAGAGCGTCGGCCATTTTGAATATTGTCATAAATTGCTATATTTAACAAATGGATTGGCGTATCGTTACGAAACTCAATATGTGTCTTCGGCACCTAATCTTGATACGGCACAAAAAGTTTGGGGGCAGCGCCACCTTGTGGTCAAAAGTTATAACCAAATTTACAAATATGCTAATAACTTTTGATGACGTTAACCTATTGTAAAACAAATGGTCTTAATGTGTTCATTGGGTCAAGCCGAGACCATAGATACCAAATATGTTATATTCGGCCAAACCTCCGATTTGCCATGTTATTTTTCTTTAAAAACCTACTTTTTCGAACTCCTCCCAGACCGTTTGTCCAATTTTCACCAAAATTGAACCACATCATCTCCAGACCATCATGACAAAAAGTTATCCAAAGAAAGTTGATATGTCAAACCGTTTACGAATAACTCGCGAAAGAATCCGACGTAATGGTCGCAAAATTGAAATTGAGGCTTTATCTCCGCAATGCATTAGCCTTTTCTGACCAAACTAGGTGTGTGTTATGTCAATCATGGTCTGAGGCTACCTGCAGAGTTTTGGCGCTCTGCCCCCTAGTGGTCAGGAGATATTAAAAAACTGACATTTTTGATTATAACTCCTGAACGCTTTGTCTAAAAATCATGAAACTGCTGTCTTTAGATCCAGTTGGTCATGCCGAGTCCTGTGATACCACATTTTCCCATATCGGCCATTTTGAGCATCTGCCATTTCGATTTTTCTTATAAGATGCTATGTTTAACAAACACATGACTTTAGTGCTGTCAGCAATGGTTTACCCAATTGAAAGCAAACTTTGCATGTGTCAATGTCACCACACTCTCAATGTACCACATGAATTGACACTACAATTTGGTTACAGCGCTGCCTGTTGGTTGAATGTGATAAACCATTAAATCGAATTACTAAAGACCGTATTGTTGATTTTTCAGCCATTTAGACTTAAGTCATATTGAAATGTCTTTAGATTCTTACTGCCGTTGGTCTGATGATGCCAGCCATGTCGGCATGACATTTAATGCCCTCCTTGCGCTTGGCCCCGTGATGGCTGCTAGCAGCTATATTTAGGGGCCAAGCACCGAAGGTGCGAAGGCACCTATTGTTTCTGTTCCGGTTCTTATTATTATTCTTCATCTTCTTCCGCCATGGGAGTCTATGACAGCCCATAGAACCGTAAGCGGGAAAATGAAAAAAAGTTGGCACACTCATTAAAGACAGTCCAATCATTGACCATAACAAATTTGAAGTCTCTAACTCAATATCTCTAGCGCCACCAACTGTCCAAAGTTGAACTAACGTTTATGCTAATAACTTTTGAACCGTATGACCTAGAAACAAAATTCTTATGTCCACTGATTCCTTGGCTCAAGACGATTCGATTGCACCCTATGACGTCATTTTCCGTCATGAAATTTTTCCCGCCATTTTGAATTTTATGAAAAACCTACTTTTTCGAACTCCTCCTAGGCCGTTTTTCCGATTTCAACGAAAATTGAACCACATCATCTCCAGACCATGTGGACAAAAAGTTATCCAAAGAAAGTTGATATGTCAAACAGTTTACGAATAACTCGCGAAAGAATCTGACGTAATGGTCGCAAAAATGAAATTGAGGCTTTATCTCCGCAACGCATTAGCGTTTTCTGACCAAACTAGGTGTGTGTTATGTCAATCATGATCTGAGGCTACCTGCAGAGTTTTGGCGCTGTGCCCCCTAGTGGTCAGGAGATATGAAAAAGTTAAATATTTGCTTATAACTTCTGAACGCTTTGGCCAAAAATAATAAAACTGGTCTCTTTAGATTCAGTGCATCATGCCGAGTCGTGCGATACCAAATTTTCCCATATCGGCCATTTTGAGCGTCGGCCATTTTGAATATTGTCATAAATTGCTATATTTAACAAAGATATTGGCGTATCGTTACGAAACTCAATATGTGTCTTCGGCACCTAACCTTGATACGACTCAAAAAGTTTCGAGGCAGCACCCCCTTGTGGTCAAAAATTATAACCAAATTTACAAATATGCTAATAACTTTTGAGTGCGTTAACCTATAGTAAAACAAATTATCTTTATACGTTCCTTGGGTCAATCCAAGAACATAGATACCAAATTTGTCATAGTCGGCCAAACTTCTTGTCCACCATGTTGTTTTTCTTTAAAAACCTACTTTTTCGAACTCCTCCCAGACCGTTTGTCCAATTTTCACCAAAATTAAACCACATCATCTCCAGACCATCCTGACAAAAAGTTATCCAAAGAAAGTTGATATGTCAAACCGTTTACGAATAACTCGCGAAAGAATCCGACGTAATGGTCGCAAAAATGAAATTGAGGCTTTATCTCCGCAACGCATTAGTGTTTTCTGACCAAACTAGGTGTGTGTTATGTCAATCATGGTCTGAGGCTACCTGCAGAGTTTTGGCGCTCTGCCCCCTAGTGGTCAGGAGATATTAAAAAACTGACATTTTTGATTATAACTCCTGAACGCTTTGTCTAAAAATCATGAAACTGCTGTCTTTAGATCCAGTGGGTCATGCCGAGCCCTGTGATACCAAATTTTCCCATATCGGCCATTTTGAGCGTCTGCCATTTCGATTTTTCTTATAAGATGCTATGTTTAACAAACACATGACTTTAGTGCTCTGTCAGCAATGGTTTACCCAATTGAAAGCAAACTTTGCATGTGTCAATGTCACCACACTCTCAATGTACCACATGAATTGACACTACAATTTGGTTACAGCGCTGCCTGTTGATTGAATGTGATAAACCATTAAATCGAATTACTAAAGACCGTATTGTTGATTTTTCAGCCATTTAGACTTAAGTCATATTGAAATGTCTTTAGATTCTTACTGCCGTTGGTCTGATGATGCCAGCCATGTCGGCATGACATTTAATGCCCTCCTTTCGCTTGGCCCCGTGATGGCTGCTAGCAGCTATATTTAGGGGCCAAGCACCGAAGGTGCGGAGGCACCTATTGTAATTGTTCCGGTTCTTTATTATTATTATTCATCTTCTTCTTCTTCTTCTTCTTCTTCTTCCGCCATGGAAGTCTATGTAAGGCCATAGAACCGTTTGCGGGAAAATGATAAAATTTGGCACACTGATAGAGGACAAGCCAATCATTGACCATAGCAAATTTGAAGTCTCTAACTCAATGTCTCTAGCGCCACCAACTGTCCAAAGTTGCACTCACGTTTACGTAAATAACTCTTGAACCGTATGTCCTAGAAACAAAATTCTTTCGTCCACTAATTCCTTGGCTCAAGACGATTCGATTGCACCCTATGACGTCATTTTCCGTCATGAAAATTTTCCCGCCATTTTGAATTTTACGAAAAACCTACTTTTTCGAACTCCTCCTAGGCCGTTTGTCCGATTTTCACGAAAATTGAACCACATCATCTCCAGACTATGCGTACAAAAAGTTATTAAAAGAAAGTTTATTTGTCAAACCGTTTACGAATAACTTGCGAATGAATTCGACAAAATGGCCGCAGAAATGAAAGCGAGGCTTTATCTCTGCAACGCATTAGCGTATTCTGACCAAACTTGGTGTGTGTTATGGCAATGATGGTCTGAGGCTACCTGCGGAGATTTGGCGCTCTGCCCCCTAGTGGTCTGGAGATATGAAAAAGTGAAATATTTGCTTATAACTTCTGAACGCTTCGATCAAAAATCATAAAACTGGTCTCGTTAGATTCAGGGCATCATGCCGAGTCGTGCAATACCAAATTTTCCCATATCGGCCATTTTGAGGGTCGGCCATTTTGAATTTTGTCATAAATTGCTATATTTAACAAACACATTGGTGTATCGTTACGAAACTCGATATGTGTCTTCGGCATCTGGGCCTGATACAACACAAAAAGTTTCGAGGCAGCGCCACCTTGTGGTCAAAAGTTATAAACAAATTTGCAAAAATGCTAATAACTTTTGAACACGTTAACCTATGGTAAAATAAGTTGTCTTTATACGTTCCTTGGGTCAAACCGAGAACACAGATACCAAATTTGTCATAGTCGGCCAAACTTCCTGTCCGCCATGTTGTTTTTCTTTAAAAACCTACTTTTTCGAACTCCTCCCACACCGTTTGTCCAATTTTCACCAAAATTGAATCATAACATCTTCAGACCATGCTGACAAAAAGTTATTAAAATAAAGTTGATTCGTCAAACAGGTTTCGATAAAATTGCGAACAAATTTGACCAAATGGCCACCAAATAAAGCGAGGCTATATCTCCGCAACGCATTAGCGTATTCTGACCAAACTTTCTGTGTGTCATGTCAATCATGATCTGAGGCTACCTGCAGAGTTTTGGCGCTCTGCCCCCTAGTGGTCAGGAGATATAAAATACTGACATTTTTGATTATAACTCCTGAATGCTTTGTCCAAAAATCATGAAACTGCTGTCTTTAGATTCAGGGCATCATGCCGAGTCGTGCGATACCAAATTTTCCCATATCGGCCATTTTCAGCGTCAGCTATTTAGAATTTTGTCATGAAATGCTATGCTTAACAAACACATGACTTTAAAGCTGGATGTCAGCAATGCTTTACCCTATTGACACCAAACTTTGCATGTGTCATTGTCACCTCACTCTGGATATACCACATGATTTGACACATCAGTTTGGTTACAGCGCTGAGTTATCGAACGTGATAAACCATTACATTGAATTGCTAAAGACCGTATTGATGATTTTTCAGCCATTTAGACTGAAGTCATATTGGTATGTCTTTAGATGCTTACTGCTGTTGGTCTGATGCTGCCAGCCATGTCGGCATAACATTTAATGCCCTCCTAATGCTTGGCCCCGTCATGGCTGCTTGCAGCTATATTTAGGGGCCAAGCACCGAAGGTGCGGAGGCACCTATTGTTTTTGTTCCGGTTCTTATTATTATTATTATTATTATTCTTCTTCTGCCATTGAAGTCTATGACAGCCCATAGAACCGTAAGCGGGAAAATGAAAAAAAGTTGGCACACTCATAAAGGAGAGTCTAATCATTGACCATAGCAAAATTGAAGTCTCTAACTCAATCTCTCTACCGCCACCAACTGTCCAAAGTTGCACTCACGTTTACGTAAATAACTTTTGAACCGTATGTCCTAGAAACAAAATTCTTTTGTCCACTGATTCCTTGGCTCAAGACGATTCGATTGCACCCTATGACGTCATTTTCCGTCATGAAAATTTTCCCGCCATTTTGAATTTTATGAAAAACCTACTTTGTCGAACTCCTCCTAGGCCGTTCGTCCGATGTTCACGAAAATTGAACCACATCATCTCCTGACAATGTGGACAAAACGATATATAAACAAAGTTGATTCGTCAAACCGTTTACGAATAACTTGTGAAAGAATCTGAGGTAAAAGTCGCCAAAATGAAATTGAGGCTTTATCTCCCCAATGCATTAGCCTTTTCTGACCAAACTAGGTGTGTGTTATGTCAATCATGGTTTGAGGCTACCTGCAGAGTTTTGGCGCTGTGCCCCCTAGTGGTCAGGAGTTATCAAAAACTGACTTTTTTGCTTATAACTTCTGAACCCTTTGGCCAAAAATCATGAAACTGGTCTCTTTAGATCCAGTGGGTCATGCCGAGTCCTATGATACCAAATATTCCCATATCGGCCATTTTGAGCGTCTGCCATTTCGATTTTTCTTATAAGATGCTATGTTTAACAAACACATGACTTTAGTGCTCTGTCAGCAATGGTTTACCCAATTGAAAGCAAACTTTGCATGTGTCAATGTCACCACACTCTCAATGTACCACACACTACAATTTGGTTACAGCGCTGCCTGTTGGTTGAATGCGATAAACCATTAAATCGAATTGCTAAAGACCGTATTGTTGGTTTTTCAGCCATTTAGACTTAAGCCATATTGAAATGTCTTTAGATTTTTACTGCCGTTGGTCTGATGATGCCAGTCATGTCGGCATGACATTTAATGCCCTCCTTGCGCTTGGCCCCGTGATGGCTGCTAGCAGCTATATTTATTATTCTTCTTCTTCTGCCATTGAAGTCTATGACAGCCCATAGAACCGTAAGCGGGAAAATGAAAAAAAGTTGGCACACTCATAAAGGACAGTCCAATCATTGACCATAGCAAAATTGAAGTCTCTAACTCAATCTCAATAGCGCCACCAATTGTCCAAAGTTGCACTCACGTTTACGTAAATAACTTTTGAACCGTATGTCCTAGAAACAAAATTCTTTTGTCCTCTGATTCCGTGGCTCAAGACGATTCGATTGCACCCTATGACGTCATTTTCCGTCATAAAAATTTTCCCGCCATTTTGAATTTTATGAAAAACCTACTTTTTCGAACTCCTCCTAGGCCGTTTGTCCGATTTTCACGAAAATTGAACCACATCATCTCCAGACAATGTGGACAAAACGGTATATAAAGAAAGTTGATTCGTCAAACTGTTTACGAATTACTCGCGAAAAAATCCGAGGTAAAAGTCGCCAAAATGAAATTGAGGCTTTATCTCCGCAATGCATTAGCCTTTTCTGACCAAACTAGGTGTGTGTTATGTCAATCATGGTCTGAGGCTACCTGCAGAGTTTTGATGCTGTGACCTCTAGTGGTCAGGAGATATGAAAAAGTTAAATATTTGCTTATAACTTCTGAACGCTTTGGCCAAAAATAATAAAACTGGTCTCTTTAGATTCAGTGCATCATGCCGAGTTGTGCAATACCAAATTTTCCCATATCAGCCATTTTGAGCGTCGGCCATTTTGAATATTGTCATAAATTGCTATATTTAACAAAGATATTGGCGTATTGTTACGAAACTCAATATGTGTCTTCGGCACCTAACCTTGATACGACTCAAAAAGTTTTGAGGCAGCACCACCTTGTGGTCAAAAGTTATAACCAAATTTACAAATATGCTAATAACTTTTGAGTACGTTAACCTATGGTAAAACAAATTATCTTTATACGTTCCTTGGGTCAAACCGAGAACACAGATACCAAATTTGTCATAGTCGGCCAAACTTCCTGTCCACCATGTTGTTTTTCTTTAAAAACCTACTTTCTCGAACTCCTCCCAGACCGTTTGTCCAATTTTCACCAAAATTAAACCACATCATCTCCAGACCATCATGACAAAACGGTATATAAACAAAGTTGATTCGCCAAACCGTTTACGAATAACTTGCGAAAGAATTCGACACAATGGCCATAGAATTGAAATTGAGGCTATATCTCCGTAACTCATTAGCGTATTCTGACCAAAATAGGTGTGTTTTATGTCAATCATGGTCTGAGGCTACCTGCAGAGTTTTGGCGCTCTGCCCCCTAGTGGTCAGGAGATATTAAAAAACTGACATTTTTGACTATAACTCCTGAACGCTTTGTCTAAAAATCATGAAACTGCTGTCTTTAGATCCAGTGGGTCATGCCGAGTCCTGTGATACCAAATTTTCCCATATCGGCCATTTTGAGCGTCTGCCATTTCGATTTTTCTAATAAGATGCTATGTTTAACAAACACATGACTTTAGTGCTCTGTCTGCAATGGTTTACCCAATTGAAAGCAAACTTTGCATGTGTCAGTGTCACCACACTCTCAATGTACCACATGAATTGACACTACAATTTGGTTACAGAGCTGCCTGTTGGTCGAATGTGATAAACCGTTAAATCGAATTACTAAAGACCTTATTGATGATTTTTCAGCCATTTAGACTTAAGTCATATTGAAATGTCTTTAGATTCTTATTGCCGTTGGTCTGATGATGCCAGCTATGTCGGCATGACAGCCCTCCTTTCGCTTGGCCCCGTGATGGCTGCTAGCAGCTATATTTATTATTATTAGGGGCCAAGCACCGAAGGTGCGGAGGCACCTATTGTAATTGTTCCGGTTCTTTATTATTATTATTCATCTTCTTCTTCTTCTTCTTCTTCTTCTTCCGCCATGGAAGTCTATGTAAGGCCATAGAACCGTTTGCGGGAAAATGATAAAATTTGGCACACTGATAGAGGACAAGCCAATCATTGACCATAGCAAATTTGAAGTCTCTAACTCAATGTCTCTAGCGCCACCAACTGTCCAAAGTTGCACTCACGTTTACGTAAATAACTCTTGAACCGTATGTCCTAGAAACAAAATTCTTTCGTCCACTAATTCCTTGGCTCAAGACGATTCGATTGCACCCTATGACGTCATTTTCCGTCATGAAAATTTTCCCGCCATTTTGAATTTTACGAAAAACCTACTTTTTCGAACTCCTCCTAGGCCGTTTGTCCGATTTTCACGAAAATTGAACCACATCATCTCCAGACTATGCGTACAAAAAGTTATTAAAAGAAAGTTTATTTGTCAAACCGTTTACGAATAACTTGCGAATGAATTCGACAAAATGGCCGCAGAAATGAAAGCGAGGCTTTATCTCTGCAACGCATTAGCGTATTCTGACCAAACTTGGTGTGTGTTATGGCAATGATGGTCTGAGGCTACCTGCGGAGATTTGGCGCTCTGCCCCCTAGTGGTCTGGAGATATGAAAAAGTGAAATATTTGCTTATAACTTCTGAACGCTTCGATCAAAAATCATAAAACTGGTCTCGTTAGATTCAGGGCATCATGCCGAGTCGTGCAATACCAAATTTTCCCATATCGGCCATTTTGAGGGTCGGCCATTTTGAATTTTGTCATAAATTGCTATATTTAACAAACACATTGGTGTATCGTTACGAAACTCGATATGTGTCTTCGGCATCTGGGCCTGATACAACACAAAAAGTTTCGAGGCAGCGCCACCTTGTGGTCAAAAGTTATAAACAAATTTTCAAAAATGCTAATAACTTTTGAACACGTTAACCTATGGTAAAATAAGTTGTCTTTATACGTTCCTTGGGTCAAACCGAGAACACAGATACCAAATTTGTCATAGTCGGCCAAACTTCCTGTCCGCCATGTTGTTTTTCTTTAAAAACCTACTTTTTCGAACTCCTCCCACACCGTTTGTCCAATTTTCACCAAAATTGAATCATAACATCTTCAGACCATGCTGACAAAAAGTTATTAAAATAAAGTTGATTCGTCAAACAGGTTTCGATAAAATTGCGAACAAATTTGACCAAATGGCCACCAAATAAAGCGAGGCTATATCTCCGCAACGCATTAGCGTATTCTGACCAAACTTTCTGTGTGTCATGTCAATCATGATCTGAGGCTACCTGCAGAGTTTTGGCGCTCTGCCCCCTAGTGGTCAGGAGATATAAAATACTGACATTTTTGATTATAACTCCTGAATGCTTTGTCCAAAAATCATGAAACTGCTGTCTTTAGATTCAGGGCATCATGCCGAGTCGTGCGATACCAAATTTTCCCATATCGGCCATTTTCAGCGTCAGCTATTTAGAATTTTGTCATGAAATGCTATGCTTAACAAACACATGACTTTAAAGCTGGATGTCAGCAATGCTTTACCCTATTGACACCAAACTTTGCATGTGTCATTGTCACCTCACTCTGGATATACCACATGATTTGACACATCAGTTTGGTTACAGCGCTGAGTTATCGAACGTGATAAACCATTACATTGAATTGCTAAAGACCGTATTGATGATTTTTCAGCCATTTAGACTGAAGTCATATTGGTATGTCTTTAGATGCTTACTGCTGTTGGTCTGATGCTGCCAGCCATGTCGGCATAACATTTAATGCCCTCCTAATGCTTGGCCCCGTCATGGCTGCTTGTTATTAGGGGCCAAGCACCGAAGGTGCGGAGGCACCTATTGTTTTTGTTCCGGTTCTTATTAGGGGCCAAGCACCGAAGGTGCGGAGGCACCTATTGTTTTTGTTCCGGTTCTTATTATTATTCTTTTTCTTGTGCCATGGGAGTCTATGGCAGCCCATAGAACCGTAAACGGGAAAATGAAAAAAAGTTGGCACACTCATAAAGGACAGTCCAATCATTGACCATAGCAAAATTGAAGTCTCTAACTCAATCTCTATAGCGCCACCAACTGTCCAAAGTTGCACTCACGTTTACGTAAATAACTTTTGAACCGTATGTCCTAGAAACAAAATTCTTTTGTCAACTGATTCCTTGGCTCAAGACGATTCGATTGCACCCTATGACGTCATTTTCCGTCATGAATATTTTCCCGCCATTTTGAATTTTATGAAAAACCTACTTTTTCGAACTCCTCCTAGGCCGTTTGTCCGATTTTCACGAAAATTGAACCACATCATCTCCAGACCATGCTGACAAAAAGTTATCCAAAGAAAGTTGAAATGTCAAACCGTTTACGAATAACTCACGAAAGAATCCGACGTAATGATCGCAAAAATGAACTTGAGGCTCTATCTCCACAACGCATTAGCGTTTTCTGACCAAACTCGGTGTGTGTTATGTCAATCATGGTCTGAGGCTACCTGCATAGTTTTGGCGCTGTGCCCCCTAGTGGTCAGGAGATATGAAAAAGTGACATTTTTCCTTACAACTCCTGAACGCTTTGTCCAAAAATCATAAAACTGGTCTCGTTAGATTCAGTGCATCATGCCGAGTCGTGCGATACCAAATTTTCCCATATCGGCCATTTAGAGCGTCGGCCATTTTGAATATTGTCATAAATTGCTATATTTAACAAATGGATTGGCGTATCGTTACGAAACTCAATATGTGTCTTCGGCACCTAATCTTGATACGGCACAAAAAGTTTGGGGGCAGCGCCACCTTGTGGTCAAAAGTTATAACCAAATTTACAAATATGCTAATAACTTTTGATGACGTTAACCTATTGTAAAACAAATGGTCTTAATGTGTTCATTGGGTCAAGCCGAGACCATAGATACCAAATATGTTATATTCGGCCAAACCTCCGATTTGCCATGTTATTTTTCTTTAAAAACCTACTTTTTCGAACTCCTCCCAGACCGTTTGTCCAATTTTCACCAAAATTGAACCACATCATCTCCAGACCATCATGACAAAAAGTTATCCAAAGAAAGTTGATATGTCAAACCGTTTACGAATAACTCGCGAAAGAATCCGACGTAATGGTCGCAAAATTGAAATTGAGGCTTTATCTCCGCAATGCATTAGCCTTTTCTGACCAAACTAGGTGTGTGTTATGTCAATCATGGTCTGAGGCTACCTGCAGAGTTTTGGCGCTCTGCCCCCTAGTGGTCAGGAGATATTAAAAAACTGACATTTTTGATTATAACTCCTGAACGCTTTGTCTAAAAATCATGAAACTGCTGTCTTTAGATCCAGTTGGTCATGCCGAGTCCTGTGATACCACATTTTCCCATATCGGCCATTTTGAGCATCTGCCATTTCGATTTTTCTTATAAGATGCTATGTTTAACAAACACATGACTTTAGTGCTGTCAGCAATGGTTTACCCAATTGAAAGCAAACTTTGCATGTGTCAATGTCACCACACTCTCAATGTACCACACACTACAATTTGGTTACAGCGCTGCCTGTTGGTTGAATGCGATAAACCATTAAATCGAATTGCTAAAGACCGTATTGTTGGTTTTTCAGCCATTTAGACTTAAGTCATATTGAAATGTCTTTAGATTCTTACTGCCGTTGGTCTGATGATGCCAGTCATGTCGGCATGACATTTAATGCCCTCCTTGCGCTTGGCCCCGTGATGGCTGCTAGCAGCTATATTTATTATTCTTTTTCTTGTGCCATGGGAGTCTATGGCAGCCCATAGAACCGTAAACGGGAAAATGAAAAAAAGTTGGCACACTCATAAAGGACAGTCCAATCATTGACCATAGCAAAATTGAAGTCTCTAACTCAATCTCTATAGCGCCACCAACTGTCCAAAGTTGCACTCACGTTTACGTAAATAACTTTTGAACCGTATGTCCTAGAAACAAAATTCTTTTGTCAACTGATTCCTTGGCTCAAGACGATTCGATTGCACCCTATGACGTCATTTTCCGTCATGAATATTTTCCCGCCATTTTGAATTTTATGAAAAACCTACTTTTTCGAACTCCTCCTAGGCCGTTTGTCCGATTTTCACGAAAATTGAACCACATCATCTCCAGACCATGGTGACAAAAAGTTATCCAAAGAAAGTTGAAATGTCAAACCGTTTATGAATAACTCACGAAAGAATCCGACGTAATGATCGCAAAAATGAACTTGAGGCTCTATCTCCACAACGCATTAGCGTTTTCTGACCAAACTCGGTGTGTGTTATGTCAATCATGGTCTGAGGCTACCTGCAGAGTTTTGGCGCTGTGCCCCCTAGTGGTCAGGAGATATGAAAAAGTGACATTTTTCCTTACAACTCCTGAACGCTTTGTCCAAAAATCATAAAACTGGTCTCGTTAGATTCAGTGCATCATGCCGAGTCGTGCGATACCAAATTTTCCCATATCGGCCATTTAGAGCGTCGGCCATTTTGAATATTGTCATAAATTGCTATATTTAACAAATGGATTGGCGTATCGTTACGAAACTCAATATGTGTCTTCGGCACCTAACCTTGATACGGCACAAAAAGTTTGGGGGCAGCGCCACCTTGTGGTCAAAAGTTATAACCAAATTTACAAATATGCTAATAACTTTTGATGACGTTAACCTATTGTAAAACAAATGGTCTTAATGTGTTCATTGGGTCAAGCCGAGACCATAGATACCAAATATGTCATATTCGGCCAAACCTCCGATTTGCCATGTTATTTTTCTTTAAAAACCTACTTTTTCGAACTCCTCCCAGACCGTTTGTCCAATTTTCACCAAAATTGAACCACATCATCTCCAGACCATCATGACAAAAAGTTATCCAAAGAAAGTTGATATGTCAAACCGTTTACGAATAACTCGCGAAAGAATCCGACGTAATGGTCGCAAAATTGAAATTGAGGCTTTATCTCCGCAACGCATTAGCGTTTTCTGACCAAACTAGGTGTGTGTTATGTCAATCATGGTCTGAGGCTACCTGCAGAGTTTTGGCGCTCTGCCCCCTAGTGGTCAGGAGATATTAAAAAACTGACATTTTTGATTATAACTCCTGAACGCTTTGTCTAAAAATCATGAAACTGGTCTCTTTAGATCCAGTGGGTCATGCCGAGTCCTGTGATACCAAATTTTCCCATATCGGCCATTTTGAGCGTCTGCCATTTCGATTTTTCTTATAAGATGCTATGTTTAACAAACACATGACTTTAGTGCTCTGTCAGCAATGGTTTACCCAATTGAAAGCAAACTTTGCATGTGTCAATGTCACCACACTCTCAATGTACCACATGAATTGACACTACAATTTGGTTACAGTGCTGCCTGTTGGTTGAATGTGATAAACCATTAAATCGAATTACTAAAGACCGTATTGTTGATTTTTCAGCCATTTAGACTTAAGTCATATTGAAATGTCTTTAGATTCTTACTGCCGTTGGTCTGATGATGCCAGCCATGTCGGCATGACATTTAATGCCCTCCTTGCGCTTGGCCCCGTGATGGCTGCTAGCAGCTATATTTAGGGGCCAAGCACCGAAGGTGCGGAGGCACCTATTGTTTTTGTTCCGGTTCTTATTAGGGGCCAAGCACCGAAGGTGCGGAGGCACCTATTGTAATTGTTCCGGTTCTTTATTATTATTATTCATCTTCTTCTTCTTCTTCTTCTTCTTCCGCCATGGAAGTCTATGTAAGGCCATAGAACCGTTTGCGGGAAAATGATAAAATTTGGCACACTGATAGAGGACAAGCCAATCATTGACCATAGCAAATTTGAAGTCTCTAACTCAATGTCTCTAGCGCCACCAACTGTCCAAAGTTGCACTCACGTTTACGTAAATAACTCTTGAACCGTATGTCCTAGAAACAAAATTCTTTCGTCCACTAATTCCTTGGCTCAAGACGATTCGATTGCACCCTATGACGTCATTTTCCGTCATGAAAATTTTCCCGCCATTTTGAATTTTACGAAAAACCTACTTTTTCGAACTCCTCCTAGGCCGTTTGTCCGATTTTCACGAAAATTGAACCACATCATCTCCAGACTATGCGTACAAAAAGTTATTAAAAGAAAGTTTATTTGTCAAACCGTTTACGAATAACTTGCGAATGAATTCGACAAAATGGCCGCAGAAATGAAAGCGAGGCTTTATCTCTGCAACGCATTAGCGTATTCTGACCAAACTTGGTGTGTGTTATGGCAATGATGGTCTGAGGCTACCTGCGGAGATTTGGCGCTCTGCCCCCTAGTGGTCTGGAGATATGAAAAAGTGAAATATTTGCTTATAACTTCTGAACGCTTCGATCAAAAATCATAAAACTGGTCTCGTTAGATTCAGGGCATCATGCCGAGTCGTGCAATACCAAATTTTCCCATATCGGCCATTTTGAGGGTCGGCCATTTTGAATTTTGTCATAAATTGCTATATTTAACAAACACATTGGTGTATCGTTACGAAACTCGATATGTGTCTTCGGCATCTGGGCCTGATACAACACAAAAAGTTTCGAGGCAGCGCCACCTTGTGGTCAAAAGTTATAAACAAATTTGCAAAAATGCTAATAACTTTTGAACACGTTAACCTATGGTAAAATAAGTTGTCTTTATACGTTCCTTGGGTCAAACCGAGAACACAGATACCAAATTTGTCATAGTCGGCCAAACTTCCTGTCCGCCATGTTGTTTTTCTTTAAAAACCTACTTTTTCGAACTCCTCCCACACCGTTTGTCCAATTTTCACCAAAATTGAATCATAACATCTTCAGACCATGCTGACAAAAAGTTATTAAAATAAAGTTGATTCGTCAAACAGGTTTCGATAAAATTGCGAACAAATTTGACCAAATGGCCACCAAATAAAGCGAGGCTATATCTCCGCAACGCATTAGCGTATTCTGACCAAACTTTCTGTGTGTCATGTCAATCATGATCTGAGGCTACCTGCAGAGTTTTGGCGCTCTGCCCCCTAGTGGTCAGGAGATATAAAATACTGACATTTTTGATTATAACTCCTGAATGCTTTGTCCAAAAATCATGAAACTGCTGTCTTTAGATTCAGGGCATCATGCCGAGTCGTGCGATACCAAATTTTCCCATATCGGCCATTTTCAGCGTCAGCTATTTAGAATTTTGTCATGAAATGCTATGCTTAACAAACACATGACTTTAAAGCTGGATGTCAGCAATGCTTTACCCTATTGACACCAAACTTTGCATGTGTCATTGTCACCTCACTCTGGATATACCACATGATTTGACACATCAGTTTGGTTACAGCGCTGAGTTATCGAACGTGATAAACCATTACATTGAATTGCTAAAGACCGTATTGATGATTTTTCAGCCATTTAGACTGAAGTCATATTGGTATGTCTTTAGATGCTTACTGCTGTTGGTCTGATGCTGCCAGCCATGTCGGCATAACATTTAATGCCCTCCTAATGCTTGGCCCCGTCATGGCTGCTTGCAGCTATATTTATTATTCTTTTTCTTGTGCCATGGGAGTCTATGGCAGCCCATAGAACCGTAAACGGGAAAATGAAAAAAAGTTGGCACACTCATTAAGGACAGTCCAGTCATTGACCATAGCAAAATTGAAGTCTCTAACTCAATCTCTATAGCGCCACCAACTGTCCAAAGTTGCACTCACGTTTACGTTAATAACTTTTGAACCGTATGTCCTAGAAACAAAATTCTTATGTCCACTGATTCCTTGGCTCAAGACGATTCGATTGCACCATATGACGTCATTTTCCGTCATGAATATTTTCCCGCCATTTTGAATTTTATGAAAAACCTACTTTTTCAAACTCCTCCTAGGCCGTTTGTCCGATTTTCACGAAAATTGAACCACATCATCTCCAGACCATGGTGACAAAAAGTTATCCAAAGAAAGTTGATATGTCAAACCGTTTATGAATAACTCACGAAAGAATCCGACGTAATGATCGCAAAAATGAACTTGAGGCTATATCTCCACAACGCATTAGCGTTTTCTGACCAAACTCGGTGTGTGTTATGTCAATCATGGTCTGAGGCTACCTGCAGAGTTTTGGCGCTGTGCCCCCTAGTGGTCAGGAGATATGAAAAAGTGACATTTTTCCTTACAACTCCTGAACGCTTTGTCCAAAAATCATAAAACTGGTCTCGTTAGATTCAGTGCATCATGCCGAGTCGTGCGATACCAAATTTTCCCATATCGGCCATTTAGAGCGTCGGCCATTTTGAATATTGTCATAAATTGCTATATTTAACAAATGGATTGGCGTATCGTTACGAAACTCAATATGTGTCTTTGGCACCTAACATTGATACGGCACAAAAAGTTTGGGGGCAGCGCCACCTTGTGGTCAAAAGTTATAACCAAATTTACAAATATGCTAATAACTTTTGATGACGTTAACCTATTGTAAAACAAATGGTCTTAATGTGTTCATTGGGTCAAGCCGAGACCATAGATACCAAATATGTCATATTCGGCCAAACCTCCGATTTGCCATGTTATTTTTCTTTAAAAACCTACTTTTTCGAACTCCTCCCAGACCGTTTGTCCAATTTTCACCAAAATTGAACCACATCATCTCCAGACCATCATGACCAAAAGTTATCCAAAGAAAGTTGATATGTCAAACCGTTTACGAATAACTCGCGAAAGAATCCAACGTAATGGTCGCAAAAATGAAATTGAGGCTTTATCTCCGCAACGCATTAGCGTTTTCTGACCAAACTAGGTGTGTGTTATGTCAATCATGGTCTGAGGCTACCTGCAGAGTTTTGGCGCTCTGCCCCCTAGTGGTCAGGAGATATTAAAAAACTGACTTTTTTGATTATAACTCCTGAACCCTTTGGCCAAAAATCATGAAACTGGTCTCTTTAGATCCAGTGGGTCATGCCGAGTCCTGTGATACCAAATTTTCCCATATCGGCCATTTTGAGCGTCTGCCATTTCGATTTTTCTTATAAGATTCTATGTTTAACAAACACATGGCTTTAGTGGTCTGTCAGCAATGGTTTACCCAATTGAAAGCAAACTTTGCATGTGTCAATGTCACCACACTCTCAATGTACCACATGAATTGACACTACAATTTGGTTACAGCGCTGCCTGTTGATTGAATGTGATAAACCATTAAATCGAAATACTAAAGACCGTATTGTTGATTTTTCAGCCATTTAGACTTAAGTCATATTGAAATGTCTTTAGATTCTTACTGCCGTTGGTCTGATGACGCCAGCCATGTCGGCATGACATTTAATGCCCTCCTTGCGCTTGGCCCCGTGATGGCTGCTAGCAGCTATATTTAGGGGCCAAGCACCGAAGGTGCGGAGGCACCTATTGTTTTTGTTCCGGTTCTTATTATTATTATTATTATTATTCTTCTTCTGCCATTGAAGTCTATGACAGCCCATAGAACCGTAAGCGGGAAAATGAAAAAAAGTTGGCACACTGATAAAGGAGAGTCCAATCATTGACCATAGCAAAATTGAAGTCTCTAACTCAATCTCTCTAGCGCCACCAACTGTCCAAAGTTGCACTCACGTTTACGTAAATAACTTTTGAACCGTATGTCCTAGAAACAAAATTCTTTTGTCCACTGATTCCTTGGCTCAAGACGATTCGATTGCACCCTATGACGTCATTTTCCGTCATGAAGATTTTCCCGCCATTTTGAATTTTATGAAAAACCTACTTTGTCGAACTCCTCCTAGGCCGTTCGTCCGATGTTCACGAAAATTGAACCACATCATCTCCCGACAATGTGGACAAAACGATATATAAAGAAAGTTGATTCGTCAAACCGTTTACGAATAACTCGCGAAAGAATCTGAGGTAAAAGTCGCCAAAATGAAATTGAGGCTTTATCTCCCCAATGCATTAGCCTTTTCTGACCAAACTAGGTGTGTGTTATGTCAATCATGGTTTGAGGCTACCTGCAGAGTTTTGGCGCTGTGCCCCCTAGTGGTCAGGAGTTATCAAAAACTGACTTTTTTGCTTATAACTTCTGAACCCTTTGGCCAAAAATCATGAAACTGGTCTCTTTAGATCCAGTGGGTCATGCCGAGTCCTGTGATAGCAAATATTCCCATATCGGGCATTTTGAGCGTCTGCCATTTCGATTTTTCTTATAAGATGCTATGTTTAACAAACACATGACTTTAGTGCTCTGTCAGCCATGGTTTACCCAATTTACCCAATGTACCACATGAATTGACACTACAATTTGGTTACAGCGCTGCCTGTTGGTCGAACGTGATAAACCATTAAATCGAACTACTAAAGACCGTATTGTTGATTTTTCAGCCATTTAGACTTAAGTCATATTGAAATGTCTTTAGATTCTTACTGCCGTTGGTCTGATGATGCCAGCCATGTCGGCATGACATTTAATGCCCTCCTTGCGCTTGGCCCCGTGATGGCTGCTAGCAGCTATATTTATTAGGGGCCAAGCACCGAAGGTGCGGAGGCACCTATTGTTTTTGTTCCGGTTCTTATTATTATTATTAGGGGCCAAGCACCGAAGGTGCGGAGGCACCTATTGTTTTTGTTCCGGTTCTTATTATTATTATTATTATTATTCTTCTTCTGCCATTGAAGTCTATGACAGCCCATAGAACCGTAAGCGGGAAAATGAAAAAAAGTTGGCACACTCATAAAGGAGAGTCCAATCATTGACCATAGCAAAATTGAAGTCTCTAACTCAATCTCTATAGCGCCACCAACCGTCCAAAGTTGCACTCACGTTTACGTAAATAACTTTTGAACCGTATGTCCTAGAAACAAAATTCTTTTGTCCACTGATTCCTTGGCTCAAGACGATTCGATTGCACCCTATGACGTCATTTTCCGTCATGAAAATTTTCCCGCCATTTTGAATTTTATGAAAAACCTACTTTGTCGAACTCCTCCTAGGCCGTTCGTCCGATCTTCACGAAAATTGAACCACATCATCTCCCGACAATGTGGACAAAACGATATATAAAGAAAGTTGATTCGACAAACCGTTTACGAATAACTCGCGAAAGAATCCGAGGTAAAAGTCGCCAAATTGAAACTGAGGCTTTATCTCCGCAATGCATTAGTCTTTTCTGACCAAACTAGGTGTGTGTTATGTCAATCATGGTCTGAGGCTACCTGCAGAGTTTTGGCGCTCTGCCCCCTAGTGGTCAGGAGTTATGAAAAACTGACTTTTTTGCTTATAACTTCTGAACCCTTTGGCCAAAAAACATGAAACTGGTCTCTTTAGATCCAGTGGGTCATGCCGAGTCCTGTGATACCAAATATTCCCATATCGGCCATTTTGAGCGTCTGCCATTTCGATTTTTCTTATAAGATGCTAAGTTTAACAAACACATGACTTTAGTGCTCTGTCAGCAATGGTTTACCCAATTGAAAGCAAACTTTGCATGTGTCAGTCACCACACTCTCAATGTACCACATGAATTGACACTACAATTTGGTTACAGCGCTGCCTGTTGGTTGAATGTGATAAACCATTAAATCGAAATACTAAAGACCGTATTGTTGATTTTTCAGCCATTTAGACTTAAGTCATATTGAAATGTCTTTAGATTCTTACTGCCGTTGGTCTGATGATGCAAGCCATGTCGGCATAACATGTAATGCCCTCCTTGCGCTTGGCCCCGTGATGGCTGCTAGCAGCTATATTTAGGGGCCAAGCACCGAAGGTGCGGAGGCACCTATTGTTTTTGTTCCGGTTCTTATTATTATTATTATTATTATTATTCTTCTGCCATTGAAGTCTATGACAGCCCATAGAACCGTAAGCGGGAAAATGAAAAAAAGTTGGCACACTGATAAAGGAGAGTCCAATCATTGACCATAGCAAAATTGAAGTCTCTAACTCAATCTCTCTAGCGCCACCAACTGTCCAAAGTTGCACTCACGTTTACGTAAATAACTTTTGAACCGTATGTCCTAGAAACAAAATTCTTTTGTCCACTGATTCCTTGGCTCAAGACGATTCGATTGCACCCTATGACGTCATTTTCCGTCATGAAGATTTTCCCGCCATTTTGAATTTTATGAAAAACCTACTTTGTCGAACTCCTCCTAGGCCGTTCGTCCGATGTTCACGAAAATTGAACCACATCATCTCCCGACAATGTGGACAAAACGATATATAAAGAAAGTTGATTCGTCAAACCGTTTACGAATAACTCGCGAAAGAATCTGAGGTAAAAGTCGCCAAAATGAAATTGAGGCTTTATCTCCCCAATGCATTAGCCTTTTCTGACCAAACTAGGTGTGTGTTATGTCAATCATGGTTTGAGGCTACCTGCAGAGTTTTGGCGCTGTGCCCCCTAGTGGTCAGGAGTTATCAAAAACTGACTTTTTTGCTTATAACTTCTGAACCCTTTGGCCAAAAATCATGAAACTGGTCTCTTTAGATCCAGTGGGTCATGCCGAGTCCTGTGATAGCAAATATTCCCATATCGGGCATTTTGAGCGTCTGCCATTTCGATTTTTCTTATAAGATGCTATGTTTAACAAACACATGACTTTAGTGCTCTGTCAGCCATGGTTTACCCAATTTACCCAATGTACCACATGAATTGACACTACAATTTGGTTACAGCGCTGCCTGTTGGTCGAACGTGATAAACCATTAAATCGAACTACTAAAGACCGTATTGTTGATTTTTCAGCCATTTAGACTTAAGTCATATTGAAATGTCTTTAGATTCTTACTGCCGTTGGTCTGATGATGCCAGCCATGTCGGCATGACATTTAATGCCCTCCTTGCGCTTGGCCCCGTGATGGCTGCTAGCAGCTATATTTATTATTATTATTATTATTCTTCTTCTGCCATTGAAGTCTATGACAGCCCATAGAACCGTAAGCGGGAAAATGAAAAAAAGTTGGCACACTGATAAAGGAGAGTCCAATCATTGACCATAGCAAAATTGAAGTCTCTAACTCAATCTCTCTAGCGCCACCAACTGTCCAAAGTTGCACTCACGTTTACGTAAATAACTTTTGAACCGTATGTCCTAGAAACAAAATTCTTTTGTCAACTGATTCCTTGGCTCAAGACGATTCGATTGCACCCTATGACGTCATTTTCCGTCATGAATATTTTCCCGCCATTTTGAATTTTATGAAAAACCTACTTTTTCGAACTCCTCCTAGGCCGTTTGTCCGATTTTCACGAAAATTGAACCACATCATCTCCAGACCATGGTGACAAAAAGTTATCCAAAGAAAGTTGAAATGTCAAACCGTTTATGAATAACTCACGAAAGAATCCGACGTAATGATCGCAAAAATGAACTTGAGGCTCTATCTCCACAACGCATTAGCGTTTTCTGACCAAACTCGGTGTGTGTTATGTCAATCATGGTCTGAGGCTACCTGCAGAGTTTTGGCGCTGTGCCCCCTAGTGGTCAGGAGATATGAAAAAGTGACATTTTTCCTTACAACTCCTGAACGCTTTGTCCAAAAATCATAAAACTGGTCTCGTTAGATTCAGTGCATCATGCCGAGTCGTGCGATACCAAATTTTCCCATATCGGCCATTTAGAGCGTCGGCCATTTTGAATATTGTCATAAATTGCTATATTTAACAAATGGATTGGCGTATCGTTACGAAACTCAATATGTGTCTTCGGCACCTAACCTTGATACGGCACAAAAAGTTTGGGGGCAGCGCCACCTTGTGGTCAAAAGTTATAACCAAATTTACAAATATGCTAATAACTTTTGATGACGTTAACCTATTGTAAAACAAATGGTCTTAATGTGTTCATTGGGTCAAGCCGAGACCATAGATACCAAATATGTCATATTCGGCCAAACCTCCGATTTGCCATGTTATTTTTCTTTAAAAACCTACTTTTTCGAACTCCTCCCAGACCGTTTGTCCAATTTTCACCAAAATTGAACCACATCATCTCCAGACCATCATGACAAAAAGTTATCCAAAGAAAGTTGATATGTCAAACCGTTTACGAATAACTCGCGAAAGAATCCGACGTAATGGTCGCAAAATTGAAATTGAGGCTTTATCTCCGCAACGCATTAGCGTTTTCTGACCAAACTAGGTGTGTGTTATGTCAATCATGGTCTGAGGCTACCTGCAGAGTTTTGGCGCTCTGCCCCCTAGTGGTCAGGAGATATTAAAAAACTGACATTTTTGATTATAACTCCTGAACGCTTTGTCTAAAAATCATGAAACTGGTCTCTTTAGATCCAGTGGGTCATGCCGAGTCCTGTGATACCAAATTTTCCCATATCGGCCATTTTGAGCGTCTGCCATTTCGATTTTTCTTATAAGATGCTATGTTTAACAAACACATGACTTTAGTGCTCTGTCAGCAATGGTTTACCCAATTGAAAGCAAACTTTGCATGTGTCAATGTCACCACACTCTCAATGTACCACATGAATTGACACTACAATTTGGTTACAGTGCTGCCTGTTGGTTGAATGTGATAAACCATTAAATCGAATTACTAAAGACCGTATTGTTGATTTTTCAGCCATTTAGACTTAAGTCATATTGAAATGTCTTTAGATTCTTACTGCCGTTGGTCTGATGATGCCAGCCATGTCGGCATGACATTTAATGCCCTCCTTGCGCTTGGCCCCGTGATGGCTGCTAGCAGCTATATTTATTAGGGGCCAAGCACCGAAGGTGCGGAGGCACCTATTGTTTTTGTTCCGGTTCTTATTATTATTAGGGGCCAAGCACCGAAGGTGCGGAGGCACCTATTGTTTTTGTTCCGGTTCTTATTAGGGGCCAAGCACCGAAGGTGCGGAGGCACCTATTGTAATTGTTCCGGTTCTTTATTATTATTATTCATCTTCTTCTTCTTCTTCTTCTTCTTCTTCTTCTTCTTCTTCCGCCATGGAAGTCTATGTAAGGCCATAGAACCGTTTGCGGGAAAATGATAAAATTTGGCACACTGATAGAGGACAAGCCAATCATTGACCATAGCAAATTTGAAGTCTCTAACTCAATGTCTCTAGCGCCACCAACTGTCCAAAGTTGCACTCACGTTTACGTAAATAACTCTTGAACCGTATGTCCTAGAAACAAAATTCTTTCGTCCACTAATTCCTTGGCTCAAGACGATTCGATTGCACCCTATGACGTCATTTTCCGTCATGAAAATTTTCCCGCCATTTTGAATTTTACGAAAAACCTACTTTTTCGAACTCCTCCTAGGCCGTTTGTCCGATTTTCACGAAAATTGAACCACATCATCTCCAGACTATGCGTACAAAAAGTTATTAAAAGAAAGTTTATTTGTCAAACCGTTTACGAATAACTTGCGAATGAATTCGACAAAATGGCCGCAGAAATGAAAGCGAGGCTTTATCTCTGCAACGCATTAGCGTATTCTGACCAAACTTGGTGTGTGTTATGGCAATGATGGTCTGAGGCTACCTGCGGAGATTTGGCGCTCTGCCCCCTAGTGGTCTGGAGATATGAAAAATTGAAATATTTGCTTATAACTTCTGAACGCTTCGATCAAAAATCATAAAACTGGTCTCGTTAGATTCAGGGCATCATGCCGAGTCGTGCAATACCAAATTTTCCCATATCGGCCATTTTGAGGGTCGGCCATTTTGAATTTTGTCATAAATTGCTATATTTAACAAACACATTGGTGTATCGTTACGAAACTCGATATGTGTCTTCGGCATCTGGGCCTGATACAACACAAAAAGTTTCGAGGCAGCGCCACCTTGTGGTCAAAAGTTATAAACAAATTTGCAAAAATGCTAATAACTTTTGAACACGTTAACCTATGGTAAAATAAGTTGTCTTTATACGTTCCTTGGGTCAAACCGAGAACACAGATACCAAATTTGTCATAGTCGGCCAAACTTCCTGTCCGCCATGTTGTTTTTCTTTAAAAACCTACTTTTTCGAACTCCTCCCACACCGTTTGTCCAATTTTCACCAAAATTGAATCATAACATCTTCAGACCATGCTGACAAAAAGTTATTAAAATAAAGTTGATTCGTCAAACAGGTTTCGATAAAATTGCGAACAAATTTGACAAAATGGCCACCAAATAAAGCGAGGCTATATCTCCGCAACGCATTAGCGTATTCTGACCAAACTTTCTGTGTGTCATGTCAATCATGATCTGAGGCTACCTGCAGAGTTTTGGCGCTCTGCCCCCTAGTGGTCAGGAGATATAAAATACTGACATTTTTGATTATAACTCCTGAATGCTTTGTCCAAAAATCATGAAACTGCTGTCTTTAGATTCAGGGCATCATGCCGAGTCGTGCGATACCAAATTTTCCCATATCGGCCATTTTCAGCGTCAGCTATTTAGAATTTTGTCATGAAATGCTATGCTTAACAAACACATGACTTTAAAGCTGGATGTCAGCAATGCTTTACCCTATTGACACCAAACTTTGCATGTGTCATTGTCACCTCACTCTGGATATACCACATGATTTGACACATCAGTTTGGTTACAGCGCTGAGTTATCGAACGTGATAAACCATTACATTGAATTGCTAAAGACCGTATTGATGATTTTTCAGCCATTTAGACTGAAGTCATATTGGTATGTCTTTAGATGCTTACTGCTGTTGGTCTGATGCTGCCAGCCATGTCGGCATAACATTTAATGCCCTCCTAATGCTTGGCCCCGTCATGGCTGCTTGCAGCTATATTTATTATTATTAGGGGCCAAGCACCGAAGGTGCGGAGGCACCTATTGTTTTTGTTCCGGTTCTTATTATTATTATTATTATTATTCTTCTTCTGCCATTGAAGTCTATGACAGCCCATAGAACCGTAAGCGGGAAAATGAAAAAAAGTTGGCACACTCATAAAGGACAGTCCAATCATTGACCATAGCAAAATTGAAGTCTCTAACTCAATCTCTAAAGCGCCACCAACTGTCCAAAGTTGCACTCACGTTTATGTAAATAACTTTTGAACCGTATGTCCTAGAAACAAAATTCTTTTGTCCACTGATTCCTTGGCTCAAGACGATTCAATTGCACCCTATGACGTCATTTTCCGTCATGAAAATTTTCCCGCCATTTTGAATTTTATGAAAAACCTACTTTTTCGAACTCCTCCTAGGCCGTTCGTCCGATTTTCACGAAAATTGAACCACATCATCTCCAGACAATGTGGACAAAACGATATATAAAGGAAGTTGGTTCGTCAAACCATTTACGAATAACTCACAAAAGAATCTGAGGTAATAGTCGCTAAAATGAAATTGAGGCTTTATCTCCGTAATGCATTTGCCTTTTCTGACCAAACTAGGTGTGTGTTATGTCAATTATGGTCTGAGGCTACCTGCAGAGTTTTGGCGCTCTGCCCCCTACTGGTCAGGAGATATGAAAAACTGTCATTTTTGATTATAACTCCTGAACGCTTTGTCCAAAAATCATGAAACTGGTCTCTTTAGATCCAGTGGGTCATGCCGAGTCCTGTGATACCAAATATTCCCATATCGGCCATTTTGAGCGTCTGCCATTTCGATTTTTCTTATAAGATGCTATGTTTAACAAACACATGACTTTAGTGGTCTGTCAGCAATGGTTTACCCAATTGAAAGCAAACTTTGCATGTGTCAATGTCACCACACTCTCAATGTACCACATGAATTGACACTACAATTTGGTTACAGCGCTGCCTGTTGGTTGAATGTGATAAACCATTAAATCGAAATACTAAAGACCGTATTGTTGATTTTTCAGCCATTTAGACTTAAGTCATATTGAAATCTCTTTAGATTCTTACTGCCGTTGGTCTGATGATGCCAGCCATGTCGGCATGACATTTAATGCCCTCCTTGCGCTTGGCCCCGTGATGGCTGCTAGCAGCTATATTTATTATTATTATTATTATTCTTCTTCTGCCATTGAAGTCTATGACAGCCCATAGAACCGTAAGCGGGAAAATGAAAAAAAGTTGGCACACTCATAAAGGAGAGTCTAATCATTGACCATAGCAAAATTGAAGTCTCTAACTCAATCTCTCTACCGCCACCAACTGTCCAAAGTTGCACTCACGTTTACGTAAATAACTTTTGAACCGTATGTCCTAGAAACAAAATTCTTTTGTCCACTGATTCCTTGGCTCAAGACGATTCGATTGCACCCTATGACGTCATTTTCCGTCATGAAAATTTTCCCGCCATTTTGAATTTTATGAAAAACCTACTTTGTCGAACTCCTCCTAGGCCGTTCGTCCGATGTTCACGAAAATTGAACCACATCATCTCCTGACAATGTTGACAAAACGATATATAAACAAAGTTGATTCGTCAAACCGTTTACGAATAACTCGTGAAAGAATCTGAGGTAAAAGTCGCCAAAATGAAATTGAGGCTTTATCTCCCCAATGCATTAGCCTTTTCTGACCAAACTAGGTGTGTGTTATGTCAATCATGGTTTGAGGCTACCTGCAGAGTTTTGGCGCTCTGCCCCCTAGTGGTCAGGAGATATTAAAAAACTGACTTTTTTGCTTATAACTCCTGAACCCTTTGGCCAAAAATCATGAAACTGGTCTCTTTAGATCCAATGGGTCATGCCGAGTCCTGTGATACCAAATTTTCCCATATCGGCCATTTTGAGCGTCTGCCATTTCGATTTTTCTTATAAGATTCTATGTTTAACAAACACATGACTTTAGTGCTCTGTCAGCAATGGTTTACCCAATTGAAAGCAAACTTTGCATGTGTCAATGTCACCACACTCTCAATGTACCACATGAATTGACACTACAATTTGGTTACAGCGCTGCCTGCTGGTTGAATGTGATAAACCATTAAATCGAATTACTAAAGACCGTATTGTTGATTTTTCAGCCATTTAGACTTAAGTCATATTGAAATGTCTTTAGATTCTTACTGCCATTGGTCTGATGATGCCAGCCATGTCGGCATGACATTTAATGCCCTCCTTGCGCTTGGCCCCGTGATGGCTGCTAGCAGCTATTTAGGGGCCAAGCACCGAAGGTGCGGAGGCACCTATTGTTTTTGTTCCGGTTCTTATTATTATTAGGGGCCAAGCACCGAAGGTGCGGAGGCACCTATTGTTTTTGTTCCGGTTCTTATTATTAGGGGCCAAGCACCGAAGGTGCGGAGGCACCTATTGTTTTTGTTCCGGTTCTTATTATTAGGGGCCAAGCACCGAAGGTGCGGAGGCACCTATTGTAATTGTTCCGGTTCTTTATTATTATTATTCATCTTCTTCTTCTTCTTCTTCTTCTTCTTCTTCTTCTTCCGCCATGGAAGTCTATGTAAGGCCATAGAACCGTTTGCGGGAAAATGATAAAATTTGGCACACTGATAGAGGACAAGCCAATCATTGACCATAGCAAATTTGAAGTCTCTAACTCAATGTCTCTAGCGCCACCAACTGTCCAAAGTTGCACTCACGTTTACGTAAATAACTCTTGAACCGTATGTCCTAGAAACAAAATTCTTTCGTCCACTAATTCCTTGGCTCAAGACGATTCGATTGCACCCTATGACGTCATTTTCCGTCATGAAAAATTTCCCGCCATTTTGAATTTTACGAAAAACCTACTTTTTCGAACTCCTCCTAGGCCGTTTTTCCGATTTCAACGAAAATTGAACCACATCATCTCCAGACAATGTGGAAAAAAAGTTATCCAAAGAAAGTTGATATGTCAAACCGTTTACGAATAACTCGCGAAAGAATCCGACGTAATGGTCGCAAAAATGAAATTGAGGCTTTATCTCCGCAACGCATTAGCGTTTTCTGACCAAACTAGGTGTGTGTTATGTCAATCATGATCTGAGGCTACCTGCAGAGTTTTGGCGCTGTGCCCCCTAGTGGTCAAGAGATATGAAAAAGTTAAATATTTGCTTATAACTTCTGAACGCTTTGGCCAAAAATAATAAAACTGGTCTCTTTAGATTCAGTGCATCATGCCGAGTCGTGCGATACCAAATTTTCCCATATCGGCCATTTTGAGCGTCGGCCATTTTGAATATTGTCATAAATTGCTATATTTAAAAAAGATATTGGCGTATCGTTACGAAACTCAATATGTGTCTTCGGCACCTAACCTTGATACGACTCAAAAAGTTTCGAGGCAGCACCCCCTTGTGGTCAAAAATTATAACCAAATTTACAAATATGCAAATAACTTTTGAGTGCGTTAACCTATGGTAAAACAAATTATCTTTATACGTTCCTTGGGTCAAACCGAGAACACAGATACCAAATTTGTCATAGTCGGCCAAACTTCTTGTCCACCATGATGTTTTTCTTTAAAAACCTACTTTTTCGAACTCCTCCCAGACCGTTTGTCCAATTTTCAACAAAATTAAACCACATCATTTCCAGACCATCTTGACAAAAAGTTATCCAAAGAAAGTTGATATGTCAAACCGTTTACGAATAACTCGCGAAAGAATCCGACGTAATGGTTGCAAAAATGAAATTGAGGCTTTATCTCCGCAACGCATTAGCGTTTTCTGACCAAACTAGGTGTGTGTTATGTCAATCATGGTTTGAGGCTACCTGCAGAGATTTGGCGCTCTGCCCCCTAGTGGTCAGGAGATATCAAAAAACTGACATTTTTGATTATAACTCCTGAACGCTTTGTCTAAAAATCATGAAACTGGTCTCTTTAGATCCAGTGGGTCATGCCGAGGCCTGTGATACCAAATTTTCCCATATCGGCCATTTTGAGCGTCTACCATTTCGATTTTTCTTGTAAGAAGCTATGTTTAACAAACACATGACTTTAGTGGTCTGTCAGCAATGGTTTACCCAATTGAAAGCAAACTTTGCATGTGTCAATGTCACCACACTCTCAATGTACCACATGAATTGACACTACAATTTGGTTACAGCGCTGCCTGTTGGTTGAATGTGATTAAACCATTAAATCGAATTGCTAAAGACCGTATTGTTGGTTTTTCAGCCATTTAGACTTAAGTCATATTGAAATGTCTTTAGATTCTTACTGCCGTTGGTCTGATGATGCCAGCCATGTCGGCATGACATTTAATGCCCTCCTTGCGCTTGGCCCCGTGATGGCTGCTAGCAGCTATATTTATTATTATTATTATTCTTCTTCTGCCATTGAAGTCTATGACAGCCCATAGAACCGTAAGCGGGAAAATGAAAAAAAGTTGGCACACTCATAAAGGAGAGTCCAATCATTGACCATAGCAAAATTGAAGTCTCTAACTCAATCTCTCTAGCGCCACCAACTGTCCAAAGTTGCACTCACGTTTACGTAAATAACTTTTGCACCGTATGTCCTAGAAACAGAATTCTTTTGTCCACTGATTCCTTGGCTCAAGACGATTCGATTGCACCCTATGACGTCATTTTCCGTCATGAAAATTTTCCCGCCATTTTGAATTTTATGAAAAACCTACTTTGTCGAACTCCTCCTAGGCCGTTCGTCCGATGTTCACGAAAATTGAACCACATCATCTCCCGACAATGTGGACATAACGATATATAAAGAAAGTTGATTCGACAAACCGTTTACGAATAACTCGCGAAAGAATCTGAGGTAAAAGTCGCCAAAATGAAATTGAGGCTTTATCTCCCCAATGCATTAGCCTTTTCTGACCAAACTAGGTGTGTGTTATGTCAATCATGGTTTGAGGCTACCTGCAGAGTTTTGGCGCTGTGCCCCCTAGTGGTCAGGAGTTATCAAAAACTGACTTTTTTGCTTATAACTTCTGAACCCTTTGGCCAAAAATCATGAAACTGGTCTCTTTAGATCCAGTGGGTCATGCCGAGTCCTGTGATACCAAATATTCCCATATCGGCCATTTTGAGCGTCTGCCATTTCGATTTTTCTTATAAGATGCAATGTTTAACAAACACTTGACTTTAGTGCTCTGTCAGGAATGGTTTACCCAATTGAAAGCAAACTTTGCATGTGTCAATGTCACCACACTCTCAATGTACCACACACTACAATTTGGTTACAGCGCTGCCTGTTGGTTGAATGCGATAAACCATTAAATCGAATTGCTAAAGACCGTATTGTTGGTTTTTCAGCCATTTAGACTTAAGTCATATTGAAATGTCTTTAGATTTTTACTGCCGTTGGTCTGATGATGCCAGTCATGTCGGCATGACATATAATGCCCTCCTTGCGCTTGGCCCCGTGATGGCTGCTAGTTATTCTTTTTCTTGTGCCATGGGAGTCTATGGCAGCCCATAGAACCGTAAACGGGAAAATGAAAAAAAGTTGGCACACTCATTAAGGACAGTCCAATCATTGACCATAGCAAAATTGAAGTCTCTAACTCAATCTCTATAGCGCCACCAACTGTCCAAAGTTGCACTCACGTTTACGTTAATAACTTTTGAACCGTATGTCCTAGAAACAAAATTTTTATGTCCACTGATTCCTTGGCTCAAGACGATTCGATTGCACCATATGACGTCATTTTCCGTCATGAATATTTTCCCGCCATTTTGAATTTTATGAAAAACCTACTTTTTCGAACTCCTCCTAGGCCGTTTGTCCGATTTTCACGAAAATTGAACCACATCATCTCCAGACCATGGTGACAAAAAGTTATCCAAAGAAAGTTGAAATGTCAAACCGTTTATGAATAACTCACGAAAGAATCCGACGTAATGATCGCAAAAATGAACTTGAGGCTATATCTCCACAACGCATTAGCGTTTTCTGACCAAACTCGGTGTGTGTTATGTCAATCATGGTCTGAGGCTACCTGCAGAGTTTTGGCGCTGTGCCCCCTAGTGGTCAGGAGATATGAAAAAGTGACATTTTTCCTTACAACTCCTGAACGCTTTGTCCAAAAATCTTAAAACTGGTCTCGTTAGATTCAGTGCATCATGCCGAGTCGTGCGATACCAAATTTTCCCATATCGGCCATTTAGAGCGTCGGCCATTTTGAATATTGTCATAAATTGCTATATTTAACAAATGGATTAGCGTATCGTTACGAAACTCAATATGTGTCTTTGGCACCTAACATTGATACGGCACAAAAAGTTTGGGGGCAGCGCCACCTTGTGGTCAAAAGTTATAACCAAATTTACAAATATGCTAATAACTTTTGATGACGTTAACCTATTGTAAAACAAATGGTCTTAATGTGTTCATTGGGTCAAGCCGAGACCATAGATACCAAATATGTCATATTCGGCCAAACCTCCGATTTGCCATGTTATTTTTCTTTAAAAACCTACTTTTTCGAACTCCTCCCAGACCGTTTGTCCAATTTTCACCAAAATTGAACCACATCATCTCCAGACCATCATGACCAAAAGTTATCCAAAGAAAGTTGATATGTCAAACCGTTTACGAATAACTCGCGAAAGAATCCAACGTAATGGTCGCAAAAATGAAATTGAGGCTTTATCTCCGCAACGCATTAGCGTTTTCTGACCAAACTAGGTGTGTGTTATGTCAATCATGGTCTGAGGCTACCTGCAGAGTTTTGGCGCTCTGCCCCCTAGTGGTCAGGAGATATTAAAAAACTGACTTTTTTGATTATAACTCCTGAACCCTTTGGCCAAAAATCATGAAACTGGTCTCTTTAGATCCAGTGGGTCATGCCGAGTCCTGTGATACCAAATTTTCCCATATCGGCCATTTTGAGCGTCTGCCATTTCGATTTTTCTTATAAGATTCTTTGTTTAACAAACACATGGCTTTAGTGGTCTGTCAGCAATGGTTTACCCAATTGAAAGCAAACTTTGCATGTGTCAATGTCACCACACTCTCAATGTACCACATGAATTGACACTACAATTTGGTTACAGCGCTGCCTGTTGGTTGAATGTGATAAACCATTAAATCGAAATACTAAAGACCGTATTGTTGATTTTTCAGCCATTTAGACTTAAGTCATATTGAAATGTCTTTAGATTCTTACTGCCGTTGGTCTGATGACGCCAGCCATGTCGGCATGACATTTAATGCCCTCCTTGCGCTTGGCCCCGTGATGGCTGCTAGCAGCTATATTTAGGGGCCAAGCACCGAAGGTGCGGAGGCACCTATTGTTTTTGTTCCGGTTCTTATTATTAGGGGCCAAGCACCGAAGGTGCGGAGGCACCTATTGTTTTTGTTCCGGTTCTTATTATTATTATTATTATTCTTCTTCTTCTGCCATTGAAGTCTATGACAGCCCATAGAAACGTAAGCGGGAAAATGAAAAAAAGTTGGCACACTCATAAAGGAGAGTCCAATCATTGACCATAGCAAAATTGAAGTCTCTAACTCAATCTCTCTAGCGCCACCAACTGTCCAAAGTTGCACTCACGTTTACGTAAATAACATTTGAACCGTATGTCCTAGAAAAAAAATTCTTTTGTCAACAGATTCCTTGGCTCAAGACGATTCGATTGCACCATATGACGTCATTTTCCGTCATGAATATTTTCCCGCCATTTTGAATTTTATGAAAAACCTACTTTGTCGAACTCCTCCTAGGCCGTTCGTCCGATGTTCACGAAAATTGAACCACATCATCTCCCGACAATGTGGACAAAACGATATATAAAGAAAGTTGATTCGTCAAACCGTTTACGAATAACTCGCGAAAGAATCTGAGGTAAAAGTCGCCAAAATGAAATTGAGGCTTTATCTCCCCAATGCATTAGCCTTTTCTGACCAAACTAGGTGTGTGTTATGTCAATCATGGTTTGAGGCTATCTGCAGAGTTTTGGCGCTGTGCCCCCTAGTGGTCAGGAGTTATCAAAAACTGACTTTTTTGCTTATAACTTCTGAACCCTTTGGCCAAAAATCATGAAACTGGTCTCTTTAGATCCAGTGGGTCATGCCGAGTCCTGTGATACCAAATATTCCCATATCGGCCATTTTTAGCGTCTGCCATTTCGATTTTTCTTATAAGATGCTATGTTTAACAAACACTTGACTTTAGTGCTCTGTCAGCAATGGTTTACCCAATTGAAAGCAAACTTTGCATGTGTCAATGTCACCACACTCTCAATGTACCACACACTACAATTTGGTTACAGCGCTGCCTGTTGGTTGAATGCGATAAACCATTAAATCGAATTGCTAAAGACCGTATTGTTGGTTTTTCAGCCATTTAGACTTAAGTCATATTGAAATGTCTTTAGATTTTTACTGCCGTTGGTCTGATGATGCCAGTCATGTCGGCATGACATTTAATGCCCTCCTTGCGCTTGGCCCCGTGATGGCTGCTAGCAGCTATATTTATTATTCTTCTTCTGCCATTGAAGTCTATGACAGCCCATAGAACCGTAAGCGGGAAAATGAAAAAAAGGTGGCACACTCATAAAGGAGAGTCTAATCATTGACCATAGCAAAATTGAAGTCTCTAACTCAATCTCTCTAGCGCCACCAACTGTCCAAAGTTGCACTCACGTTTACGTAAATAACTTTTGAACCGTATGTCCTAGAAACAAAATTCTTTTGTCCACTGATTCCTTGGCTCAAGACGATTCGATTGCAACCTATGACGTCATTTTCCGTCATGAAAATTTTCCCGCCATTTTGAATTTTATGAAAAACCTACTTTGTCGAACTCCTCCTAGGCCGTTCGTCCGATGTTCACGAAAACTGAACCACATCATCTCCTGACAATGTGGACAAAACGATATATAAACAAAGTTGATTCGTCAAACCGTTTACGAATAACTCGTGAAAGAATCTGAGGTAAAAGTCGCCAAAATGAAATTGAGGCTTTATCTCCCCAATGCATTAGCCTTTTCTGACCAAACTAGGTGTGTGTTATGTCAATCATGGTTTGAGGCTACCTGCAGAGTTTTGGCGCTGTGCCCCCTAGTGGTCAGGAGTTATCAAAAACTGACTTTTTTGCTTATAACTTCTGAACCCTTTGGCCAAAAATCATGAAACTGGTCTCTTTAGATCCAGTGGGTCATGCCGAGTCCTGTGATACCAAATATTCCCATATCGGCCATTTTGAGCATCTGCCATTTCGATTTTTCTTATAAGATGCTATGTTTAACAAACACTTGACTTTAGTGCTCTGTCAGCAATGGTTTACCCAATTGAAAGCAAACTTTGCATGTGTCAATGTCACCACACTCTCAATGTACCACACACTACAATTTGGTTACAGCGCTGCCTGTTGGTTGAATGCGATAAACCATTAAATCGAATTGCTAAAGACCGTATTGTTGGTTTTTCAGCCATTTAGACTTAAGCCATATTGAAATGTCTTTAGATTTTCACTGCCGTTGGTCTGATGATGCCAGCCATGTCAGCATGACATTTAATGCCCTCCTTGCGCTTGGCCCCGTGATGGCTGCTAGCAGCTATATTTATTATTATTATTATTCTTCTTCTGCCATTGAAGTCTATGACAGCCCATAGAACCGTAAGCGGGAAAATGAAAAAAAGTTGGCACACTGATAAAGGAGAGTCCAATCATTGACCATAGCAAAATTGAAGTCTCTAACTCAATCTCTCTAGCGCCACCAACTGTCCAAAGTTGCACTCACGTTTACGTAAATAACTTTTGAACCGTATGTCCTAGAAACAAAATTCTTTTGTCCACTGATTCCTTGGCTCAAGACGATTCGATTGCACCCTATGACGTCATTTTCCGTCATGAAGATTTTCCCGCCATTTTGAATTTTATGAAAAACCTACTTTGTCGAACTCCTCCTAGGCCGTTCGTCCGATGTTCACGAAAATTGAACCACATCATCTCCCGACAATGTGGACAAAACGATATATAAAGAAAGTTGATTCGTCAAACCGTTTACGAATAACTCGCGAAAGAATCTGAGGTAAAAGTCGCCAAAATGAAATTGAGGCTTTATCTCCCCAATGCATTAGCCTTTTCTGACCAAACTAGGTGTGTGTTATGTCAATCATGGTTTGAGGCTACCTGCAGAGTTTTGGCGCTGTGCCCCCTAGTGGTCAGGAGTTATCAAAAACTGACTTTTTTGCTTATAACTTCTGAACCCTTTGGCCAAAAATCATGAAACTGGTCTCTTTAGATCCAGTGGGTCATGCCGAGTCCTGTGATAGCAAATATTCCCATATCGGGCATTTTGAGCGTCTGCCATTTCGATTTTTCTTATAAGATGCTATGTTTAACAAACACATGACTTTAGTGCTCTGTCAGCCATGGTTTACCCAATTTACCCAATGTACCACATGAATTGACACTACAATTTGGTTACAGCGCTGCCTGTTGGTCGAACGTGATAAACCATTAAATCGAACTACTAAAGACCGTATTGTTGATTTTTCAGCCATTTAGACTTAAGTCATATTGAAATGTCTTTAGATTCTTACTGCCGTTGGTCTGATGATGCCAGCCATGTCGGCATGACATTTAATGCCCTCCTTGCGCTTGGCCCCGTGATGGCTGCTAGCAGCTATATTTATTATTATTCTTCTTCTGCCATTGAAGTCTATGACAGCCCATAGAACCGTAAGCGGGAAAATGAAAAAAAGTTGGCACACTGATAAAGGAGAGTCCAATCATTGACCATAGCAAAATTGAAGTCTCTAACTCAATCTCTCTAGCGCCACCAACTGTCCAAAGTTGCACTCACGTTTACGTAAATAACTTTTGAACCGTATGTCCTAGAAACAAAATTCTTTTGTCCACTGATTCCTTGGCTCAAGACGATTCGATTGCACCCTATGACGTCATTTTCCGTCATGAAGATTTTCCCGCCATTTTGAATTTTATGAAAAACCTACTTTGTCGAACTCCTCCTAGGCCGTTCGTCCGATGTTCACGAAAATTGAACCACATCATCTCCCGACAATGTGGACAAAACGATATATAAAGAAAGTTGATTCGTCAAACCGTTTACGAATAACTCGCGAAAGAATCTGAGGTAAAAGTCGCCAAAATGAAATTGAGGCTTTATCTCCCCAATGCATTAGCCTTTTCTGACCAAACTAGGTGTGTGTTATGTCAATCATGGTTTGAGGCTACCTGCAGAGTTTTGGCGCTGTGCCCCCTAGTGGTCAGGAGTTATCAAAAACTGACTTTTTTGCTTATAACTTCTGAACCCTTTGGCCAAAAATCATGAAACTGGTCTCTTTAGATCCAGTGGGTCATGCCGAGTCCTGTGATAGCAAATATTCCCATATCGGGCATTTTGAGCGTCTGCCATTTCGATTTTTCTTATAAGATGCTATGTTTAACAAACACATGACTTTAGTGCTCTGTCAGCCATGGTTTACCCAATTTACCCAATGTACCACATGAATTGACACTACAATTTGGTTACAGCGCTGCCTGTTGGTCGAACGTGATAAACCATTAAATCGAACTACTAAAGACCGTATTGTTGATTTTTCAGCCATTTAGACTTAAGTCATATTGAAATGTCTTTAGATTCTTACTGCCGTTGGTCTGATGATGCCAGCCATGTCGGCATGACATTTAATGCCCTCCTTGCGCTTGGCCCCGTGATGGCTGCTAGCAGCTATATTTATTATTATTATTCTTCTTCTGCCATTGAAGTCTATGACAGCCCATAGAACCGTAAGCGGGAAAATGAAAAAAAGTTGGCACACTCATAAAGGAGAGTCTAATCATTGACCATAGCAAAATTGAAGTCTCTAACTCAATCTCTCTACCGCCACCAACTGTCCAAAGTTGCACTCACGTTTACGTAAATAACTTTTGAACCGTATGTCCTAGAAACAAAATTCTTTTGTCCACTGATTCCTTGGCTCAAGACGATTCGATTGCACCCTATGACGTCATTTTCCGTCATGAAAATTTTCCCGCCATTTTGAATTTTATGAAAAACCTACTTTGTCGAACTCCTCCTAGGCCGTTCGTCCGATGTTCACGAAAATTGAACCACATCATCTCCTGACAATGTTGACAAAACGATATATAAACAAAGTTGATTCGTCAAACCGTTTACGAATAACTCGTGAAAGAATCTGAGGTAAAAGTCGCCAAAATGAAATTGAGGCTTTATCTCCCCAATGCATTAGCCTTTTCTGACCAAACTAGGTGTGTGTTATGTCAATCATGGTTTGAGGCTACCTGCAGAGTTTTGGCGCTCTGCCCCCTAGTGGTCAGGAGATATGAAAAAGTGACATTTTTCCTTACAACTCCTGAACCCTTTGGCCAAAAATCATAAAACTGGTCTCGTTAGATTCAGTGCATCATGCCGAGTCGTGCGATACCAAATTTTCCCATATCGGCCATTTAGAGCGTCGGCCATTTTGAATATTGTCATAAATTGCTATATTTAACAAATGGATTGGCGTATCGTTACGAAACTCAATATGTGTCTTCGGCACCTAATCTTGATACGGCACAAAAAGTTTGGGGGCAGCGCCACCTTGTGGTCAAAAGTTATAACCAAATTTACAAATATGCTAATAACTTTTGATGACGTTAACCTATTGTAAAACAAATGGTCTTAATGTGTTCATTGGGTCAAGCCGAGACCATAGATACCAAATATGTTATATTCGGCCAAACCTCCGATTTGCCATGTTATTTTTCTTTAAAAACCTACTTTTTCGAACTCCTCCCAGACCGTTTGTCCAATTTTCACCAAAATTGAACCACATCATCTCCAGACCATCATGACAAAAAGTTATCCAAAGAAAGTTGATATGTCAAACCGTTTACGAATAACTCGCGAAAGAATCCGACGTAATGGTCGCAAAATTGAAATTGAGGCTTTATCTCCGCAATGCATTAGCCTTTTCTGACCAAACTAGGTGTGTGTTATGTCAATCATGGTCTGAGGCTACCTGCAGAGTTTTGGCGCTCTGCCCCCTAGTGGTCAGGAGATATTAAAAAACTGACATTTTTGATTATAACTCCTGAACGCTTTGTCTAAAAATCATGAAACTGCTGTCTTTAGATCCAGTTGGTCATGCCGAGTCCTGTGATACCACATTTTCCCATATCGGCCATTTTGAGCATCTGCCATTTCGATTTTTCTTATAAGATGCTATGTTTAACAAACACATGACTTTAGTGCTGTCAGCAATGGTTTACCCAATTGAAAGCAAACTTTGCATGTGTCAATGTCACCACACTCTCAATGTACCACACACTACAATTTGGTTACAGCGCTGCCTGTTGGTTGAATGCGATAAACCATTAAATCGAATTGCTAAAGACCGTATTGTTGGTTTTTCAGCCATTTAGACTTAAGTCATATTGAAATGTCTTTAGATTCTTACTGCCGTTGGTCTGATGATGCCAGTCATGTCGGCATGACATTTAATGCCCTCCTTGCGCTTGGCCCCGTGATGGCTGCTAGCAGCTATATTTATTATTATTATTCTTCTTCTGCCATTGAAGTCTATGACAGCCCATAGAACCGTAAGCGGGAAAATGAAAAAAAGTTGGCACACTCATAAAGGAGAGTCTAATCATTGACCATAGCAAAATTGAAGTCTCTAACTCAATCTCTCTACCGCCACCAACTGTCCAAAGTTGCACTCACGTTTACGTAAATAACTTTTGAACCGTATGTCCTAGAAACAAAATTCTTTTGTCCACTGATTCCTTGGCTCAAGACGATTCGATTGCACCCTATGACGTCATTTTCCGTCATGAAAATTTTCCCGCCATTTTGAATTTTATGAAAAACCTACTTTGTCGAACTCCTCCTAGGCCGTTCGTCCGATGTTCACGAAAATTGAACCACATCATCTCCTGACAATGTGGACAAAACGATATATAAACAAAGTTGATTCGTCAAACCGTTTACGAATAACTTGTGAAAGAATCTGAGGTAAAAGTCGCCAAAATGAAATTGAGGCTTTATCTCCCCAATGCATTAGCCTTTTCTGACCAAACTAGGTGTGTGTTATGTCAATCATGGTTTGAGGCTACCTGCAGAGTTTTGGCGCTGTGCCCCCTAGTGGTCAGGAGTTATCAAAAACTGACTTTTTTGCTTATAACTTCTGAACCCTTTGGCCAAAAATCATGAAACTGGTCTCTTTAGATCCAGTGGGTCATGCCGAGTCCTATGATACCAAATATTCCCATATCGGCCATTTTGAGCGTCTGCCATTTCGATTTTTCTTATAAGATGCTATGTTTAACAAACACATGACTTTAGTGCTCTGTCAGCAATGGTTTACCCAATTGAAAGCAAACTTTGCATGTGTCAATGTCACCACACTCTCAATGTACCACACACTACAATTTGGTTACAGCGCTGCCTGTTGGTTGAATGCGATAAACCATTAAATCGAATTGCTAAAGACCGTATTGTTGGTTTTTCAGCCATTTAGACTTAAGCCATATTGAAATGTCTTTAGATTTTTACTGCCGTTGGTCTGATGATGCCAGTCATGTCGGCATGACATTTAATGCCCTCCTTGCGCTTGGCCCCGTGATGGCTGCTAGCAGCTATATTTATTATTCTTCTTCTTCTGCCATTGAAGTCTATGACAGCCCATAGAACCGTAAGCGGGAAAATGAAAAAAAGTTGGCACACTCATAAAGGACAGTCCAATCATTGACCATAGCAAAATTGAAGTCTCTAACTCAATCTCAATAGCGCCACCAATTGTCCAAAGTTGCACTCACGTTTACGTAAATAACTTTTGAACCGTATGTCCTAGAAACAAAATTCTTTTGTCCTCTGATTCCGTGGCTCAAGACGATTCGATTGCACCCTATGACGTCATTTTCCGTCATAAAAATTTTCCCGCCATTTTGAATTTTATGAAAAACCTACTTTTTCGAACTCCTCCTAGGCCGTTTGTCCGATTTTCACGAAAATTGAACCACATCATCTCCAGACAATGTGGACAAAACGGTATATAAAGAAAGTTGATTCGTCAAACTGTTTACGAATTACTCGCGAAAAAATCCGAGGTAAAAGTCGCCAAAATGAAATTGAGGCTTTATCTCCGCAATGCATTAGCCTTTTCTGACCAAACTAGGTGTGTGTTATGTCAATCATGGTCTGAGGCTACCTGCAGAGTTTTGATGCTGTGACCTCTAGTGGTCAGGAGATATGAAAAAGTTAAATATTTGCTTATAACTTCTGAACGCTTTGGCCAAAAATAATAAAACTGGTCTCTTTAGATTCAGTGCATCATGCCGAGTTGTGCAATACCAAATTTTCCCATATCAGCCATTTTGAGCGTCGGCCATTTTGAATATTGTCATAAATTGCTATATTTAACAAAGATATTGGCGTATTGTTACGAAACTCAATATGTGTCTTCGGCACCTAACCTTGATACGACTCAAAAAGTTTTGAGGCAGCACCACCTTGTGGTCAAAAGTTATAACCAAATTTACAAATATGCTAATAACTTTTGAGTACGTTAACCTATGGTAAAACAAATTATCTTTATACGTTCCTTGGGTCAAACCGAGAACACAGATACCAAATTTGTCATAGTCGGCCAAACTTCCTGTCCACCATGTTGTTTTTCTTTAAAAACCTACTTTCTCGAACTCCTCCCAGACCGTTTGTCCAATTTTCACCAAAATTAAACCACATCATCTCCAGACCATCATGACAAAACGGTATATAAACAAAGTTGATTCGCCAAACCGTTTACGAATAACTTGCGAAAGAATTCGACACAATGGCCATAGAATTGAAATTGAGGCTATATCTCCGTAACTCATTAGCGTATTCTGACCAAAATAGGTGTGTTTTATGTCAATCATGGTCTGAGGCTACCTGCAGAGTTTTGGCGCTCTGCCCCCTAGTGGTCAGGAGATATTAAAAAACTGACATTTTTGACTATAACTCCTGAACGCTTTGTCTAAAAATCATGAAACTGCTGTCTTTAGATCCAGTGGGTCATGCCGAGTCCTGTGATACCAAATTTTCCCATATCGGCCATTTTGAGCGTCTGCCATTTCGATTTTTCTAATAAGATGCTATGTTTAACAAACACATGACTTTAGTGCTCTGTCTGCAATGGTTTACCCAATTGAAAGCAAACTTTGCATGTGTCAGTGTCACCACACTCTCAATGTACCACATGAATTGACACTACAATTTGGTTACAGAGCTGCCTGTTGGTCGAATGTGATAAACCGTTAAATCGAATTACTAAAGACCTTATTGATGATTTTTCAGCCATTTAGACTTAAGTCATATTGAAATGTCTTTAGATTCTTATTGCCGTTGGTCTGATGATGCCAGCTATGTCGGCATGACAGCCCTCCTTTCGCTTGGCCCCGTGATGGCTGCTAGCAGCTATATTTATTATTATTAGGGGCCAAGCACCGAAGGTGCGGAGGCACCTATTGTAATTGTTCCGGTTCTTTATTATTATTATTCATCTTCTTCTTCTTCTTCTTCTTCTTCTTCCGCCATGGAAGTCTATGTAAGGCCATAGAACCGTTTGCGGGAAAATGATAAAATTTGGCACACTGATAGAGGACAAGCCAATCATTGACCATAGCAAATTTGAAGTCTCTAACTCAATGTCTCTAGCGCCACCAACTGTCCAAAGTTGCACTCACGTTTACGTAAATAACTCTTGAACCGTATGTCCTAGAAACAAAATTCTTTCGTCCACTAATTCCTTGGCTCAAGACGATTCGATTGCACCCTATGACGTCATTTTCCGTCATGAAAATTTTCCCGCCATTTTGAATTTTACGAAAAACCTACTTTTTCGAACTCCTCCTAGGCCGTTTGTCCGATTTTCACGAAAATTGAACCACATCATCTCCAGACTATGCGTACAAAAAGTTATTAAAAGAAAGTTTATTTGTCAAACCGTTTACGAATAACTTGCGAATGAATTCGACAAAATGGCCGCAGAAATGAAAGCGAGGCTTTATCTCTGCAACGCATTAGCGTATTCTGACCAAACTTGGTGTGTGTTATGGCAATGATGGTCTGAGGCTACCTGCGGAGATTTGGCGCTCTGCCCCCTAGTGGTCTGGAGATATGAAAAAGTGAAATATTTGCTTATAACTTCTGAACGCTTCGATCAAAAATCATAAAACTGGTCTCGTTAGATTCAGGGCATCATGCCGAGTCGTGCAATACCAAATTTTCCCATATCGGCCATTTTGAGGGTCGGCCATTTTGAATTTTGTCATAAATTGCTATATTTAACAAACACATTGGTGTATCGTTACGAAACTCGATATGTGTCTTCGGCATCTGGGCCTGATACAACACAAAAAGTTTCGAGGCAGCGCCACCTTGTGGTCAAAAGTTATAAACAAATTTTCAAAAATGCTAATAACTTTTGAACACGTTAACCTATGGTAAAATAAGTTGTCTTTATACGTTCCTTGGGTCAAACCGAGAACACAGATACCAAATTTGTCATAGTCGGCCAAACTTCCTGTCCGCCATGTTGTTTTTCTTTAAAAACCTACTTTTTCGAACTCCTCCCACACCGTTTGTCCAATTTTCACCAAAATTGAATCATAACATCTTCAGACCATGCTGACAAAAAGTTATTAAAATAAAGTTGATTCGTCAAACAGGTTTCGATAAAATTGCGAACAAATTTGACCAAATGGCCACCAAATAAAGCGAGGCTATATCTCCGCAACGCATTAGCGTATTCTGACCAAACTTTCTGTGTGTCATGTCAATCATGATCTGAGGCTACCTGCAGAGTTTTGGCGCTCTGCCCCCTAGTGGTCAGGAGATATAAAATACTGACATTTTTGATTATAACTCCTGAATGCTTTGTCCAAAAATCATGAAACTGCTGTCTTTAGATTCAGGGCATCATGCCGAGTCGTGCGATACCAAATTTTCCCATATCGGCCATTTTCAGCGTCAGCTATTTAGAATTTTGTCATGAAATGCTATGCTTAACAAACACATGACTTTAAAGCTGGATGTCAGCAATGCTTTACCCTATTGACACCAAACTTTGCATGTGTCATTGTCACCTCACTCTGGATATACCACATGATTTGACACATCAGTTTGGTTACAGCGCTGAGTTATCGAACGTGATAAACCATTACATTGAATTGCTAAAGACCGTATTGATGATTTTTCAGCCATTTAGACTGAAGTCATATTGGTATGTCTTTAGATGCTTACTGCTGTTGGTCTGATGCTGCCAGCCATGTCGGCATAACATTTAATGCCCTCCTAATGCTTGGCCCCGTCATGGCTGCTTGTTATTAGGGGCCAAGCACCGAAGGTGCGGAGGCACCTATTGTTTTTGTTCCGGTTCTTATTAGGGGCCAAGCACCGAAGGTGCGGAGGCACCTATTGTTTTTGTTCCGGTTCTTATTATTATTCTTTTTCTTGTGCCATGGGAGTCTATGGCAGCCCATAGAACCGTAAACGGGAAAATGAAAAAAAGTTGGCACACTCATAAAGGACAGTCCAATCATTGACCATAGCAAAATTGAAGTCTCTAACTCAATCTCTATAGCGCCACCAACTGTCCAAAGTTGCACTCACGTTTACGTAAATAACTTTTGAACCGTATGTCCTAGAAACAAAATTCTTTTGTCAACTGATTCCTTGGCTCAAGACGATTCGATTGCACCCTATGACGTCATTTTCCGTCATGAATATTTTCCCGCCATTTTGAATTTTATGAAAAACCTACTTTTTCGAACTCCTCCTAGGCCGTTTGTCCGATTTTCACGAAAATTGAACCACATCATCTCCAGACCATGCTGACAAAAAGTTATCCAAAGAAAGTTGAAATGTCAAACCGTTTACGAATAACTCACGAAAGAATCCGACGTAATGATCGCAAAAATGAACTTGAGGCTCTATCTCCACAACGCATTAGCGTTTTCTGACCAAACTCGGTGTGTGTTATGTCAATCATGGTCTGAGGCTACCTGCATAGTTTTGGCGCTGTGCCCCCTAGTGGTCAGGAGATATGAAAAAGTGACATTTTTCCTTACAACTCCTGAACGCTTTGTCCAAAAATCATAAAACTGGTCTCGTTAGATTCAGTGCATCATGCCGAGTCGTGCGATACCAAATTTTCCCATATCGGCCATTTAGAGCGTCGGCCATTTTGAATATTGTCATAAATTGCTATATTTAACAAATGGATTGGCGTATCGTTACGAAACTCAATATGTGTCTTCGGCACCTAATCTTGATACGGCACAAAAAGTTTGGGGGCAGCGCCACCTTGTGGTCAAAAGTTATAACCAAATTTACAAATATGCTAATAACTTTTGATGACGTTAACCTATTGTAAAACAAATGGTCTTAATGTGTTCATTGGGTCAAGCCGAGACCATAGATACCAAATATGTTATATTCGGCCAAACCTCCGATTTGCCATGTTATTTTTCTTTAAAAACCTACTTTTTCGAACTCCTCCCAGACCGTTTGTCCAATTTTCACCAAAATTGAACCACATCATCTCCAGACCATCATGACAAAAAGTTATCCAAAGAAAGTTGATATGTCAAACCGTTTACGAATAACTCGCGAAAGAATCCGACGTAATGGTCGCAAAATTGAAATTGAGGCTTTATCTCCGCAATGCATTAGCCTTTTCTGACCAAACTAGGTGTGTGTTATGTCAATCATGGTCTGAGGCTACCTGCAGAGTTTTGGCGCTCTGCCCCCTAGTGGTCAGGAGATATTAAAAAACTGACATTTTTGATTATAACTCCTGAACGCTTTGTCTAAAAATCATGAAACTGCTGTCTTTAGATCCAGTTGGTCATGCCGAGTCCTGTGATACCACATTTTCCCATATCGGCCATTTTGAGCATCTGCCATTTCGATTTTTCTTATAAGATGCTATGTTTAACAAACACATGACTTTAGTGCTGTCAGCAATGGTTTACCCAATTGAAAGCAAACTTTGCATGTGTCAATGTCACCACACTCTCAATGTACCACACACTACAATTTGGTTACAGCGCTGCCTGTTGGTTGAATGCGATAAACCATTAAATCGAATTGCTAAAGACCGTATTGTTGGTTTTTCAGCCATTTAGACTTAAGTCATATTGAAATGTCTTTAGATTCTTACTGCCGTTGGTCTGATGATGCCAGTCATGTCGGCATGACATTTAATGCCCTCCTTGCGCTTGGCCCCGTGATGGCTGCTAGCAGCTATATTTAGGGGCCAAGCACCGAAGGTGCGGAGGCACCTATTGTTTTTGTTCCGGTTCTTATTATTATTATTATTATTATTCTTCTTCTGCCATTGAAGTCTATGACAGCCCATAGAACCGTAAGCGGGAAAATGAAAAAAAGTTGGCACACTCATAAAGGAGAGTCTAATCATTGACCATAGCAAAATTGAAGTCTCTAACTCAATCTCTCTACCGCCACCAACTGTCCAAAGTTGCACTCACGTTTACGTAAATAACTTTTGAACCGTATGTCCTAGAAACAAAATTCTTTTGTCCACTGATTCCTTGGCTCAAGACGATTCGATTGCACCCTATGACGTCATTTTCCGTCATGAAAATTTTCCCGCCATTTTGAATTTTATGAAAAACCTACTTTGTCGAACTCCTCCTAGGCCGTTCGTCCGATGTTCACGAAAATTGAACCACATCATCTCCTGACAATGTGGACAAAACGATATATAAACAAAGTTGATTCGTCAAACCGTTTACGAATAACTTGTGAAAGAATCTGAGGTAAAAGTCGCCAAAATGAAATTGAGGCTTTATCTCCCCAATGCATTAGCCTTTTCTGACCAAACTAGGTGTGTGTTATGTCAATCATGGTTTGAGGCTACCTGCAGAGTTTTGGCGCTGTGCCCCCTAGTGGTCAGGAGTTATCAAAAACTGACTTTTTTGCTTATAACTTCTGAACCCTTTGGCCAAAAATCATGAAACTGGTCTCTTTAGATCCAGTGGGTCATGCCGAGTCCTATGATACCAAATATTCCCATATCGGCCATTTTGAGCGTCTGCCATTTCGATTTTTCTTATAAGATGCTATGTTTAACAAACACATGACTTTAGTGCTCTGTCAGCAATGGTTTACCCAATTGAAAGCAAACTTTGCATGTGTCAATGTCACCACACTCTCAATGTACCACACACTACAATTTGGTTACAGCGCTGCCTGTTGGTTGAATGCGATAAACCATTAAATCGAATTGCTAAAGACCGTATTGTTGGTTTTTCAGCCATTTAGACTTAAGCCATATTGAAATGTCTTTAGATTTTTACTGCCGTTGGTCTGATGATGCCAGTCATGTCGGCATGACATTTAATGCCCTCCTTGCGCTTGGCCCCGTGATGGCTGCTAGCAGCTATATTTTATTATTGTTTTGCTTTTTTCGATTTGTTTTCTTCCCTTTTTTCACCTGACTACCCTCACTTTCACTTGGCGCAGACCTTTTAACAAAATACCAATCGAGGGAGATTTGTTTCTGTCTTCTTTTAAAAATAAGTAAGGCACGTGTCGTCAAAAAGCGCCGAAGCACGACCAGTAGACGATTTATCAAGGTGTTTCTTTTCAATGAAATCAGAAACCTTCTGCCACATAGCCATCACTTCCTTAATTTCACTTGTAGAAATGTTTTCCTCCGTTTCCTCCTCGCCACTGCTGAGCTCTTGCAACACCTGCGTATGTTCATCATCTGCAGCTCGATCAACTCCTCAGTCGACAGTTCCTCCTGATGCTCGATTACTCGCGAGCACACGCTCATATTTATCTACAATTTCTTCCTTCATTTCCATGGTCATCATGTGTTTCTTCTTCTCACTACCACCCTTACCACTCACTTTCTTAAGAACTCAATCACTATTATGAAGAATAATGCACAAAATAGAGAGAAAATCAGCTACTCGCGGGCAACGCGCATAGAAGTCAGTGAATGTGAAGTGAAAGTGCGTCGGCATCAGTATGGGTGCTTGTATCTCGAATATTTACTCGTATCTAGAAGAAAAAATCTGCCCGAAGGCTTGCTCGTATCTCAAGGTATTACTGTATACAGTTATTAACTAAAAGGCTGTTCCAACTAAAGGTGAAAGGTTGCGTTGCATCTAATTGTAACTGAGGTCAAGTTTATGATTGTTAATGAGTGCAAGCTAATTCTACCATTATAAGCTGAACGGGACCCCTCAGACTGTTTGTGTGAGTGTGTCTATGTGTGTGTGTGTATGCATGCATGCATGTATGTATGTGTGAGTGTGTATATGTGCGTGCGTGAGAGAGTGAGTGTTTCTCTGTTTGTGAGTGAGTTGGGGTTATGTGTGTGTGTGTGTGTGTGTGTGAGAGAGAGTGAGTGTCTCTGTTTGTGAGTGAGTTAGGGTTGTGTGTGTGAGTTAGGGTTTTAATGCGTGTGTGTGAGAGAGAGAGAGAGAGAGAGTGTGAGTGTCTCTCTGTTTGTGAGTGAGTTAGGGTTGTGTGTGTGAGTTAGGGTTTTAATGCGTGTGTATGTGTGAGAGAGAGAGTTCATACCATCTGCACCACGGTAATAACTTTGAATATTATCGCACATGTGTGGTTTATGGTACAGTAATATAGAAATTTTAACATGAGATGCCAATGTTTTGTTTATTTTTGTATGATACGTAATGTTAATGCAGTATGACATTTTCTCATGTCAGATGTAAACTAAGAACCACTGGCCTAAAGGACAACATCAAGAATATTACACATTATATCTGAACTAGGACTTACTCTTTTTGGTAGTGAATTCACTGTCTCTGGCTTTTGCAGACCTCATGAAATCAGCTGCAATGATCATCGGGGTGAAACATAAATCACAGTCATATTTCCTCACTAAACATCTGAAAGCCAACCTGAAAAAGCAAGAATAAAAACATAGGCAAGATAAGTTTATTTATGAATCACATTTCATACACAATGGAAATTCAAAGTATTTTACATAGAAGGAATAAAAAAAAACAATGAAGATGACTAAAAAGGATGCAAATATCATTTCCAGCTTTCCTGTAATTCAAATAGTAGAGTGTGGCGCTTGCAACATCAAGGTCATGGGTTTGATTCCCAGGGAAAGCAAGAACTGATTAGAATATCAATGTTTCTTGAATGCAACGCAAGTCACTTTGTATAAAAGCGTCTGACAAAATGCTTTAATGTAAATATAATGTAATGTAAATATAAAGTACTCTTGGACTTCCACATAATTTATATTCTGTGTAGTGAGGTTTAATTTCCTTTCCTGAGCCCAAGGGGTCCTAGACACATGGCTAATGTATCCCACAATAGTGTTCAACAGATTTAACAATCATGGATCCCTCCCACAGGTACAAAATAAATAAAAGCTGAGAATAAAAAATAAAGTACATAGAAAACCATTTATAACACACACAACATGGACAAAATGGTACACTTCAGGAACCAATTGACTTACTTTGAGTAACGGACCATGGGTGCACATACTCTAACTGGCCTTCCACTGTTAAACAAGTCTGTGATGATATTCCCACTGTCCATTGTTACTTTATTGTGGATCTCCATCCCAAATCCCGCGATTCACAATCCGTGCAGTTCAAATACACAGTATTAAAATCCTCATTAAAACGCACTCCATTTTTAATCACAAACAGCATCCCATTAAAAAAGCGCGTTCACAGTAGTAAACATTAGACTCGAAAAACACGTGGTTACAACCTGCAGTTTGTCACTTCCGTGTGTCGGTGGGAGTGGGTGTGGCTAAAGTTTGACCTCTGATCTGCGAGACATATAATTTATTTATTTCCAATGACGATACAATAGATCATGTCAGAAATTACTTGAACATATTCTAAATCTAGCTAAAACAACCTTAAAATAAAATTGCGTTCGTTGCGCGAATTTGTAATGAGTGAAACGTCAGTTCAACTCATTAATATTCATGACGCATGCGCTCCTTTCATGCTTTGACGCAGGAATTGCACGTCATTGATGAAGTGGCAATGATGGAGGCTAATCCGGAATCAACAGCGAAACTGCTGAAAGATGGTAATCTTCTTTTTTAATATGCTTTCTCTTTTAGATCTGATCTGAGCCTGTGTTTTAGGGCAGTTCAGGCAGATCGACGATCTTGATCGGCAGCTTTAGCTGCAGGAATATCACAGTAACGCACACGATCTACTGTTATGTGTTTTATAAATCCTGATACTTTTCCTTCCAGAGTGCTATTCCGATTTCCTTAAAGAGGAATTCGACGTGAAGACATACACCGCTCAAGCCATTCATCATGCTGTCATTGCAGAACAGCTGGCGAAGCTGGCACAGGGCATCAGTCAGCTGGACAAAGAGCTGCACTGCCAGGTGTGTGTGTGCGCGTGCGTGCGCGCGCGCGTGTGTGTGTGTGAGAGTGTGAGTGTGTGTGAGAGAGAGAGAGAGTGAGAGTGTGTATGTATGTATGTATGTATGTATATATGTGTGTGTGTGTGTGTGTGTGTGTGTGTGTGTGTGTGTGTGTGTGAGAGAGAGAGAGAGAGAGTGAGTGAGTGAGTGTGTAAGTGGGCAAAGAGTGAGCTTCACCTGTCACATCATCCTGTGATCTGTGTAGGATTGTGTCCACAGAGTCAGAAGTTGCACTGATCCTTTATAAATGTCTCTCAGCACTAACAACTACTAATTAGAAAATTCTCATTGAAATGTATACTAATATATTTTGTTTTCAATCACAGGTCGTGGCCAGACATGAGGATCTACTCGCTCAGGCAACAGGGATCGAGTCTCTTGAAGGTTCATATTTCATTACCTGCTCCACATCTAACACTTTATTTGAGATATTGTCGTGTTGTGTAACACATTACAAGTAGCTTGAGTTACATAATTGCATTACTTTTTTAAAGTAACGCAATTATTTTAACTTTACAGCATTTACAAATGTTTATTGACTGACAACTGTCCTCGTGTGTGTGTGTGTGTGTGTGAACATGATGGTTATTGTAGTTTTAGACTGAATGTGAGTATTTATTAATCTCACTCGCACAAAACCGATTCAGTTTTCCAAATATACTTATGCATTAAATCTCACTTTATTGATCAAATCACTCGCTGCTGACCTTCAGTGACTCAATGACTTTAGATTTTTAGATGGTTTTTATTGGTGAAGTAAGTGTTAAACTTCTTCTCTTGTGATCCAGAACGGCAGCGGCTGAAAGGTTTGTTTGAGTTCGACTGACACGTGTGAATCTGAATTTCCTTCAGCCTTATCATTTACGGTTTGCTATGAAAGTGCTTTAAATTTATCCATAAAAAACAAGCCCATCCAAGATGAGAGAAAAAGTAATGCAAAAGTAACATGTTACGTAAAACTTAATACAAGTAACACTTTTACTTTCTTAAATAGTAACTAAGTAATGCAATTAGTTGCTTTTTAAGGAGTAACACAATATTGTAATGCATTACTTTTCAAAGTAACTTTCCCCAACGCTGGTATCGTCAGGATCAGTTGGATTAAGTCTATTGTGCCGTATGTCCGAGTGAAACTGCTAAATATTTTATTGTAAACACCATAGAAAATAAGAAATGTTCATTTGGAAGTCATAGTGATTTTAAAATACACTTGAACCTTTTTACAATTTCAAATAAGCAATTCATACAAGTGTATGTGTGTGTGTGTGTGTGTGTGTGTGTGTAAATACAGAAGACATTTATAGTATTCTGAAAGTGCAGCTATAGAAGCTGCAGTGTGTTTTCCTCTGAATACTGACCCCGTCTGCCACAGAATCAATTTACAACTGGCCTCAGCATTATAATCTGGGATACTGTGAAGTTTATAACATTAAAAATGAATTGATTCTGAAAGTGCATGCAGTTTTCCAGCTGTCCTCCAGGGGGAATCCTTGTCATGTCATATTCTCGCTCTCTTTCTGATCATGGGTCTCGTGCTTCCACACAGGTGTCTTACAAATGATGCAGACCAGAATCGCAGCTCTCCAGAGTGCCGTGGACAGGTAATTAAAGCCATTGAAATGATGGTGCAATATTCATAGATGTCAAAAAACAGCTCTGCAATTTGGGCACTATAAATAAAGATAGTTTTTAGTGTTTTTATTTACACTTTTCTCTCTCTTTCCATTCTCAGGATAAGGACCAAAATCGTTGACCCTTACAATAAGATAGTGGCACGGACGGCCCAGCTTGCCCGCTTACAGGTGTTGTTTTCTTCTTTACTTTTACATATTCATTATCAGTAGCTTTCCTGCAGCTCAAACAAAAGCGAGTGGCGCTTGCAACACCAAGGTCATGGTTTCAATCCACAGGGAAAGCAAGAACTGATTAGAATATCAATGTGTTTCTTGAATGCAATGCAAGTCGCTTTGGATAAAAGCGTCTGATAAATGTAAATCTGCTTCCCATATTTTTCTATCCCTGGATATATTTTGATGAAGAGACTGTTGTCTCTTCATGGTTCTGCCTTACAAACACTGTGCGCTTTTTCTTTCAAATACTTGATTTCCATGTTTATTGCCTTATCATCTGAAATAGATACAGTTCTGCCTTCACAAGACCGGTTCTGTAAATGGGGGGGGGGGGGGGGAGAAATGCACACAAACAGAAAGGAAATCGGTCTGGGGGAAGAGATGTTTTTGAATATTGATTTATGATGATCAGACATAAATAAAATTAGAATTTTTTTTTTTTGTGTGTGCATTAATATTTACAATGCAGCTCTTTTCACATGATGTCATCATGAGTGAAGCTTCAAGCCTGCAGGAAAATAAAAATCAATAAAAGTCCATTTGGGCTCAGAAAGGAAGGATGTCTCTCACACTTTATCAGTCACACGCATTAATACCCACATCTAAGTGAACAACAGTGTCCTGCTTAACACATCTTGTGGATTTACTGGGTCTTTAATCCTGCTTTTCAGTGGCTTTGGGAATGTTATTAAATATGAATGAAATACAGCTGCAGAAAGGTTGCTGTGGTTATGAAACGCTCCCCTTTACTCTCAAAACCTCTTCCTGCCTCTTTTCTCTTGTGGCTTTATGGAAGAGTAAAACACATTTGCATGTGTGTTTGCTCGTTGGCGTAGCGTCATCACAAACTCCGATGAGCCGTCTGTGGTTGATCATTGTTTGCATGCAGGATATGATGTCATAGTATTTCTCTGGATGCTTAAACATGTATATAATTATTTTTATTTTTTCTATATCTGTGTCGGCACTGGTCTATAAAAATGAATATGGAGTTACACACATTTGTTATTGGCCAGAAATAAAAAGTTACAGTTTGTTGATGATGGGGCAAGTTGTCACTATGGAACCTGTTATATATGGAAATTTATAGAATACATTTGCAATGAAAAACAAGTCTGTGTCATAATCAGGTTTGCAGAAACTTTCCATGGAAAGTTAAGCTGGGGAATTTTGAGTTAATTCTACATTTGCATAATGTATGCAAACTGTAAGCATAAGCAGACATCCATGTAAACAAATACAGTTTTTAAATATGGCTTATGTGTGATTAGAACTTTAATGTTTGATTTGAACAACAAAAAAAGTCCCATTCCCAGTCTAATTCAACTAAATTTGCATTAAATCTTGGTTGTTCCAGCTGTCTAATAAGTTCCTTCTTCTAAGCTAACCTTCAATTCTGAAAGAATATTAATATTAGAATATTAATTCCTGTTAATTCCGAAATATGTTTTTCCTATTGTGCTAATTGGTAGTCATTGCGAAGGCATGCTCTCATAATAAGGCTGTTATTATTTTTTTTTAAATTGAGACATGTAACCCCCTTATCATTGTAGTATTTAATAAATATATATATATATATATATAAATATATATATATATATATATATAAGAAATATATAAATATAAAAATAAAAATGTGTGTGTGTGTGTGTGTGTCTGGGTCTGTTCTGTCCTTGCCTTTAGCAACAGATTTTAATTTATTTTTATTCCTCATAAGAATAAGACCAGACATGACGATGGGGACACATCTGAATTTGTTCCTGTTTTCCTTTTGAAATGTTCTGTATCTTTACAGTATCTGACACTCTGTCACCCCAGGACAAAGCAATCAGTTTCAGACACACACTAAATAAGATGTACCTTTGGGACAGTTCAGCTGCACCTTTTTACAGAAACACAAAAAGACTGACCTCTCCGAGTCCTTCATTTGCCTGCTGTTTGCCCACAGGCTCGATCGTCATACGAACTGAACATGTGGCTTAGTTTCATGGTTTGAGCACAAACGCACTGGGTTAAAAGAGTTTACTGTTTCTTTTATAATTGAAGTGTGTTTTGACTGCTAGGGTGTGACTCAAATGCTTATGCCTGTTTATAGTGTTTGTATGCGTGCGAAATCCAATTACAGTTAATGTAACTAATATGTTATTCTAATCTTAAATGATAAAAGACAAATTATTAAAGAACCACTTACATTTAAAAAAAATGGAATGCATTTTAGCAGACGCTTTTTTCCAATTGCATTCAAGAAACACATTGACGTTCTAATCAGTTCTTGCTTTCTCTGGAAATTGAACCCATGACCTTGGCGTTGCAAGCGCCACACTCTACTGTTTGAGCTACAGCACTTATTCTGAGCTTATTAACTCTTTCCCAGAATTTTACAGCTCTCTGCGTTTTCACTATTATATGGTAAGGCTATGAAAAAGTAAAGAATCTTCTGATCAAAACACGGGTGAAAAATGAACAGAAACAAGCGATAAAAGCTTGTTTCTTTCAGCTTTTTTATTAAACATACCCATATTCAAGTTTAATAGCAGTGGCTGTTTATTTTTGATATATCACATGAGCAGATATTCATACTACAAAATATTCTAGGAGTCATGACTTTTTTGTTAAAATTATCAAAAATATTTTGTTTTTTCTTCTTTTTTTTTAAACATTGGCGGGGAAAGAGTTAACAGAATTGTGTGAAACAATTTAAATTTCCATTTCTGCATTTGTCAGACGCTTTTTATCCAAATCGACTTGCGTTGCATTCAAGAAACACATTGACATTCTAATCAGTTCTTGCTTTCACTGAGGATCAAACCCATGACCTTGGTGTTGCAAGCGCCACACTCTACTGTTTGAGCTACTAATTGTCTTTATAACTTACCGTACCTAAATCAGGTTCCTCCTCCAATTTTAATCTTGCATCTTAAGTCAGTCAATCTCTCCTTTTAATTTTAAGCTTGCCAGATGAAAGCTTCTTAACAAGGAACACAATTCATCCTTCATGTCTGTTGCACAAAATATGTGTGACAAGGGGTGTTAACGCCATACAATAATTATCGGTTGCTAATAGCAGGTTTTCAGTTTCATTGTGCTGTATACTAAGTGTATTTGCTCACGCTGGTTATGATAGTCCCACAAGTCCTTGTGTGATTTGATGAACACAAGAACGAGATGCCTTCTCTTCTTCTGATGGCAGGTGGCTTGTGATTTGTTGAGAAGGATTATTCGCATCCTGTACCTGAGCAAACGACTGCAGGGGCAACTGCAAGGGGGCAGCAGAGAGATCACTAAAGCTGCCCAGAGCCTCAACGAGCTGGGTGAGTTACCCATTCCTCGTATCCTTCAGTTTATTTATGATGGAGTGCCGACACTTTACCCATAATGCCTTTATTGGATTATATCATATCCAAGTGAGCTGCTGATAATAATAAAGGTTAATAATAAAGGTTCCAAAAGGGTTTTTTCGCAGTGATGCCGTCACAATAACAGAGTGGACATCGACTCCTACTAACCACTTTGTTGGCTTAAATTTTATACATATAATTTACTGGATATGTTTTTCAAAGGCATCTGGAGTAATAAACTAAGTGCAATGTAGTGTCGTCAAGAATATCGATTTTTTCCGTACATATCTGAAAGGCTTCCAATACTCATTTTGTTCAGATTAGATACACGATAGCAGCTGCTCTTTCTCTCTCCGATAGCGAGTGACACACAAACCCTTCTCCCTTTCACTCACTCGTTTCATTTGCTTCAGGGGGAATCTTGTTGCTCTTAAAGGACTTGGATTTCGGCGTGGGTTTAATTTGACTCATTCCCGCTGAATTTGCGCTTTCACTCAAAGTTCCCGCACATAATTCAGTCCTGAGAGACGACTGTAAGTTATTTTTCGCTGCTTGAACATTGAAACGCACACAAGATAATGTTAAAATGCAGATCTTGGCGAGTGTTCACGTGAACTTCCGTTTACTACGAAACGTTCCTCCGGTGCAAAAGCCTGTGGAAAGTTTCCATGGATGTTAAAGGTTTTTCATGGAGCCATAGATGTCAATAAAGATCCTTTATTTTAAGAGTGTGACACTTTTTATGTGGGCATGGCTGTTTTATATAGACTTAGTTGCATCTAGTGATTCTGTTTTTAGGCCACTAATGGTAATTACTCAAGTGCTGTGGCATCCACCACTGTCGTGTAAATGGCATGAGTTCAATCTTGTACTATTTCCAGGTCAGCTCTGTTCTTGTGGCCTAAATGTTTTACTGAGTTTGCCTCACAGGTGCAAGGACCGTCTGAAACCGTTCTGGAATTGTCTGACCTGTTTTGGAGATACTTAGTTGGTTGTTTAGTTGAAAACCCTCTGGATTAACGTCGGACACAAAATAGCGTTTACAAGTGACTTTAGTTCCAATAGTGACCAAAGTACGTTATAATAATCTCATAGAGCTTATAGTTAACAGGAAATCAAAACTGACCCCGTTTAAATTTTAATAAACGTTGTAGGTCGTATTGGTGATTCACCCCTCTTGTCATACAGAGAGCGTCTTTCATGATCCAATCAATTCCCGTTGCGTCAAATTAAAGCCCGTCTGACGGGTGTTAAATCCTGTTTCACTAGAAACAAGACACTAAATGGTTCTAGGGTGTTGAATAGTTTTTTGTGTCACATTAGAACACTGCCATAATTATTTTCTTGAATTCATGTGGTTGTGAACATTATCTGCAATGGAAAACGTATTTTCAGTTCTGGGTTTAATGGCTGTAATATCAGATTCGTATTGACTTTTACTCTATTGACCTTTTGTTTGCACATTTGCCTATATTTCATAAGGACAGCTAAATAGCACAATGCAAATCCAGTGTGCTCTTAGTAAACACATGTCTTCATTATTAAGGCACAGGCCCTGTGGGAAAGATTCCAGTGAAGGTACTTTTTTTCTTTCCTCCCGGTTTCTATTTGCATATTCTTTTCAAATGAAGCTAAATCAATGCATGCAAACAGTAGTTTCCCATTGTGCATATGGAGGGCATGCTGATATTGGCATTTACCGCTTGCATGATATTACGCCGTGGCCAGCAACACCAAGTATTTCTGTCTCTTTCTCTTTTTTTTTTTTTACTCGTACAGTCCCTGTTCCCTAGCTAGACAGCATTTTAAAACATCATATGCATTATGATTCTGAAAAAATGAGCCACACGACAATGTCAAACTGTATTGGAACCAAATGTGGTTCAACTGTCTCGTATGTGCTTATCATTAATGACTCTATTTTTGAGTTATTTCCTGTTAGCGTTCCAAATCAATTGGTTATGAGATGCCTTAAAAGGCAGCAGCCTATGTTGGCAATAGAAAACATGGCAGCCCGGTAGCTTTTGGTGTAGTCTTATTCTCTTCATGAAGCAATAGGATGTTTTCTCCACCCCCTGAATTATTTATCGTGTCAAAGTGAGGGTCATATTTGGATTCGTCTCACCCAGCTAATGGATTACAGAGACATCTTTGCATTAGCATCACTGTCCAAGACGAGACAATTAGAGTGCTCTAACAGCACCTGTCCATTTTTTCACAGGATGCTCCGCTTTTATGCCTTCCCCTCAAGGTATAACATGAACAGCCAAGGTCTGATTTGATATCATTATCTGTTTGTGCAGTTCTCTGGCATCCGGTGTAGAAAGCTGTCTAACAAATCTCCCATTAGACAACCTGTCTAAAAACACACTGGGAAGAAAAGCTGTTTTTCTATAGGTTTTGACAGAAGGTTTTACAGTACATGTTAGATTGCAGTCGTCTTTTTTCCGAATACAGCTGGATGCAGTCCTGAAACTGTAGAAGCAATTAAAGTGCTTTCTTTGTTTTGAAGTCTGTCTCTGTCTAGCGCGGATGTCCTCAGATGGTGTTACAAGAAATCCGATGAGGTGCAGTTGGACAGTGATTGCTTCGAGCTTGAGTTTATAAAACTGCTGATACCATCATGCTATTGGATTGTAAACAAGACAATCAGTAAATGATAATGGACCCTTAAAGCTTTAATTGACAAATCGCTTTCCTGTTTACCATGTGGCACAACTGTGTAAGACATTAGCCGAGACATCATTGTGATCCAGTGTAGGGTTGATGGGATTTGCAGCAAATACCATGCAATAGTTTAAACGTGTTAAAGGTAGAAAACCGATACTGCGATGTATATCCGGATACAGGCCCGTATCTTCTTTGTATCTACATTAATTTACCATAGTGACCAATATTCAATATCGTTTTCCATGAATTCAAAACAATACATTTTTCTTTCACATTACTCTTTAATTTTGCAGGCCATTGGTTATTTTCTGACGGTGTTCACAAAACATATGTCTGAATCAGCCTTGACTATAATGACAGCACACTTAGTAAGATGATTTATGAATCCTTTTCCAGCCATGTAAAAGACGGATGGACGGCCAGATGGATTGATGAACAGTTGAAGGAGAACTATAACAGCTTAAGGGGATGATTAACTAGGGTGAAGGTGTTTTGATTGCTGAAAGGTGTGTGTTACTGCTTTCAGCCATAATGAAATTGTTAGAGTGGATGAATGATTGAAGCATTTATATTGCACTTTTCTTATGTATTGCTGTACATTCAGTGCGCTTTACAATCATCACATGGGATCACACGGGCAAACTGAAAGAATGATGCTGTTGAGAAGAGGAAATCAAAGTCAGGTAGAGATTGAGAACCGTGTGATGACGGTTATATTTCAATGTACTCACATGAGCCACCTCGTTACCTTGTATATTAAAATAATATTGTATATTACCGTAAGTATTTGATTCTTTTTGGGGTTTTTCGAGTGTCGATCACTGACTTTGGATTCAGTGACTCAGTCCTCTGGGAATATATGAGTGGCATGTGGATATTGCGATCAGTGTAGCGAGTTAAGAGGTATAGCCTGGATGAATCATATGTCAGACTGTGGAGAGGTAAGGATGCAGCAATTAGACAGATTTTAAAAACAAAGGTGAAACACTCCCCTTTGTTTGATTACAGGCTGTGAATATAGATGTCAGCAGAGAGAACTTTGACTTTGGATGCTGTTTAGAGTTTTTTTCTAGGGACATTCAGTGTGTGGTTACTGGGGTCTAAATCAAGATACATGTAACTGTTGATTTAGACCCCCAAGTTACTGCATGTAATAGTGGTAATACCAGGCAGTTCAATATTCTCAACCTCTTTTTATTGGCATTAACAATGAAGCAGTACTTTGCATTAGTGCTAATGTTACTTTGGATGTTTTCAAGCCCTGAACGCAACTTGTAAGCAGAGCCGTTCATGTTTTGGCAGCCGTTTTTACTGGCAGGGGTCCATTGCTCACTTCCAATCATGATTTTATTTTTCTCCACATGCCTCTCAGAAATGCCTATACAGCTTGTGTACATCTAAAACAATAAAGCCTTCATTCATAAGCAACCCCAAATCTTGCTTATGATATACAACTCCATAGGCGTCTCTATGATCTGTTGCATATATGATACAATTGCCTGAAAAGGCTTTTAGAAGTGTTTTTGAGTTGTCTGGGAGTGCACTTAAGCTAAAAGTTAACATTTTGCCAGTGGTATTGAAGCACAGGGTGCCAAGATGGCTGGGTCTTGAGTACAAGAGTTTGTACCGATTTGACTATGTAGGTTTTACTACAGTAACTCATGTTTTGAGAGATCTGTAACTCTATTAAAGACATTCATCAATCATGCACTTCAACTCCCACTTGCTCTTGTTCACCATAGCTGGGCTCTAAATATGGATCGTCTACCTTGGCTTTCTGACCTGTAATCTATAGATAAACTTAAGAACTTATGATTGTCAACTGATGATAAGCTGATATAACACTGAAGTGATCAGTAATGAACTGTCAGATGGGTTTTCAATCAAGTTTAAAGCCTCTCCAACTGAGCTGCGCTTTGGGTAACTGCCAGTATCTGTGCATATAGTTGTTTTGCATTTTGCGACAGTGCTGAAAAGGAAGTGAAAGATTTTGTGATAAAAAAATCTTTAAGTGCTTGAAAAAGCTGATTGATTTGAAGAAGTATATAATATCAGGAATTAGGGTCTCTATGATGGAGTCATATAGTCATGAAGCCTCATGGACAAACGTGAGATATTTTCGCCTGTATTTACTGGTTGTGTGACACAAAGTTTCTATAATCTCAGAACTGCTATATTAAACCATAAGCAAGCTATTGTCCAATACTAGCACCTATTCCTGAATTTGAACATCTCAACCAAACCTCAGAACTGCATTCTACTTCATTTTCAGTGTGCAATGGCATGACCTTGCCTCCAACACAGATCAGTGTGTGACCTTTCATTTCTGTAGTCCATGGGGCGATTATATTTCCTAGTCTGCCAAAAGATACATTTATCACCCTCTAATACAGTTTAACCTATAATCAAACACCATCGGCTTAATGGGTCTCATAAGGTCAAGTATTTAAAGTCAACACCTTTTCATTGACACTCACTAACCACTTCATACCCCAGCCGCTTTATTGGACAATATGCTGTGTATCACCTCCACCTCCCTCATCCCTATTAAAAGACGTGATTTGTATGCCAACTGGCCATGCGGTGATTTTGAAAGGAAACAGACCTTGCTTTGAAAGTCCACCCTGTGACTTGTTGACCCGAGTAGTAATATATCTATCTTGTTCATTTTATTGCATGGTAGAGGGCAGATAGTAGATATATCCATTTAATGAAACCCATAGTTTGAATTCTTAAAAGTGATTATCTTCTATTTTCCAAGAGCAAAAATTGGAGTGGTTGGAGCTGAAGGAGAACAGACATAAAACCTCTTTTTCTACGGAGTGAAACAAGTCTTTACTCCTTAAATATGATCCAGTGTTTATCACAAAGCCATTGTGTAGGGTTCATCATGAGAACAGAAAATCTCTTCCGCTGTTTTTGGGGTATTTAATTCAAATGAACAAACTCAGGAGCATCGGTTTCTTCTACTTTACATTTATGGTTTATACTTGGATATGAATGTACAATCTCTAGGACCACTTCAGTAAAGCACATGCAGTATTTACACTACCATCTATGACATCTACAATAGTCACCATAACAATAAATAATAATAAATTATCCCTCTTGAGGTACTGTACATTTAATACACTTTAGTTCATTACTGCTTTGGATTAGTGGTTTCCCTTTTTAATGATTCTTTACCTGATGAGGATATTTGCCTAAAATTGGCCCAGTAGCTCATTCCACATCCTCTGATGAGAGGCATTTCTGCCTGACCTCGGTCTCCTCAAAAGTCACCTTTTTGTTCCTTTTTGGGTCAATCCATGAGTTGTGGATGACCACATTATTAGGCATTGGGTCGGCCTCTACAACGGACACAACGCGCTTCTTCATTTTACTCTTTAGAACCTTTTGAAATTTCTGCCGAGTGAAGGCATAAAGCAGCGGGTGAAAAATGGTGGTTCCATAAGCCATGACCAGGAAGCCCAGTCTGAGCCGCACAGTGAAGTTGCTCGGCCCTACACTCAGGATAACTGTGTTGAGCACGGTGATGGGTGTCCAGCAAAGCAGGAAGGTGGAGATGATAAGAAGCGACATGCGGAAAACCCTCTTTTGCCGTTCACGGCGTTCCCTGTGCCGTTTGACTGCCCTGCGGAGGGCTATGATCACAGACACAGAAGTACGCATACCCAATGGTGGATTCCTGCCTGCACTGCTTTGCGAGGCGTCTGTGGACTCTGGCTGAGTGGAAGTCATGGAGATGGTCTTTTTCTTTCTTGGTTTCTTCTTGGGCGCCGAATGGAAACGGGTACCAATGCGGATGTTGAGTGCCTGCAGAATCTTGTAGTAAGTAACCAGCATGACCACAGCAGTGAAGAAGAAGATGGGAATCTGTGCCAGCAGGTGATAGTAGAGTCCCAATTCAGTGTAGTATTGGTTTGAAGGTTCTTCCCCCTCTGTCTGATTCCTTTCATTACCTGCCTGGCTAAAGAAACCCTCCTCTATGAAGGGTACCAGAAAGCTGAGGAATGATAAAGCCCAAATGGACCCTAATAGGGCCACTGCACGTCCCATTGTGAGAACTCGATTTGCAGGCCGAACTGAGATATCATAGCGGTCTAGTGTGATGGCCAGGACATTGGCCGCAGTAGCAACACTAGCAAAGGACACACAAGCCTCGTGGAAGCAGCAAATGAGTCCATTATTACCCTCTAGTGGCAATAGCACCACCACAATCGTCAGTGGAATGCAACCCACACACACTAGCACGTCCAGCACATGAAGGTTCATGGTTACAATGTTGCTGACAGAACTCACCAGGTTTGACTTCATACAATAGAGAGCCAGAACAGTCAGGTTGCTACTGAGACCAAGCACAATCTCCAACATGAGGAAACCTGTTAGAGACACCTGGAAGCTCACAGGGTAAGGGGCGTCCGGGTCCATTTCGAAGTCAAGAGGTTCAACGTTATCGAGGACAGTGACGTTACTCATGATGGCCTGGAATCCCAGCACAGGAGGGGTATGCATTCTCCTACACGTGCAAAAAATAAATTGGATTTTTTGTAACATTTCTGTTGGGTCAATTTGAAAGCTTCTGGCACGCTTTTACCTGAAATTAACTGTTCTTTGGATTCTACAGGTTTGTCTGAGATCTATTTCCATTTCAGTAGTATGTTACTATGTCCGTTTCTATGGCATGCACCTGAGTGTTAACGTCAGTACTGTTTAGCTTCTGAAGTGTGACCTACCCAAATTCTAACTAACAAGAATGCCAATGGACCACAATTAAGAAACAACCTTAAAAAGGATGAAACATTTATATGCAATACAAGTGCACATAAAATATGTGCATAGAATAACGAAACTCACCCCTCCCTTGTGTTCACTGTTCTTGTTAGGAGCTTGTGTAGAAAAAGCAACCAAAGCGCTGATGTGTTGGCAGGATGTCATAGACGCCAACCATACTCCAACGCCTTTTTATCTCGGCAGTGTCCTTTGCTCCTTCAGCGCCATTCTGTTATATACCTGCTCGGTTGTGGGCTTGCTTTTTTTAGTTTTTCTGAAAGAAGTGAAATGAGCTAAGATTTAACAAATGCATCAGCCCCAACATGGCACAGACAGAACAAGTGATGACACCCCGGTTTCCTCAAACACCTCTCGGTAGGGTTGATTAAACGTAGTCCAAACAGCTCATACCTCATTCCCTCGCATCCTCAGATTTCTGTGGGAGGATGTGGGAGATGGAAACACTCTGCTCTGCCTTTTTTTCAGAGCGTGGGAAGGGTTTGTGCATTGTAATATCCACGTGGTCTTGATATGAAAGCTGTGTTGTATTCAGGCTTGTCTTTAGCCTTTTGTCTTTTGTAGTGGCCAAACAGATCTTGCAGAACTGATCAGGGACAGCACCATGTCCCATCCTTAGTGATTATTCCAAGAGTTTGTGAAGTACAAGCAGAAATACATCACCCGTAGTGTGACGGGTTAGAACTGGCAATCTCCTCACCATTTAACAAAAGTTGCAAGTCTCCCTGCAAAGTCCAGGACCCCTTGTATTCCAGTAAATCACACCCTCACTTGCTGTGCCACAGTACAGCTCCAGGAGACCAGTTAGGTAGACAGCGGTACACAGTAATCACAACAAGGTCACAGGTTTCCAGAGGGAAGGAGGTAGTGAAGCCGGTGCACTGTGTGGCATATATTTACCCTCTTTTTCACAGTGTTCATGTGGGACACCAGAACAGGAGCTCCATCTTCAGGATTTCACTCTCTGGCTGCTGGCAGGTGCAGAAAAGTGAGAGTTAGAACCATTTTACTGTCTATCTACCGAAGTCATAAATGACCTTGAAATTCTCTACAGGACAGTGGCATCTCCTTAGCATTCATACAAGCCATTTTACTTTAATTTTTGTTCTATTATATAACATTTATTTTTCCACAAATGCTATAGTGGTTGTGCACCCTTCCTATTGCCTTTTATAAGGTTTAGCCCCAGTCAGTCACCTTTTTTTCTTTTTTCTTTGAAGATGTCTCTGGTGTAATTAGTTAGTTGAAAAGCTTTAAGCCCAATAGAAACTCATTACAGTAATGTTCCTTTGGAATAATGCACTCCCACGTGACGGCGAGTGGTTGTTTGCAGAGCAAGTTGCAGTACTCCCACACCATGCTTACAAGGGCTATACTCCATATATCATACATCTCCAAGCATCTCTTTCACTCTATTCCCTTTTTTCCCTCTCTTTTCCCTTTTTTCCCCTCTTTTTCCTTTTTTTGAGCTAGAAGGCTGCTTTCAGCACTAGCCAGAAGCCGTAATCGCGACAAGAGCGCTCGCATCATCTTCCCCTAAAGAGGATAATGGGTTGGATGGGTTTCGATTGTTTAGTTTAGCTCTTTCCACATACATTAATTGAGTTAAATGTGTCAGTTACTGCGTTGGCCACTGGAGGAAAAGGCATTAAATACTGCATGCATCGTTTTTCGACAATGCAAGTGTCAAAGTAAGACCGTGCACAGTTTTCTTTTCTAAACGGTTGTTAAATCCATGCATCTTCCTGTGCACAGTATCGAAGCTAACAGCTCTGGATTTAAAGCACACTGTCACGTAAATCCTGTCAACCCTGCACAGTATTTCTTGTATTTTAAAAAGTAAAAGTTAGCTTTATACAAATCTCTAAAGTTATGGCTTGTATGAAAATGGCATGCATTCTGCTTAGCAGATGCTCTAGTTGTGAGAGTACAGAAACCTGAAGCTTTTTACCTCTTGTTGCTGCCATAAGAGCGAGTGACCTGGTAGCCCATATATTTCCCAGTTTGAGTAGAGCCATGCCAGAACTAGTGATAAAGGACATGCTTGTCTGAAAGGATGAGTCTGCCAGTCTTCCTCTATCTCCCTTTCTCTAAGCACTCCCTCGCCTGTCAAGGGGGGGCAGGGAAGTCAGATGTTGTAGGATGTAATGCCATGCATCTTGCTTGGAGATCTTCTCCTCTCTTCCTCCTGTGTTCCTTCCATCTCAGTCTTTCTGTCTCTTACCATCCCTACACTCAGCGCAAAATGCCCTACCTACTAATTTCTCTCCTCCTCCTCTTCTCTCTCTCTCTCTCTCTCGCTCTCTCTCTCTCTCTCCCCTCCTACCTCCCCTCATCGCTCTCGCTTTCCCTCCCCCTTCCTCTGCTGTGGTTTATAACACTTCTCTGCTTCCTCATTGGTCTCGTGTAATATTTGTAACCCTTTCTTGCTTTGTTGCTCAAATAGGACTTACACCAACAGGTGAATTGTACTCTCTTTATTGACATTGAGTATTGAGCATTGGTCTCTTCCCAATATTTTTTTTTGTTCCTAAATTGTTCATGCATCCACAATTTAGGAGCAAGTAAATAGGCAAAGGGTATAAAAGTCTTCATAATGCAAACATGACAAACCTTGCATGACACATGATTTATGTCTTTTTTGCTGTACATGGTAGGCATGTGTTGGTGCACATGGATGTCAAGAGAAGTAATGGACTAATTATGGAACATCACTTTCTCACCAAATTGAAAACTCTATTATTGTAAATATAAAAAATATTACAAAAAAAGCCTTCAAATTGCCAAGTTAAACATATTCAAGGTGGGCAATAACTTTTTATTCAGACTTTTTATTCGGTTGCGAGAGAGGGTTTATTCATATTTTCTATATTTATACACAGTTCCTTGAGCTAGTGCCCCAAAGCACTATGACCCTCGATTTCAAAAGCCGATGTCTCATTCGAGGTTTCTAGTGTTCGTCATTAACGGCCACTCTCTTTGTCGTTATCGCTCTCTTGTTGTATAAACTGCTCTATTGAGTGTGTTTGTGTGATTCTAGCTTGATAATGCCGCTGTGACTGATGCTCATTGAGTGGAAGCAGAACTCCAGAAGCCCTGGGTGAATTAACGTGTGCTTAGCAACCGCAGGTTCCAGGAGCGGAAGGTAAGACGCCAGGTGCCAGCTCACAGGGATGAGGAGTTGTGTAAAATCTACACCTCTGCTCCCTGGAGCAACCTTCTAGAAGCAAGTTTGTCCACTGAGTCTCCAGCACAACCTTGTGGGATCCCACTTAGCAGTTTGCCACTTCTCATGTGGCTGAATCCCTTCCATATGTTTAGGGTCTTTTTTTTTTCTATCTTAAATTTTCTTCATGCGGCTGAATCCCTTCCTTTTTTGGGGGGGGGGGGGGGGGGGGGTACATTTCTATCCTAAAATTTTCTCAATTTAAAGCATAAGTAATGATAAGTAATAGAATGATGATTTCTATTAACTTAAATTGACAGCTCACCTTTAAAATGACTCACCCTTGTCCTTCCAAACCTGACTTCCTTTTTCTTTCAGAACACAAAAAAAGGGGAGGAAAAGATGATGTTGTCCATACTGTGAAAGTTGGGTTTTGAACAGTATTAGAGTGAGTAAATAATCCCAGTTTTCTTTTTTTGCTGAACCATCCATTTAATATAGGATTTGATGAGTGGACACAGGTATGTCAGTATTTTGACAACAGCTTTGAATGTAGGTCATCCAATCAGATATTCGAGCCATCCTGATGTGTCACATCAGTGTGAGCTGTGGGTCATACCTCTTTTTCTGGTTCTGTTTTAAACCCTATCCCTCTCTATCCTCTCTGGCTCTCTGCATCTCATCCCATGTGTCTGGTAGGACAGGTGGGAGAACATTATCTGAGTATGATTTGCTATCCCTAGGCAGTTCTCCAGGATCTGTCATTACATTTTAGATGTGCTGTTCCTTTTTTATTGCTACATGTTGTTAACTTTAACAAATATATTTGACCAGAAGCTTAGAGGAAACAGCCACCTAAAACCAAAGCCAAACAGGAAATTCTGGTTGGCCTGTAGTGTTATATTTTGTTGGCTCACGACTCCCTCTGAGACTCGGGAGCTGCTCTTGGTCACGTTCCCAGTGTCTCCAAGGGCTCTCTTGCATGTGGACTTGAGACAGACCAAATGCAGATGACAGACCCAGTGGTCAAAGACGCCTCTGGCTGTCCACAGTCCCCAAAGACTTACAGCTGTTCTGTCATGGCCAAGCTTAATAACTGCACATCTGCTGAGCTGGGTCTAAGTGGAGCTAAACAAATTTACCACTGCTCTTCAGCTAGATGAAATTTAGGGACATGACTGAACTTATCTTTAAGCACTTTATCGTGTCAAACTTGACATTCAGATTCCTACAATATGATCCAGGCAAATGCAAGGAGATTTTGGATGCTTTTACAGCATTAAACAGATGTTCAGAGTCAGACACTCTTACAACCGATGGAATTGACACAGATGGTTATCTTAAATATAGTGTAGTCTCGGATTCTGAGGTGTTAGGTTGTGTTTTCCAAAGCTCATTATCAGAGTAAACATGAATTCTAGTGGTAGCTAGACGGTGATTTTTCTCTAGATGCACTGGAAGAGACTGTGGGAAATGAGATTGTCCTGTATTTAGCACATTTCAGAGGCTTTAGCTGTATAAACAGTGTCAAGTCCTCTCAACCTCAGCGGGGCCAACACGTCATCCTGTGACGCAAGGTTACAGTGTTAATGTGAGTCTGGATCCCCCACATCGTGTTTTCACGGCGGCAGATTAGCAGGGACACCCTCACTGTGAACTTCTGCTTACTGCGTATGTTGGTTCAGCTTTGCTTAGCCATCCCATAGGGATTCAGTCCAATCCCAACAAAGCATTCCGAGTTCATTCACTTCCTGCCTCAGTCCAGAGGGCCGTGTTGTTACGTCTTTTTTTGATCCGGGGGAGCGGAGGCATGGGAAAACGCCATCCCTAATGCAAAGGGTGACCTTCAAAATACTCTGTCACCTCCCTGATAATCTGACGGAATCACTTTGAATTTTTGTTGTTGTTGTTTTTTACTGCGACATGCTAATTTAACAAATATTACTGATTTTAAGTTGTTGGTTTATGCTGAAAGGGAAGATGTTTGACATATGTAGGACAGCATTTATTTAATTAATTTTTGCTATAAGCACTGCACGTTTTAATCTTCAGGAAACACCTCACGAAATGACACGCAGAGAAAAGAATAGATATTCTATATAAATATGCTGTCGGTACTTTTGCAGTAAATGTGATATTTTAATGGGACATATATTAGATGGTATGGTAATGTAGTGGCATACCCATAATGTCATTGAATAAAATAAAAGTTTAACAGTATGTAGTCTAACAAGCCATTAAGTATAGTTACATTTGACCAGTATATTTGGTCTTGTTTCTCCTTTTTTATCTTTCAGGTCCAAACAACATTTACATCATCAGTGTTAGTAGCACTATGAATGGTAGCAGTTAAATTATTGAAGCATAGAACGGTATCTTGAACGCCTGTCTGAAAAGGTTCAGCTTATTTTTCCAGTCGGTCAAATTGACCCACGAGGACAATGACTGAACTTTTGATGTGATTTCAGTGTGTAAGTCGTGATTCTATCAGGAAGCTGCTGGAGCGATTTATAAAGTCTTGTCACTTCTGACAACCTGAATTGTTTGTGTTTCCCTCCCCCGTCAAGTGTCCTAGCAATGAAGTTTCCAGGTGAAAGGAGACAATGGGTCGGGTGGGAGAATAAGAAGTTATTTGACAGAGAAATAGACAAAAAGCAAGCTTGAGCCAAGCAACATGCCGTCCCCTGGCACAAGATTTTAGATTGATTTCAGAAATCTCTTCTAGGCTGTTTTATGACCGTTGTCCGTCATATCTCAATGTGGACGTTGTATATTAATGGCCATTTAATCAAAGTCTGTTTTAAAATGGTTTCCTCTACTTGTGATGCATGCATTATCATGATGTTTTGGCACTGCAAATGTTTTCTTTTGTATGTACAGTGAAAACAAAGCCCATTTGATTAGTTATTAGCTTGTCTGGTCTTTGCCATGTTTGGTGATTTTTAACCTAGTACTGTGTTTTCGTCTGACATTTCCATGCTCTTCCTTGAAATTTCAGAGATGACTCAATCTACAGTAACCGCAATTACCTTTTTTCCCCTGTTTCGTTCTAATCTAAAAAAAATGAGTGCCCCACTTTGCAGGAATCACCTCTTCAGACGGACACCATATTGAATTTGCACTAATGTTTCTTATCGGTCTCTTCTTTTTTCCACTATAATGGGGAAAAAATTGCGTTTCCAAGGTCACGGTTAGAATCGTTTTACACTATATTGCATGCTGCACCTTCTCTCTGTGGAGTGGCTGTTCTGTTTTAGTCCAGATAAATGCAGGTAATAACTATGATTGAAGCTGAGCCAATGGTTCTCTAGTACCTCTACAAAAAAGAAGGACCTGTGAGGAGCCAATACACGGACATTGTCATTTTCTGCAACACCACAATTACAAGATCTATCAAGAGTCAAGAACTGATTGAACGAGCATCTACGTCCCTGTCCTCTGACCTTCATGACCCCAGAATGATTTGATTTTGGAGAGGGATGTTCAAAACGTAATATCTGTTCCAATTGCATAGTGCACCATATGGACTATATACCTTGCATGTTTAAAGAGATACTCCACCCAAACTAAAATTTGGTGCGCATGAGCAATTTCAAATGCACATGACTTCCTTTCTTCAGATTAACACAAACATTGTAAATACAGAAGACCTGCACAAGCTCAACAGTGAATTTACGTCACACTTCACAACGGCACAGTGCTTCACAACGCTCTCATGAGTGTGTGTGACGTTTGGCTGGAAATTATTTTTGTTTAAAGTTTCAAATATTCATATTTTTCTTTTTTTTGTGTATACCTATTGTTTTTATTCAGAAGACATTGATTGGGGTCATATGGATTATCGTTGTGTTCACTTTGTGTGGTTTTTGAAGGGTCGACTACACTTATGTTATGTATTCTCATAGAGATGGATGTTTTGTTCTGGAGAAGAAATTATGTTTAATACATCTGGGATGGTAAATGATGGGATAATTGTTATTTTGGGGTGATTTAGCAAGTGATGTCCAGTTACGGATATTTCAGAAATAAATATTGGGTTATTTTGCACCCAGTATTGTGCAAAAATGGTTTTAACACATGTAAAGGCTGGGATGTTTTTGGTGTGTTTCCACACCGTTGGCTCTAGTCGGACGCCCATCAGGGGTTTGTGTGCTGCATGTTAAATCGGCATCATGTTCAGCTTGGCGAACGAGTCAGTGCTTGAGAATACAAGCGAAAGTGATGAAAGCCAGCAAAGACGTCGGGTCAGTACAGACAGAAGGCTGTTATCATTTTACGTCACCTGAGTATGCAAATCCACAACTTTTTCATAATAACATGAGCCGGCTGGAATGAAGAAAGTGATCCGTGCTATCGATATTCAAAATTGTAAGCAAGCGCTCCTTTGTTTACGATTTGTTTATGTGCAGTTCTAGTTTCGGTTTCTAAAATGGACTATTGGTGCCAGCTGAAATACAGATATTTCCTTACATGCAGGTGCAGAACGAACATATTAGTGACCGTCGCCTTTAGTCCTTTTGGTGTTTTCAAGACTCAGGCAAAGAGAGACTGCAACATAGTCGGCTTTCATCACCACTAGTTCTTTGACGTTGGCTTGGTGTGTCCCGAGCTTAAGTATGAGTCAGAGTAGAGTGCTGTCCCTTATTTAAAAATGAAGCGTGTGCATACTATATTTAATTAAATCTCAGCCTGTTTTTTAATAACCACAAAAGGACCCATTGCAATTTTGATTAATTTAATTGTGCAGCCTTAGTAGCATGCCATTCCAAACATAGCCTAAGTTACAGAATCATCATGTCATGTCAAATCCCGGCATCCGTTTGTCCTTTTAGAACCAGCATGCAACAGTTTCAGCTCTAGTTATCAAAATGCAATTATAGAATGCTAATTGAGAGTTCCTCTACAGTATTGAGGTTTTCTTCTAGTACAATGTAATCATTGTTGTGCTCTGGCAGAGTGAAGCAGGAGAGGGTGAAAATGAGGTGAAAAGAAATTGCGCTGCAACACAGAGACTTCTGGCAGGGATCGTTGATTTTAGTCTGGCTTTGGGCCTACCTGCACGAACAGGAGCCAAAGACTCCCCCCTGCTTTCCCGTGTAGAAGCCACCTGTTTCATACAGCTCTCCAGACTCTGAAACCATAAACTCAAGGTCGCTTCAAAGCATCTGGGTGCTACAGTATGGAGTCATTTCCTCAGCAAGATATCTGACCTCTTCTAATGAGACAGCTCTGGGTTCTTTATGATATCTTTGTTAGCAGTCTGCAAATTGAGTCACAGAGTTGTCAGATGGTGTGTGTGCCCTCAGAAGGCGCTAATGAGTAGATCTATGTAGTGACATTGTTCTGCTTGGTGCCACTGTATCCGTATCAGTCAGCATCTCTGACTCATGGGCTGTCTGTTCAGAGGCCTGTTCAGTGTGGCACCCTGTGTTTAGAGATGCTGTTTCTTTCTCCTTATTTTCTTGCAAGAATCTTCTACTCTTTAAAGTTCACAGTGTGGCTTCTCTTGTGCATATGCTGCTTGCATAAAACAATTGTGAAACTACAATTTCAAAACGTACTTCTCTGACCGGCTAATTGACCACAAATGATGATATTTTGAAGTGTGTCTTTGTCTATTCAATAGGCTCAAAGAAAAGGTTCTATGTGGAACTTTTAAGGGTTCCGTCAGGCGCTTCATATGTAGAACCTTCCAGTCATGAGATCAATGTATGGTTTTAATTTTTAATTTTAATTGCATTTTCTGCATTAAACCGCTCCCAAACATACTTTTCAAAAGTTGTGAATAGCAGCTGGTCACCCATGTGGAATATTTTCAGGTGTATCTGGGACGTTAAGCCTCCTCCACCTGTATCCCACCACATCCATGGAGATGCTGCCCTAGTTGGCATGCTGACGCCTAAATGAATGCCTTGCTCTTAATCAGGCCCAAGTAGGAAGCTGCCAACATTAGCACTGTTCGAGTGCTTTCTGAAGCCTTTCTCAACCATTTTTGATGCGTTTCACACACACAAAAAACCAACTAAATCAATCATAATTTCCACAGCCTGCTGCGATTATGGGTCGGGTGCCTTCCAGACACCCTACTTAGTGCAGACAATTGCGAAAAGAAAAAACAGTTTGCGTGCTAACGGGTTCCTAGGGGTGTGCAAACACGCTCATCCGACACGTTCCTGTTATCCATCACATAAACATAACACATAGAGCGACTGTCCATGTTTATGGGAAAAACAATGGTCCTGTATAAAAATTGAACTTAGTTTTAGTTGATTCCCCTAATTTTAACAACTAAAAACAGAAATCGTAGTGAGAATTTTTTTTCCCATTCCTTTTCAGATTACCTGTCTCAAGGTGTTGATCTGTCAGGTATTGATGTCATAGAAAATGACCTGCTATTCATCAGTCGAGCTCGTCTGGAGGTGGAAAACCAAGCCAAACGATTACTGGAACAGGGAATGGAAATCCAGGTAAAAAAATACCACAATATCTATTTAAAACAGCTTTCTTGTGGCTCAAACAGTAGAGAGTAGCAGGCAGCAAATTAAAAAAAAAATCTCCAAAACCAGAAACAATTACAAGCAATGCTGAAAATACACTTGTTGCGTTATAAATTGTTATTTCAAATGCAATAATGAACGGAATTGAGTTTGTGTGGAGTCTGCATTTGCATACATGTATTTGCACTATAAAACTCGAACAGGATGAAACCAGTGCCAGTATTCTTTCTCTCTCTCAGCATGTTTCTCTGTCACACACGATACTCTCACATACAACAGATGGGCCGCACTGGCCTTTTTTCCCGTCTACAGACACACAGCCATCACACTGAACTGTCCAGTCACATTTCAGAAATTCAGCGGCCACATGGAGCCATCCCAGGGGCTGAGAGATGCAAGATATGTCTGTTTTTCAAAAAATTGCCATTTTAAAATGCCTCTACAAATAACCTATATGGATATGTTGCATATCGTCATGCAAACTCAGCTGTCACTGTCCTTTGTTTTGTTGATTGCGTCTAGATTTTTCTTTCCTTTGACAGTTTAATTTTTCAGCACGCTTTATGGAGCAAATTAATGCAGAGCTCCAGTTGGAGATGACAGGACTGTTGAAATACAGACTACAAGGTCAATAATTGATTGCTTTATGCATATCTCATGGGCCATCAGGTGTCTTTGCATTCAAAAGAATTCAGGGATTTTGTGTAACGTTGTCGAGATGAACAGCCTGGATGTGATGATGTCCAGTCAGGAGAGTGCCATCTAGGCTCTGTTTGTTCCTGCATCTTTAATGGCTTCCATTGCTGGCCGCTTGCTAAAATAAGCCTGCCAGTGCCTGCCGGTTGTATTCCTTTCTTTTTCTTTTAGCTCCAGGGGTTGATAGTGTGATGGTCAGTCACCTCCATCTGTCTCAAGTATATTGGCTGCAGACAACGTAATGCCTTTGACCACTCTGTGATCCCTTTACATCATAGCCTAAAACTAACTTTTTTCCACACATGCCAATAGCCAGTGACTTAAGAGAATCTACCGGCCATAAATATTTTTTTACGGCCATGAAACTTTTTTTGCTGTAATGACACAAAAACTTTAGAGACCAGTGAAAATTCACAATTCTCTATTCCAATTTCAAGACCACAGCTAAAACTACTACTCTAATGTAAATGTAAAAAAAAAAAAAAAAAAAGACAAGCAACTGTGCTTTTCTGCTTTTTTACGTACAAAAATTTTAAATACCACTGCATAGTCTTTACTGTTAGTTAAACATCCTTATTAAAGTTATTCAGCCAATAATTTTTCTTTGTCTTTTTTTTGTTTTGTTTGATTAACATTTAAAAATTGCAGGATTATTAGGCTGCTGTCACTTTAAGAGCAAATGCACAGATCTGATACACCGTATACATGTTTACCATCATTTGTGGGAATTTGTCCGCTCAAGTGCAAGATGATGTGAAAGCTCAGATTAGTATTTGCACACAAAACTATCCACACACCGTGCAAGTAATGAAATGAGCTCCCTTTCGCATCATCTAGCGCTTGAGTATTTAAATTGTCAAGGCTTAAACTTTCATGCCTGAGCATTATGTTTATGTTCATGTATTGTTAGAGTTCATAGAAGTGTTACCGACGTTTCTTATATCCACCAAAGACGATTTATTTATTTTACCCACTTGGCGAGTGTTCGTTTTAGGCCCTGGTTTACATTTAGATATTGCCTAATGGTATCTGTCTTTTAAAACCTAGTGCTCTACCTAGCTAGACTCTTTTTGGGGGCTTCATAGCAGCCAGAGATTCTGAAACATGCGCTTTAGTTTTTTTTTTTTTTTTTTACGTAATCAGAGTCTCAGCATAATTATATAATTTGAGTAAAATATAATTTTCATTTAAACTGAGATTCAGCTCGTATCATCATCTCCAGAAGTGGTATGCTGTTATTTAAGAGAGCAGACTAGGTGGCAAATAAAACTAGATTTAGCTCTTCACTTCAATTAAATGTGAATGGCTTTTTCAATCACAGTTCTCAACACCATGCATCTCTAACAAATAACAAATTCTCTCTCTGTGGTCTCCCTACGACTTTTAGAATTCTTGGCCTATTAGCATCTCATTATAAAACCAAGCGATGCAAGAGCCCCCTGACCTCTGTTCATGTATTTGTTGTTCTGGATCTCATCATGTAGTTCACTCCACTCCTCCATGGCCAGTCCTGCATCAGTATATTTAGAATTGTGTGGGTTACATAAGCCGCTATTCCCGAGCTCATGTGGAGAGATGGTCCTCTTCATTTCGCTCTTTTCTTCTAAACAAAAAAGGAAATTTAAACCAAGATAAACTTAGACCTTGTCTTTAAAGGATTTTTTTGCCAGTTAAGCTGTACCAACAGCATCTATCTAACGTCTTATCCCTCGGTTTGCAAGATATTTTTGCTGCCCGTGTTTGTTTGTTAAATTATTATTATTTTTAAGTTTAACTGAGTTGACATTTAATGTTTAAGTTACATAACGATATTTTTGAAAACGTGCACATTTTAACATTTACATTCATACAATGCCTTGCCTCGACTTCCACTGTATGTGTATTACTGTAAAAAAAAAGTAAGATTAACTTGTATTGATTCCAGATCTTTTTTTTAGCACACAAGACAATTTCAAGTCTTGTACTTGAAACAATGAACAAACAACATGAAACAATGCATTTGATTTCTGTAATATGCAAATTAGAAATTAGAGATGATTTTGTCCATTAGGATTTAATGGGATCAAGCCTGACATGACTTTGGGATCAAGTTGGCTATAATGTTATTAATTAATATTTCAGGTTTCATGTCATAACGATTTGATGAAAAGAAACAATTAGAAAACATCTTATTCTGATGAATTGTCTTAAAGCAGCAGGAACTGTTCAACATTTTCTTGGATTGGAAGGATTCCTCTGTTCTTAACAATTGCTTTTTGGTGCATAGTGTATTTCTCTCCTCTAAATTTCATTAAAATTGTACAGAAGAGTGGCACTTTATATCAGTGCATTCCTGTTTTGAAAGCATCAGCTGTCTGATACGCTGCCATACTGTCAGAAGGGCACTTGAAAGGAGAGTGCATTTGAAGGTCAAAATTAGACATTGACATGCAGAGAGGCAGAACAAAAAGTGTAGCCTGTATCTGCACATTAATTTCAGATGGGGTGAGAGAAGAGGAGGTCTGTTTTTTTTCATCCACCTTATTTCAAGTCTTTTTTTTATTTCTCTGCTCATACATTTATATCAGCTGCTTAAGAGCGCTGTTTTCACACAGAAAGTCGCAAGAGGTCATACTCATCTCTTTCTTTCCTTTTTAATTTTTGGGTGTAGATGAGGGGATAAGGTTTTGGAAGTGGATTCTATGTGCTGCAGTGAAGGTCGGGAAACATTGGTTGGAGGTCATCGAGGTGTGTGTGTGTGTGTGCGGTCCGAGCTGGAGAATCATGCTAGGGTCTCAAAGGGCTTAAAATTCACTGTGTGGAGTCGCACAAGTGTGTCCGCAGACACACATATACAAATATCTACTCTCCCCATGGCTCCTGTCTTCCTGACCCAGAAAAGCAGAGTACTCACGAGGCCAGTGTCCTGTTTCACATGCTCGTAGGGAAATGACAATCCCTTCATCCACAATACAGTGAACCTAAAAATGTCACTGCATTGGATTGCAAGATATCAAACATTGTCATTAACTAAAAAAATAAAACATTTTTTCCACAAAACATTTTACAAATAAGCTTTCGTTTGTTAGCATTTATTAATGCATTAATTTAATAAAAGATTGTCTGTTAATGTTATTTAATGGACCTGAGCTAACTTGTAAAATGGGTTTTCAAAAAACCATGGCTGCCTGTACAGTAGAAAAGTAATTATTATTTTAAATCTCTGCTATCTGACTAGAGAACAGCGAAAAAAGGCTGTTATTTTTCCCTTTGCCAATAGGTAGGAAAATATCAAGGCCCATAATGCACTGGGCATGTTGCCATCCAAGGCCACTCCCAGTCTGCTATGGATGGGCTTACCAGAAACTAAAACCGCCTTGCTTGGTAGGAAATACTTTTAGGCTGCATGTATATTTAACCGTGCTCATGTAAACGTTTTAACCCCTTTTCCTTTATCAGATTAAAGTCATGGATGTCTTAAGCATAAACTGATCATCACAGCTATATTTTGACCCTTATGCCAATTTCTCTTGATATTTAAACACGATAACCTGCTTTCTATCGGCTCATTGAAGTGTGCATCTGTGCTATGTGACAGGAACTGCGTCCTTACGGTGGATTTACGCACATCCAGACAGAGTGTGTAAAGTATGTTGGAGTAAGTCAGGAGGAAATGTATCGCAAGCTCACTCTTTCTTGATCACACTCTTTTCTTGAAATGGTAGAGTTGAAATACTGCATGAGAGGATAATATATGAGCTGCAAGTTTCCCGGACATGTTTCAACACTCTTCTTTAATTCTTAATGCTTTATTGAACATCACAACCAGGATAAATAAAATACCTGGAGTCAGATAATAAGTTGAGTACGTTTTGAAGTCACTACCTGGAAATGTCCTGATTTATTAAAAGTCTTGCATTGTTTTAGTTTGCATCTAAACCTGGGAAACCTGTTATATCAATAAGCTGATTTTTGTGATTTGTCATACTGGTGTGCATGTAAATGTGTTCACTGAGCAAAAATAATGAAGAAAAGTGAAGAAAAAAATCCTGCGGTATTTGGTTTAATCTTTTTGTCTGATTCAATGGCATTCACACATTTTTAAGAGTAACTTTTTTTTTTTGGCGACGGCTGTATTCTCAAAAACATCATCTCTTAAAATGTCTCTGCCCATCCTTCAAACCAGTATGGATATTGTTTTGTGCACATTCATGATTTGTATATACAGAAAAACTGTTTTATACTCCAACAAAGAGTTAAAGTCTAAAAGTATTTGAGAGCGATATTACGAAGCGAGTTGTCTTATAAAGACAGTTGGTCTGTTGACCAGCAAGTTCTTAAGTCATGTGATCAGCTCCATTGATGACCAAAACAGAGTCATAAAACTTGGAAGAAACTGGCCCACAGCAGACATAAATGGTGAAATCACAGGAGTGTGACTCCAGATAATGGATTAGGTGCTGCTTGTATTGGAAGGGTGTTGATGGTAGAATCAATGACGGTAGGGAACGAATGAGTCTAGGTTTTAACTGAGTCACCTCTATTTGACAGACAGATGTGCTTCTTGCCCTACTGAGAGTAACTGTGCATTACATAAGCCGACCAGCAGAACATTGATCATGCTACCTTTAAACAATACGTCACCTTTGTCCATTTCAAGAGGTCATCTAAACAAGAAGTGTGTTTGATTGTTGCCTTTCATAGATAGATATCATAGATGGATTTTTTTATGTTGATATACATTGCACATTTGCCACAATCAATTGGGTCATGTCATTGTTTCTCAACAGTGTTTTACTAAACATTGTGGACATGAACAGCATTGCACTGGAACCTTTGCATCGCACAAAATATTATTGTGGAAAACGGCTCTTTAGATTATTAAAATATTCTTTTACACTTGGAAAAAATACTTTTTACTGAAGTTTCTTAAGTTGTTCTATAGAATCACTATGAAAACCTTATTTTTAAGAGTGTATTGAAGATTGATGTCATTTGGGTATAAATATTTTTCTGGTAACACTAAAAGGTCTAATTTCTTAACTTTAGATGCATGAACTAACCATGTTAAATACATATTTGCAGAATTCATGAACCTTTGTTGATGTTAGTTAATAAAATGTTCACTGTGCATTAACAAACGTTGACTGATACAGCTTTTAACCTTAAAGGGAGAGTTCATTCCAGAAAAACTTTTGTCCCTCGAGTTTTTTCAAACTTGTTCGTTCTTCTATTGAATACAAAAGAAGATATTTTGATGAATGTTGGTAACCACACAGTTGACGGCACCCGTTGATTTCCATAGTACTTTTTTCCCTACTACATCCGTCAACTGTTTGGATGCCAACATTTTATAAAATATCATCTTTTGTGTTCAGTAGAAGAAAGGACAGGTTTGGAAGAACTTGTGGGTAAGTAACGACGATCATTTCATTTTTGACTAAACTCTTAAAAAAAGTTTAGTAAATGCAGTAGAATTTTTTTTTTAACCAATTTTCCTTTCTCTGCATCTGTCCATTCGGTTTAGTTTTGTCCAGTGTCATAGTGGGATGTGATTTTTGTCATCCACAGCCTAATAGTCCATGTACCTGCGGCATGTAATGGAATTTTCTCTGGCTTGCTGCTGAAAAGATGACACAAACATTATGTTATCCGCCTTAGGCCAAACAAATACTGACAAGAATCTTAACTGAAAACAATTCAGTGCTGCTTTTCTCTCTCTGCTATACAAAATAATACTTTTACTTCATTTTATGCAAATAAATGAATTTCACTCATGCATGAAATTTTTTTTTATAGGCAGTCTCCTGCATTTGCTAATGCGCAATCCCTGTCACTAATGATTTGAAAAAAGCATTTGTTTTATTGTTTCCTCAGGGCTGAACTCGATGCATGACTCAAACTGTGCTCAAGAGGGTATTAATCATTTAAAAACGTCTTATTAGCACCCAGATTAGCTTGTCACTGCATTGTTGCTGCGAATGGCAGGACTCAAAGCGCATTTGATATTTGTAAGTGTCTGGAGTTGGAGATGTGGCTTCATTTGTGCTCTTTTGACTACGTTTTGCACACTGACATTCAAACAGAGTTCAAATTCTTGAGAGGTCTGATCTGTGCAAGAAGCTTTGCATGACAGATGAGATTTTTTTTTTTCTCTTCCTGAGAACCTGACAGCTATCTGTAATATAGATAGATAGATGGATGGACAATATGGAAGAAAATTACTTACAATTTTGAAACAAAAAAGCTTGATGCAAGCAGATAAGATCAAACTACACTGCACACTAAGCATTTTCTTTATAATGGTTTTCTATGGGAGAAAACCGTTTAACATAAAACTTTGCCCATTTTGTTCATTACTTCATGAAATAATTTTCCCAGAAAGTACTCAGTCTTGTACATTTTTTCTTTTTCTTTCTGGTGTTAGTTTAGAGATGGTTCAAGGTATTTTGCTTCATGAATTTCATGAGAAAATGAATAGGGAAAATGCCAAAGTCATTGTTGCCCACTATTCAAATCTTGACTCATTTCACATGGTCCAGTGGGCTCAACTGTGTGGTCACTGAAAAGGTTACGCAGTCACTTTCCTGATATTCACAGTTCATCCGTGTTGTTCTTTGAGTCACCTTTTACATCAAAAGCAATGTCTCTCAGGAGTTGAATCTGCTAAGGAGTGAAATCGTTGCCTTTGTGCCTTTAAGGCTCCTTAAGTCTTTTTCCTTTGCCAGCTTTTTTTCCTGACTCTTTGTGCCTCCCTTTTCTCTTTCCTTCTCACTCACTTCAAACATTGCATCTCTGTCACTGTCTCACATTCTTTCTGTCTGCTCTCTAAAGACCATCGTGAAGATGGAAAATGGATATGCTGGATTGCTCAGATAGCTGACAGGCACTCAGCAGGTGTGGCCTCTTCTGCCAATATGGCTGCCTTTTGTTCTGGCAGTGGAAAGAAGGCAAAAGGCTTGTTTAGAGTGATAAAATATTTACAGTATGTTTATCATAAGTCAAATACTGTACTGGACTTATGTGAACTTACTGCTGAATAAAACACCACAAAGTCAGCATGAAATGAAAATTCAACAAAAAATAGAGAGCAATTCATCTTCTTGTGTAAATGACCAAAAAATGACTTATTCCTCAGTCCTTTTTGTGTGCTGAAACTGTCCCTGCAAGCTCACTTTCATCTCTCTCTACTTTTGAGCTCCACACCCACGTCTCAACATCCAATCAACAACTGATGGCTATAACCAAGTCCCCGCCCTTCCATCTCATTACGACTGATGCTTAGGAGACCAGAAGGCCAACATGCTAGAGCAAGACACTGCTTTAGACTGGATTAAGCTTTGTTTTCCATCAGGGTTATGTATGATATTTTGTATTTAGTACTGGTACACTGTTTCAGATCAGAGACCTGTTGGCGACTGGCTCCCATGTGTGCTGATTAGCACTCCTCGTTCTCGCACGTCGACTTCTCTCGCCCATTACCCATCAGTAACATGTTTCTGCCAGGCACCCACCTGACAAATTACTGTAACCATGGAGACCATATGCACATGCTTTTTAACATCCTTCTCTCTGATGCACGTTCTTCACAATTAAAAAGTCACACAAAGAGTAAAAGCACAAAGATGCAGCAGTTTATTTATAGTTCTGTGCCATTTAAGAGAGACTTGATTATTAGTTCTGTTACACCATGATATTTTCATGATTGTCATTGGTTTATTTTGATATGCCATTGATCTTTGGAATGGTATCCTGCTATCAACAAGAAAGCATGCTTATTTAAAGCATGTCATTGTTTTATTAGGCAAGTATTGTTTAAAGTACCATTGTAAAGGAGTATATTAAGATTTTCACCACCGTTCATTTGTGCACAAGTGTGTTCATCTGAATAGAATCCGGTTTTCCACTGTCACAAGATTTAATGGACATTTATGGTGATTTTATTTTTATTTATAGCCAAGCAGGAACAAAGATTAAAGAGCGCATGTAAAAATCACTAAAAGATAGTTGAATTTGTTGAAACGCCTGACAAAAAAGACACGATTCAACATGCAGTGGATCTTGAGTCTTACAAAAGACAATTCAAATAAATGAAAGGAGTTAATTTCCATTTAATGTCAATCCTAATCAACGTTTCTTTTTCACTGAAAATCTTCTCTCTCATTAGCTATGCTGAGCACACCTTGTCTTTCACCTTTCCATAATCATCAGTTCTCTCCCAAATTGAGTTCATTTCTTCCTGGCCTGGCATTGGGTTGACATTTGCCAAGTGCGTCTTAAAAGGCTTTAATCGGTCTTCTCCGTGTTTGTTTTTGGGTTGCTGTGGAAACATGGCACATAAATGAATGTCTAAGTGATCCATCATCTTTTCACTTTTTCCTCACACTCAAAGTCTCACTTTCGCCCTCTCTCTGTTCTTCACCAGTGCTCTCGCATGGCCATGACATTCACTAAGTGTGAGCAAACGAACGATGGATCGGCTATGTTTGCTGTTGATTTTGGAGTGGGATTGACAAGGCCAAAAGAAAAATACCCTCCCTGTATTGTCCAACACATGTAATTCTCATATGGGCTGGGGAAATTTCGCTATACAGTTCTTTTTGTAACTTAAAAAACGCTTTGTGAAAACAACAGCACAAGCATCAGTGTTACGTGCGTTTGTGTGCAATGCGGAGACACGGAAGGAACAATGGGAGACGCTTCTCAATGATTTATTCACGAAACGAGGAAAACAAAAGACTTTACATAAGAACATAAATGGCACTCAATGGTGCAAAACTCAACACTTGGAAAACACGGTGAAACATCCACTCACTCGAAACATCAGTATAACTATGACAATAACCGACAAAGACAAGGGAAACACGAGAGGGAGGAAATGGGAATCAGCTGACATGACTAACAGGGTAATTGACTAACAAGACAGGTGTAGGAACGGCAAATGGAGATACACAGAAGGGACCCGGAAGTGAAACATGACGCGACAGTGACAACAACATGACCAGACCGTGACAATCAGTACATATTGCTAATTATTTAATGAAAAACACTACAATATTTTGTGCTGTTGTTTCAATCTGAAACAAGTGTGTACGTGTGTGTGTGTGTAATGAATATTATAATATTTGTAATATTGTAATATTGTAATATTTTTTTATTTATTTATATATTTATATATATATATATATATATATATATAAATAAAAATGTCCTGCATAACAGAAATGACCTGGGCAAAGACCCCTAGTGTCATCTACTTATCAGTTGTTGGTTGATTTGACAAATATCTGGACTGAGTCTTCCATATGGTGACAAAACAAACACAGCCAGAAGCTAATGACACTGGCGTGGTGACCAGGTGTTTTTATGAAAGGAAGCAATTGGCTGGAAATGACAGTGTTGTTTTCCTCGTAAGGCACTGCAAGACGGGCAAACGCTCACTGTGTTCCTGTTGAGGTGCACACTTGACATAGTTGCCAGTTTCCTTTTTAGGCAGTGTATTTTTTTTCTTTGTGGTTTCTCTAAAAAAAAAAGTATATCTACCTGAAGAATATCTACCTGGTTTGCCGAACTGAACTCTACCAAGCAGTAGAGAATTCAATCAAGCCCCAGCACAGTGTCTGCAATTGAGGTGATGCCATCAGTGTGGCACAGTTGTTACAGGCTCAAGTGATGGAGGCAGGTATAATTGTGATAGTGACCCAAGGATGATCAACATATCCCTTCCATCTTGTTTATCTTGCTCGAACCAGTTTCTTCCACTTGGTTAAACAGCTAGTTGATACTCCTATTACCACTGCCATCAAAGAGAAAATACAGTAAGCACTAAGATGCTTTTCACATGCATTTTGTCTCCTACATTCCCCTGGAGAAACACGCCTGAATCTCAACATGGCAGAAATAACATTGGCACATCTAAGACCTCCTTGTACATATGATCTGTAGGAATACGATTCAGTGATGTGTTTGCCAAGAATCCCACCTTTTTTTTTGTTTTTTTTGCAATTATGAAAGAAACTTTTGTACAGATGAGAATGCACCATCTTGCCATGAAGATGGGAAGACCTTTTCTGACCTTCACAATTAGCGAAGAGATCTAAACATATTCATTCCATTGTGGATGTAATGTAATTCTCCCAAGAAGCAGATTAAGAAAGAGCGCTACACCCTACACAAGTTCATGCGATCCCTTGGACAGAATGAATTTCACATCTGCTGAACGGGATGCAGTGAGACTGGCATGGAGCCAACTGAACTAGCTGTATAAGATTTCCCACTCTTTGCAACAGTAGCCTATAACATGCAAGCCAATCTAATCAACATAGAAACCGGGTGTATTTTTAGTTACATTTCACCTTCCTATCGATGTCTAGCTGTCTATTTCAAAAACTGGTCTCTTCCAGAGTTTAAGCTTAAAAGCATCAGACCAAATATGGTTTTCACCCACTTGCTGTTAAAGAAGCGATCGTTGGCCACCTGTTCAGTCTAAGTGTTAATTCTGGGAACAAAAGCGTAGTGCTTGCTTGGATGTGAGTAATGTGAAAACACCTCGTTCATGGCAGTTGGCAGCTAGCCATCCTGGGTCACCGGCTTGCACTGAGCTGATCAAATCCATCTCCACGGTGACTGTGCATGTCCCTGCTAAACCATTATCCTTCCGCAGTTCAGGGTAAATGAGGGCTAACGCATTACATGCTGTGAGTGAACCTGCCGCAAGCAATTAGGTCTCTCTCAATCCTCTGTTTTCCTTTGCCTGTGATTCACATCTGTTCTTTGACAACTACACTCAACTGTTGCATAAGTAACAACACATCATTTATGCTGCTGGACTACAGCCAATTTTGGCTGTGAATGTTTCAACTACCGCTGGGCAGGATACATAAACAATTATATCTCTGTATTTTTCAGAAAGTACAACATTAGGTATTACTGCATGTATTTTTACTAAAACCTTTCTATATATGAAAAATCTCACAAATTGATTGCAGTTTAAGGGCCAGATTTACTGTAAAAGGGCAAATTAGCACAAGAGAGCTAAAAACGGAAAAACAGTAATGGGAGTGGAACGTTCGGCGCGTGATCTACTGACAACACGCACATTAAAAAACACAGACACAGTCAGATAATTTCCATAATAACCAACACAATCCACCAAGAACAGTGCAAGTTACCGTCTGGGTTAAGACATGCTTTTTTTTTTTGGCCAGTAAATAATGGAGCAAATACCAGTAATTTCACTACCAGTAATAATACCAGTAAATCACTTTGTATTATTCATCTAAATACTCTCCTCCCATAAATGTTGCATTTGAAATGGAAACTAAGCCGCAAAAATAACCTTGTCCACGCCTTTCAGTGCTAATTTTTTACTGTAAGTCCTAACAGTCGCATTGTAATGCCGAAAGAGTGTTTGCATTTGCGTAGGCTGTTAGGAAATCTGGCCCTAAATCAGACCGTATTAAAACATGTTTGTCTTGACACTCATACTCTCACAACCGTCATGTTATGTCTTAAAATGTGCTTTGTGACCCAGTAGCAAGTAAACTGAAATAAACACCAATGATTTGCAAATGTCTCACTAAGAGCTTAAGTAGCAACAAAAACATTTAACCATCAATGTATCAGAAATCGGAGCCGCCCCTCCCTGACACCTTTAATGAGGTCACAAGGGATTGCTGTTTCTTCTAATACTTCCCATATTCAGAGACTTGGGTTTTCAATGTAGCAGTGCTTGAGACCTGGGTGTTTCAATCTAATTGGCTCTTTAAAAACCATTTCACATCTTCAAACATAAATGTTGTCCATCATCCCAATCTTTCTGCATCTGTTTAGAGCAGTGGTTCCCAACCGGTGTGCCGCGGCACTAAGGGGTGCCGTGAGATCTTTTGAGGGTGCCGCCAAAATTTCGAAGAAGAAAAAAAAAATCGCACTAACGTCATTCTCTCTTGTCGGGAGAGGGAGAGGGAGGGGACTACCGAGATAGCGGAGATATCCCCCCCCCCCTCCCCGTCAACAATCGCGCGAGGTCTCTCTCTATTAAAATATCTATTTCCTTATAAGGGTGCCGGGAACTTTTGAAAGGCTTTCAAAGGGTGCCTCGAACAAGAAAAGGTTGGGAACCACTGGTTTAGAGTGTTAGAGTCAAGTCTCTTAAAGAATTCAAACACATTTCTCTTGCACAATGCTGGAAGGGAAAGAAATGCAGAGCAGCCCTGGCCTCAGTTTTAGCCTTCAAGTGGGTTTGAAGAGAGAGTGAAAGAAGAAATATGCATCATTTGTCTGATTAGAGCTTGAAGGCACTGATTGCCGCCAAGTACTTAGCCACCACTGATGGCTATATCCCACCACTCTGGCCTATTACTCTCAATCTGTGCACCATTAGTCAAGCACGTAGAGAAAAAAGGGTAGATTTACTGGATTATCGCTATCTCTTGTCTGCCTCTTTTTGTTTTTAAGCACATCTGTTGCATTTATATCCATTCACCTGCAGTTTCTCGTGTACGGTTGGGAAGGCGACTGGGACTGATCATCTTTGATCCACTGGGATTAGATTGAAGTTGGACGGCGTCTTGAATTGGTTGTAATGCTTGGTGCTTTCATCCTTGGAGATTAAATTAAAGGCATGATCAGAGATCAGGACCGTCTGCTGGAAGCTGCTTTAAATGCAACATTGGAGAGCTTCCTGTTTTGCACTTTAAACACCAATGTCCTGTAGTCACAGCTAAGCTGAGACAGTTGAATTTGACCTACTTCTCTAACACGTGCTCTTGTGTTGAGAGCAATGACGTCAATCGGTGGCTCTCGCGGCAAGTGATGCACACGGTCTATGATCCCCTTATGTGGAGGCAAGTCTCAGGTGTAAATTTGACTTAGGACTGGAGATGTAAAGATAAAAGGGGATATTTTAATGCATTTTGATTTCTTTGGGTCAGTGACTTTCTACATCAATATAACCGCTAAAAACAAAAATAATAACAAAAAACAAAAATAAGTTCAGGTGAAAAAAAAACATTCAATTTATCATGTAAAGTGGTATTTCTATGTCAGAATGGAGAAGAGTGTTATTGTGCTTCGAAAGATTATGAAAACACTTTTGTTAATGATGACATTGGACATTTAGTACTCAGTACTGCATGTGATTAAAGCCTTTATGATGTAAATGTTCTTCTTTGTTAGGATACCTTTTGATTGGTTGATGTTTTTCATTGTTTATCCCACAGAATCCATCTCAGGTAGGGACGGCCCTACAAGTGTTTTACAACCTCGGCAATCTGAGAGAGACCATAAGAAGTGTGGTAGATGGATACAGGACATCTGTGCAGGAGAACGTTGTTAATGCCTTGGACATTAAAGTCCTCACTCAACCTGCCAGCACCAGAGGTGTGCTATTTTAATGCATTTGTGGCTGTGTGCTTGATTTTGCATTGTTTTAGAGTGTGCATTTTGTGTCTGCTATATTTAGGTGCCCCTGGCAGAGCCGTCATGCCCACTCCAGGGAATACGGCTGCGTTTCGAGCTGCTCTGTGGACGAATTTAGAGAAACTAATGGACCAGATTTGTGCCGCGTGTGGCCAGGTATCAAACTTACAAAGATGTGTTATGAAACCTATTTAGTATCATTAGGCAAAACACCAGTAGTTCACATAAGTCTCTATCCATTGTGTTTGGTGTTAAAAAAATATTAAGCTCTGAAATGAACGTTTTGCCACTTCTAGTCAGTACATTACTTTGCAACAGGCTCAAACAGTGGAGCATGGTGCTTGCAACACCAAGGTCATGGGTTCGACTCCCAGGGAAAGCAAGAACTGATTAGAATATCGATGTGTTTCTTGAATTCAATGCAAGTCGCTTTGGATAAAAGCGTCTGATAAATGCATAAATATACACATGGCTTCTTTTGGAATTTGTTGGTGGAAAAAAATTATACAAAATCTGACTAGTAAATTTGTATAAATACAAAGTGCATAATGTTAAAATCTTGTTTATTGAACTACTGTATGAAGGCATGTTATCATGATCACAACTTATTTAGCTTATGTTGTTTTCCCATCTTATATATTTGTCTATATGCATCTGAAGTTTCAATTATGTTTCTGAACAGGTGCAGCACCTGCAGAAGGTCCTAACCAAAAAGAGAGACCCAGTGACTCATGTGTGCTTTATTGATGAGATCATCAAGGTGAGACGGATGATGTAATTTCACACCTTCCTTTTCTTTGATTTTGATTTTTATACGTTTTTCCTGGAATAGGTGTGCAATCAAATTTCAGCAGTTTGGGAAGTTATATGTATTGATATTGTGCGAATCCCATGTGTGAAGAGTTTGTCCTTGATGTATAGTGATTTATTACAAAGGATTTTTGTGTTCGTTGCCCTTGCTGGTGGCTGACCTGCCTGCATAGCCCCTGCTGGTTCACTTGCTGCTGGCACATTAGCAGTAAATGACATCCTAATTGGTGTCTGCAGGTGGCTGGCCCCTCTGTGACAAGGTTATCTACCCCACACGCATACACACATGCACACACACATGCACACACATATATCCACCACACATTTGGTTCTGGATGACTTTGTGAACTAGTGTGTGTTGGCACCCGCTGAGTGACAAGAAGTGCTTGCAAAGGCATATGCAGTGCATTTCCCCTTTGGTATCCCCGACATCCATGGCTCTCCATTCCTTCAATGGCGAATTTGGCTAATTACAGCCGGTAATTAAGGTGCTATTTTCTGCTAAATGAAGGGCTAAACTGTGAGATCAGAGCAGTTTAGGAAGGGGTGGTAAGATATCACAGATGGATTTCAAAGAGAGCATATAATGCAGTGAATTAGAACTGGCCTCTAGCGATGCATTTCCGTAAACCATAACCAGCAAAGCTAATATGTGGCATAGACTTTAGGGCTGAATTTCAAATGGCACACTAATTGTATTGTACATTTCCCAGCCCCCAAACATTTGCTGTTTGGATTTAAATGGGCAAATTCTTAAGAGTCAATGACTGGATCATTATTGCAGTTATCTTTGGCATTTGACATTTGGCATCTGTCCTTCTAACCCTGATTGATTGTGAGGAGTTTGGTGATGTAGGAAGAAACGTCATTGGCAAATTCAAGGATGCCAAGATTCAACGGGTGGAAAATAATTTTCACACATGAAATTGACAAATTCATTGAGTCTTTGAGATGTGCTGGACTCTTGCATCATCAATAGAGGATCTTGACCAGAAATGGATGAACTTCTTGATGGAATTTACATTTTTTCATTAAGAGGTGTATACAATTTAGGTCACAATGCAGCACAAATATACAAAGTAGAGCACACAAAATTAAATTCTGCATCGTTCAACATGATGAACCTGAATCAGACCCAGTGAACCAGAAGCAATATCAATCATAATTCTAAACATCTCTTTCTTTACATACTGTCCGATCGAACAAAACTGGATTACAATAATAAAATTTCACGATAATTGCACATCTCTTGCTCATTTGATGCCATGAGATCATGTGACAACAACATAGCATACCAATGCTTTCCATTGCATAAAGTATTTGCCAGAGCACTTACTTCCATTACACAAACAGCCATAGTTTTTATGTTTGTGAAGAAGCGAAAAGGTCTGTCTCCAAAAATACAGTCACTTTTGCTCTCGCTCTCCCTCTCTCTGTTGATATTCCTCCCGTTTTCACTCAGTAAACAGTTTCGGGAGAGATGAGTTGAGCGGCTTCTAATCACCTCTTGGAAATCGAGATTTTCGGCCAGAAGATTGAGGTCTGTAAGAATGGGGGGGGGGGGGGGGGGCATGGTATCCATGGCAACACCTTCTCCCGCTCACCAATAGACCTTTTTCTTTCTTTACTGAAAAACAGATGGGGAAGGGGGAAAAAAGTTTGATTCCAGAGTGAGGGTGATATTACACAATTTACCGCTTCTTTCGTTTTAGTGTCGTTTTTGAGTATGTAAGAAAACGTGACATCCATTTTTCCAGGGTGATTGTAATAAAGGTAAGATATGTCATACATGTTGATTCAAATTAATTGTGTTAGAATTTTAAGCTCACAAACTCTCACATTGAGAGTCATTGAGCTTTTACTTTAGACACAGTTACCCTTGTTACCCTCAGGGACACCTTGAAATTGAGACCACCCAGAATGACTGTCAGAGTGTAGATTCTACATCAGCTGTAGATTAAAGAGACAGCCAGCATTTAAAAGGCCTCATGAAAGGTTTTCCAGGGCGGGCACTTTTCTTAAAGCCTTAGAAGACTATAAAACGCCCTACAGTGCCTCTGAACCTCAGGTTTAACAGGGTGCATGCATATGCAGTATAGGAAAACACATACAGGAACTTTGTGCAAAACAAAGCTGCTGTCGGATTCCCTGGAGACTGGAAAAGGTGGGTGAATGCCATGTTTTTTTGTTTTCTTTCTCTGCCTCCGCTTCAAAAGCTGTTTTCAAACTCCCACAATCTCACACCTTTATTTGTGGCTAAAACACCCCCTACACGCACCTATCGGAAAGCAAAACCTGCAAACCGCTACATTTAACAGTTACAGAAGTAAAACAGACCTTCCCGTTGAATTCCCAGCTGCTTTTATGTAGCAAACAAGCCTTCTGGCTCTCTGGCATGAGTTCATATCCACCGATGGCCCTCTTGTTCACTTCAGGTGTCATAAATGTGAAATACAACTCTACATCACAAAAGAAAAAAGCAAATGCCTGAAGTAGTGGGGCATACATGAAACTCAGTGCAAGAAAGAAAGAATTAGTTGCATTTCATTAATGAAATCTGTCACTCTGTATGCCAGTACCTTTGGAACGTTTAATGGAGCAGTTACAGTATGTAATTTATGAAGAAATGTGTAAAAAAAAATATATATATATATTTATAAAATTAAAATTCACATTAATTTAAGAATCTTTGTGGGTTATTTTAGCCTTATTTTTGATGCCGCTCTGTCACATTTGGCAGATACTCTGAGCTTGGTTTTCTTGTTTTTTGCAGAACCTGATGAATCAGAGCTTTACTGGTCATTTTGTACAATGGAGTCTCCATGTTCTGTCTCAGTGCCTACATTTTATATATATTTAAAAAGTTTAGTCTTTTACTCACTGTATATATATATATATATATATATATATATATATATATATATATATGTGTAAACTTTATATTTTTTTTAACTTTGAAGTCTTTTTCTTTGGAGACTTTTCAAATTTGTAGCTGCAGAAATTGTGTGAGTCATAAGAGAGAGAGACATTTATATCACTAAAGTGCAAACCTCTCTTGGCTGGTGTACGGTGAGTCAGCATGGACATCCAGATCATTTTGATAATCACAGATGATACGCACACCAGCCTCTTTATACATGCACACACGCATACATTGGCACATGTCAATTTGCTTTCAGGTGACCGTTTTCCACACTTTCTCCAACTTTTAAGACTAGTGTATGTAAATAATCTGTTAAAGCCTGACCCGTTTGCATGTGAAATGAGTAAGAATGCCCCTGCAAAAATTTAAATTACTTCCCTGTAGTTCAAACAGTAGAGTGTGGCGCTTGCAACACCAAGGTCATGGGTTCGATTCCCAGGGAAAGCAAGAACTGATTAGAATGTCAATGTGTTTCTTGAATGCAATGCAAGTCACTTTGGATAAAAGCAACTGCCAAATGCAGAAATGTGAAATGTGCTCAATCACCATGATTGTAGTTTTTATTGAGGGTGAAATGTGACCTGAACACAGTTTTTCATATGTTGTGGTTTGGAGTCAGCTTTGTTTGCATAGTGTGTTAATGTATTTGTTTTTATGTGTGTCAAAGGTCATTATGTTAAAGTTCAGCTCTGGCTGATGTGTGTAATGTGTTTTCTCGATCTCTTATCAGGACGGGCAGCCTGACATCTTGCACACCTTCTGGAGTTCAGTCACTCAGACGCTCTCTGAGGAGCTACAGAAAGCCACAGCTGGTGAGTTTCAGTCTGAGGTTTTTGTTTAAGACGATGCCCTGCCATGCATCTCAAAAGCTCATTCTGTGTGTGAGTGTGTTACACAAGCTTCCCTCCTGCGCCTCGTCTCTCTTCTCCTCCACTCTTGCTTTCTTTTCATCACACTGCAGTCGGATTCAAACTCTATTACCCACGTACGCTCTTCTGGCGTACTTGTTACTGTTAACCCTTTCCTCTACCTGAGCTTGGAAGCCATCTCAGATATTGTTCAACTGCAGTCTTCACATCATCTAGGAGCTGGAGGGCTTCTTGGAGAAGCGTTTACACTTCCGTAGTCTCTGAAGACTCTTCAAGCTCAGACGCAGCCAATGAGAGAGTCCAGTGTAAAGCAAATAAAAACATTATCTCTCTTCTGGTCTCAGGCTTTATCGTCGCTAAGCAGCAGGATAAAGCAAGGCATGTGTTTCTTTACCAGGGAATATGGAGGAAAATGGAGACCTTCTGTGTGTGATGTGTAGCCAAAACAGACTTTCTCTTTACACAACATTTCATTCTACTTGCGTGTAGCTTAAACGGTAGAGTGTGGCACTTGCAACGCTTGGGTTTGATTCCCAGGGAAAGCAAGAACTGATTAGAATATCAGTGTGTTTCTTGAATGCCATGAGAGTTACTTTGGACAAAAGCGTCTGCCAAATGCAAAAATGTAAAATGTAGATCTCGGTGTTTGCAAATGAATGACAGCATTACTTGCAGTGTTGGGGAGTAACCAGCTAAAAGTTGCTGTAACTCGGTTACCTTTACAATTTTTAATAAACTGCAGAAGGATGACGATTCTTTGATCATTTTATAAATGTAAATATCATCACTAACTTCATTGATGACCACTACATCAATTTGGTGGCAGTATTATAACATTCGGCTCATTAATCGACTCATTTATGATTCAACTCACTCACTTTTGATTGCCTATGTTAATGAAAGTGCTGAGCATCTCATACGGCACGTCGTTTAGACCTTGGGTTTGATGGTGCGGCTCTATTGATCCCTGCCTTTATCACGACCTAAAGACGATTGTGCTTCACTCAACCCGATCAATAGAAAGCAAATAAGAGCCTTTGCATCGCGTTCATTATCCAAATGCTTCTGCATTACTCCCTTTATCAAGCCTGATTTGAAACCTTTCAATCAAACTTGCTTTTATATTCTCAGAAACCTAAGGGACTTGCTTTCCAAAATACTCTCACAAAAGGCAAATGTTCGCAGTGTTGATGCTCTCAAAAAAAAAAAACTATGGCTCCACGAGGCCATCAGAAAACATTTTAGTTCTCAGGTCGACTGTTATGGACTCTATCTTGAGACATCACTGCTCCGCAAGCCTTCAAAGAAGGTCTGTTTATAAATTATTTATCGCTTCCTCTTTGTCCTAAAATACGTTTTGTGACTACTGACAGCTCCCTGCCTCTTCCCAGAATTATTTCCTGAACTGTTTGCCTTTTCAAAGAGCATGTCAAAGGACGAGAAGCCGGTGTTCCTCTCGATGTTTAGTGTGAGCTTTCTAACTCGGTCTGTCTCATTGCTCGAACCCTGGGGATCCATACAAATTAATTTACTAACAGTCACAGTGTCAGTTCTGCTGTTTTTATGATTATTGTATCATAACATGAAAGGCAAAACCTGTACCTTGACCAACACTTCAACGATTTTTACCATTTTGCCACTGACATTTGTTTGATTTAAAAAATGTTGTGCACCTCATCACCTTCCCTGAGGAAAGATTTTCTTGACAGTTTTTGAACACCGTTGCATTGCAGTTTTAAGAAGAGAGGAAATTTAAGCTTCACTATCAGCAATAACTCGGAAACGTAGCATCAGCTGAACATGGTTTCAGCTCATAGTCAGCGCTCCGTCAGTGGAGTACAAATATCATGGCTCGCCTTTGTTTGGTGAAACAAAGATTGAAACCATTTGGCCCTCTGCTCAATTATGCATTCATCAAATCAATCTGCATAGGAAACAATCTGCATAATATTTGTAATGAGCGTTTAATCACCTGTAAAGTTGGGTTATTACCATAATAATGAATAAGTATTTTATGCAATTCTATCCATTTGACTCTCATTTTCCACATGTATTCTCTGTATTTGGTGTTATTTTTGTTAAAGTGGTTGGAGAAGAAGGAATTGTGGGGGGGTTTCTGCTCATTGAGTCGAAAGGATTTGTGGTTTTAAATCACTGCTTGATATTGTCATAGCTATGAATATAAGTTTTTTTTATTATTAAATGCTATTCACAACAACTTAGAGTATGTTGTCAACCCTGATATATGGTTAGTTACCATTTTTGGACACAAAGTTGAATTGACAATTAAATTCATTTTAGATTAGAATTTTAGAAAAACTGACCATTTAAAATGAACTTTTTATTTGTTTTTTAAGATTCTTCATTGCATAGCATTCAAATGTTTGTATTTGCAGTTAGAAAATGTAATGTAATGATTACTCTACTGCTGTAGTAATGCAATCTTGTAAATACGACTGCCTCCTAATCGTCAACTTGGTTTTAGTCTAACAAATTTTAATTTGTTGCAGAAAGCGTCACAGTTTATGACAGACAGATAGTAACACAGCTGGTCCATGTGGTAATTACAGTATGTTGGGCATAAAATCCAACATCGAACTAACGAAGGCTTAACATTTGAGACATGTAAGTGTTTCAAAAGTGTTTAAAACATGGCCACTCGCTCTAACGGTAACCTTGATAAATGCGTACTGTTATTGGCAACATTTCCAGGTGTACATGCGGACTAACACGGAAACGCCTGTCTGATCCCTTGCGGAAATAACTTATCTGAATGAAAAGGGTCTACTTTTACTTGTGTACTCTCACAAGAACAACAAAAATTTGTGCTTTTGTCAAATTAAGGAAACAAACGTTTGGTGTGCTTTCTGTTGTCTCGGAAATGTCTACTTTTTAAATGAAACAATTCAAAAAGAATACAAATATTCTTAGATTACGTAATCTGTATGAAACAAGCATTTCCCTCTATAGGCGCGTTCACTAAACGAAGTCAGCATCGTTAACTACATCTTTGCAGGTAATACTGACTCAGACTAGTTCAGTATCAATTAAAATGTTCAGACAGTCTACTCTCTGTTTTTTTCAACACATTTTTTATTACTTTTGCCAGTGCGCTGCAGGAAGCTTTGTGTGCACTTGAGCGCTTAATCTATATTTTAAAGGCTCATTATTACGGTTTGGTATTTCTCTGTCTTGTAGAACAATATCAGCAATGTTGCATGTAATGTTCTTTCTCAGCCCTGAAAATCAATTATTTTCCGATGCCAACACCCCAGTATGTATTTAAGTAATTAAATTAATATCATAAATGTGCGATTGGTCAAATTTTGTCTAAAAAGAATGACTACTTGTCGACTAGAAAAATCTTTAGTCAGGGACGGCACTGTTCTAAAATCTTGCCAATCTTGGATAAAGACACAACACATGAATTTTCCCCATGTGTTCATCTTTGCTATTTAAACGCATCCTCCTCTTTCATTTGTTCACAGCATCAACCTTCCTGAAGCAGGCTCTGGAAGGAGAGTATCCCAAACTTTTGAGGCTTTATAATGAGCTGTGGAAGCGGCTGCAGCAGTACAGCACAAGCATACAGGGGGCGCTAGTGAGCAGCGGTGCAGGTCTAGATGTGGAACTGCCAGTCTCAGATCATGATAGTGAAGATCTGTTCACCCGGACCAAACCAGACTATGAGTGAGTACTACCATGATACGTGTACACTAACTCTCCAACACATTTGTTCTCATAATTCTGCTGCAGTGATTTAGTGATTTGATCAAGTTTAGTTCCATAGAGCAATCTTCCATGACAAGTAATAGTTTTTGCCAAAACACAGTAGCTACTACAGTATTTGTTGTTGCTTTTTTATGACAGTGGTGGGTATTACAAAGTTACTGGAGTTTTATCGTAGCAACATTAACTGTTATAAATATGCTATTTTTGTAGAAACTATGATTTCACTGGTGGATTTTTTTCAAGGGGAAGCTATACTAATGCTTTGTTTTTGTTGCACCCATCAATCGCTGAAATAAAACATACTGACTGATTTAACGTTTTAGGAGGTTAAATGCTGGCAGACAAACAGAAACGCCACAATTTCTCATCATAAAAACGAGAAGTTCATTATCTGCACAAGATATCATCTTCCTAATCGTTCCTGATGGTGCAACAGAGATTCTGCCTGCCCGCAAAGTGCTCTCAAAACTGCTCTCATTAATCAGAGCGTTTCTGCCTTTCACCTGAAGGGAGAGGTGCATCAGAAAGCAAAGAAGACTTTCTTCTCTCAGACAAATTGTCAAACAAACTCCTAGGGTGCATCAATGTTTCCGCCACTACTCTGAGCAAACAGATTTATGCACAGTAGCTGACGTTGCTGACAACCAGCAATTAAAGCCAATATTATTAGAGCATCTCGTTTAAAGCAAATGTCTGTATGATGTAGTGGGCAAACTATTTTCTTTGTATTTTATTTTGCAGAAACCGTAGATCTCTATTTGACTCGCATAAAATACCTTATTTGTGGGCGCGCCTGGAAGTGCAACATTAAACATTGTTCACAGAGTTACGTTTAGAGAGAATGAGAGAATAGCTGAAATAACACAGAAGTGATGCTATTGTTATGGAGAAATCTATCATGTGTTTTTGTCCTGCCTTTGACAGTCAGGTGCAATTGGTTTTTAGTTTCTGACATTAATGATGTTGTTGTTTTTTTCAGTCCGTTTGTTAAGGTTTCCAATAAACACTTTTTTTGGCTTCTAAGCATTTTGATTAAAAAAGCAAGCGTGCATAATTTATGATAATGAATTTTTTTTATTTACCCTCTAATTCACATTATTTGTCTCATTTTACTGTATTTCAGTAAAAATACAAGCTCTAAAATGTTCTTTAAATCAGCATTAAGGCCATACAACTAATATGATCATGATAATGCATATAAATAAATAAAAATATTACTTTTTTTACATTACTTTTTTACCTATATAGTGATGAGAATTAGTTTTTTTTTACATTTTGATAATGAAAATTATCTAAAATATGCCTAATTTTCATGAAAACATTTTTTTTTTAAATGGCAGCCATAGGGGAAACGGCATTACTTCAGTCATATCTCAGCTATGCTTTAATCAACAGACAAAAGAATGATTATTGGAAATTAAGAAGCTGTCAGCCAGGAGAACTCATTTAATACAATGGTGAAATCAAATGCTAAGGGCTTTGATCCCTACTGAGATGAGGAGTGCAAGTAGGCTACGGTTTCATTAAGTGCCATTCAGTACTTTTGATTTAGTCTCTATTTGTAATTATCTCCACGGGCAGGCCTCTGACTAAATTTACAGATTTAGGTCAGTGATATAAATTTTATACATGCACACAGAGGTGACAGGAACATGACAGGTACAGCGACAGCCAGAAAACACTTTATCCTTACATGTTGTTATTTACTTTCTCGTTTTACATGCACTCTTTGTGAAGCAAAAGAATAACTGTTTTGATGGGTTTTTTTCCAGTCCAGAGAAGGATCTGAAGGATTCTCTTCAGCCATATGAAGCTGCTTACCTGTCCAAGTCCCTGTCTCGCCTCTTTGACCCCATCAACCTGGTTTTCCCTCAAGGAGGCCGAAACCCACCCTCTAATGATGAACTGGACAGCATCATAAAAACAATAGCCAGGTAAACCCCCAAATACCTCATTGCTAAAGGTCAAGACTTTCAAAAAGCTTTGTATTGTTACAATGTCAGTAGCATATGCAAATGAACAATGTGTAGTTTTTCTCCGATTAGCCAGTGAAAGTCAGATTTTAAAAGTTTTGTTAAATCTACAGATTGAGCTTCCGCATTGTTGTATTCCCACGCAGAGCCAAAAAAAGTTTTTTGTCAAAAGGGAATTCCACCTCTCGATTTTCCCTAGTCATGTAGCACTTATTTAGAAAAAAAAAATCCCGTTTTGCCAGCATAGACGAGAAGATTTCTTTCCCTGCCAGCGTTTTTGAAAAGTTTCCAGGCATTACCAGCATTTTTGATCATTTTCACGAATGTCTCATGGCCCCCAGAATATGTTGTTGTATAAATATAGCATTCAATATATCAAAACACCGAACAAACCCTCTGCTATTAAACCAAAAAAGCCTGCGTGCATTCTTTTTTAATCAACACTTGAATGTGGTAAGTTTCATGAAAAAAAGCAACATTTTGAGCAAAAAAGCTGAGGAAATCAAGACTAAGTCCGGATCAGATTCAAAATGATGATCAAAACACAGATGGAGTCCATAAAAGCTTGTTCTGGTTCGACATTTCATTCAGTAACATTAGACTGATTTATATGCTGTGATGATCTCGTTATTTTACATATGCATCTGCTTGCATATGATATGGCTTGTTTCTGCTGCTTCTTTGCCTGCGTTTTGTTCAGGAGAGTCAGTACTCTTTCAGAAGATGCGTAATAGCGCTCCCTACCGTAAAACAGTGAAAAAATGACCAGTACTGAATTACTCCCTTTCCATTGTGAATTAAGCATTCCATGTAATCTTGATGATGAAGGCTGTCCAAATACTAAAAAGCACTGATATAATAAACAGTCCAATCCATTCACAGATGGACTAATAATGGGCTGGAGAATTTATGGAGATTTAAGTTAACCATAAGACTGTTAATACTGTTTTTATTGACTTGTTCCTGTATGTTGTTTTTGCACATTAGTGAGCTGAATGTTGCATCAGTGGATTCCGGCTTGATGATCGCGGTGGCCAAGAACGCCGCCAAGACTGTGCAGCTCTTCTGCGTCAAGTCAGAGCAGTTGGTAAGCGACACACAGGGATAATGAGCTGGGTTGAGCGGGAGGCTGTCTGCTCTCATGCCCCTCAACCCTGCCCGGGAGGTGACATACACGGTTGGCGAATGAGCTCATTATGAGAGCTGGGGAAGGGTGGGGCTCGTCTCAACAAGCGTCAGAGAATCAGTGCACCTGCTGAGAGCCGTGACCTGGACAAGAGGCAGAGAGGAACCCAACCTGCTTAGTTAGAGGTGCTTTGGTCTATAAATCAGGCGACGGTACGAATACAGCGTGAGACTGCATCAGAATGCAATGCTAAGTCAGTAGTTGCTCAGCTAATAAAAATAAATGGTATGCAACACAAAATTGGTATGCAACACAATGTTTATGCTATTAGCTTAGTAAATGTAATTCACTGTTGTTATTTTGAGGGCATTGGGTGTCAAAATGACATAAAACTGTCAGTGCTTCTCTTGTCCTGAGGTATTCAATGTCCTGAGTCTTCGTCTCAATGTCAATAGTAACCAGTTCCATGAAGATAACAGGCATCACAAACTTTACAATGAGATTTTTAATAAATCAGTAGATTTATATGGTTTGAGTTGGCTTACAAAGCTAATCTAGCTTTCCAATAATTAATCCTTTAAATCCTTAATCAGTCAATTTGTCCTGCTCTCCAAAGATTCTGCTGCTGACTTCAGAGATGAGACAAAAATCATTTAAAGACAACATGAAATCTAAATTGATCTATTTACTTTCCTGAAACAGAAAAAAGCATTTATGGTAATGTAAAACTTATCAACCTGGATGCAATTTTAAGATGGTAATTTCCAAGCCTGGAGAAAAGTCATGGAAATAATTGTAGCGAGAATAATTGTCTTGTTGTACTTGCCTCTAAATGCATAATTTAGCACCGGGTTAGTCAACCTGCAGGGAGTTTTCAGTGATCCTGAACTTGGTTAGGTGTTTGATTTTGGGATGGAGGACGGGTTAGGCAGGAAACTCCATGAGAAGATTTGAAAGCATTTCTTTGCCTATAAGGTTTCAATCTGGTAATTCAATTTTTATCTTCATCCAGTTACCATGAACATCTGTTAGAAATGTCATGGATATTGACCTGTACCTTTCTGGCCTTTTTAAATGACTTTATGTATATAAAATCATGTCTAACCCTACATTATTTCTTGCTGAATATTGTATTTTAGTCTGAATATTATATCGTTTCAGTGTGGTTAGAATACTGATTCATCTTATCTAACTGTTTTTGTTTTGTATGTTTGATTTCTTTAATTTTCCTCTCAGCGGTTTAAATTGCCTGAGCTTCATTGAAATGACTGAACTTGCTCATGTAGGTCTATCTCCATTCACTGTGAGCTGGAGGTGTGATTGATTGTGCCTGGCCAGGGAGGGTGTGATTGGATTAGTCCGGTGTCTGTCCTCGAATCACTAGCCCACTGACTCAATCTGTCTTATGTCAGCAAGCAGATGAATAACGAGAGTTTGGTTCTGTTCTTTCTATCAGTACAGATGTGTGCGACAAGCCCTTTGAACTCAATTCAAGGTCAATTCAGAGCCAAACCTTGACTTCTCTTTGGACTTACATCAGGAAATGATATCATAGAAGCATAAATCTCTTAAGCAAGTCTCACAATCTAGGGAACAAAATCATCTCCAAGACACAAATGGTTTCTTTTTCTTAACACATGCAGCAAACAGACTCTATCAGTTAATGGATGGATATAAATGAAGACAAAGAGAAGGACAGTATGCTGACCTCTCATATGCTTCCTGCTGTGATAAAGGAACAGGACTTAAAAGTGCACTTGCAGGGAGAATGATTTCTGAAACATGGCTGCCCAATCTGCCGTGTGGATGGCTCTCCCAAGCTTTGATAGTGCTTCTTGCATCACACAGTATATCTCAGTATAGCTAATCCAAGCTGAAGCACACCGTCATTGTCCAATCAGATGATGCAATTAATGCCAGCTTTCATGTAAGAAATCCTGTAGTTTTAACCCTAATCAAAGAGCAAAAATAATGGGTGTTCCCCATATGGATTTTTATGGAAAAAATTGAAAAAAATGTTTTTAGCTTAACCGTTCTTAGTGTAGACAACTATTGTTTCAATGTAGTTTAACTTCTTTAGCTTATCTTTAGCTTTTAACTTGCCAAGCTACAGTTTTAAAGTAGCTTCCTGTAATCTGGTTTAGCTCTAGGGGAAATATCTGACAGCGGTGCTCTTCTCAGAGATTAAAGAGGCATGTTTTTGGTCTTCGGGCGGACATAGGGTTGCACAGCAGTTAATCTCAAAATGGTTCATTACTTTATTGGACTGCAGAAATGCACCGGAGGCTACGCTTTATTTATCATAAGGTGTGAAGGAGCAAACCACCTAGAATCAAGACTAGAGTTTCTGCACCTCACTTGGCATCTCCACACCTGCCACGCGAAACGTTAATTAACTGTTGCCTTTCCATTTTTAGACCGTTGCTATGGTATCCCCACCGCCACCATCCTATGTGGCTTTTCCTCGCAAGCGATGTGTGATATATCTTTTTCTCCCCGATTTTATTTCCCCACCCCCCCAAACTTTGATGAGAGGTGTGATTTCTTGAAGGCTATGCTGCTTTTTTACGATTTTGACTTTGAGTTGTTTTGTCTGTAGTGGCTGTTTGTTTATGTCAGCAGGCAGCAGTGCAGCACGAATATGTGTTTGTGCGCGGTGGTCCGCTCGTGACTAAGACATCCCTCTGCTTGTTAGTTCCTGTAGTGTGGCACTAAGCAGGGCAAATCCTTCTTTTTATTCTCTCTCTGTTGCTCGCCCTCCTACCCACAATGCCACCTGCTTCTGCTGTCTGAGCTCCATGGTGATGCCCGTATCTCAGCATGCTGACCGCTGTGCCACCACTGAGCAAAGCTCTTCTGACCTCAGACGAACACTGGGACATCTGGGGAAATTAGTGGTAGCCTGCGGCCGCCACGCTTTTGATGTTGACTCCTTGATTATTTACTCAAGTCTTTGGTTGTGACTCTTAATATTGTTTAATCCCTCTATTTTTCTCCTTTCTTCTCACTTACTTCTGTCTTTCTCTCAGCTGTGTACACAGGGGGACGCCAGTCAGGTGATCGGACCCCTGACAGAAGGCCAGAGGAGAAACATTAACGTGGTGAACTCTCTTTTCCGCCTACAGCAAGCTGTGGCTAAAGTAAGAATGCCGCCTCGCGTTTAGGACAGGTTATCATAGATTTAGTGCACTCAGCAATGCAGGATTAGTATATAACTTCCTTTCTTACATGAAATACTTGCAATCAAAGTTAAAGTACTAGAAAAGTATTCAGACTTGTGTGCTATATTCCAACATATTTGAATATGCATGGCTTCAAAAGACTTCAAAACATTTCCTCAAACAAAGCTGATATAGTTTTCATAATGCTTGAAATGTAGTCCACAAGACTTATTCATGTGCTTTTATTTGTTTTCATTGAGTTGTAAAGAGCTCTCTGGACAAACTCCAAAGCATCTCTTTTTGTGCTTTTAGTTTTAATGGCATGTGGAGATTTAATGGATGTTTCGCCAGTATGCGCTTCCCGAAGCTGTGTTTTATTAACAGATGTTCATAAGAACTCAGCAAGATGCATGAAGTCACTTCTTCATGCCAAAGAAAACTTTTGTGGGCATTCAAATGTAAGACTGTTTGAAGTTATTATGGAGTCCTGCAGTATTATAAAACTCATCTATGTGCAGGACACAGTCCACCTGTCAATAAAGAACATATGTCTGCAGTGCCTTTACTCAGTCTTTCCTCAGGAGAGAGTCTTGGGGAAACTGCAGAGTCCTCACTAGTCATATCTGTACAATATGAGTGGTGATATTTCACAAGTGGCTTTTTTAGCACCAGATGATGTAGTTCTCGGTCTGCCCCATTAAAAAAACATGACAGCAGAAGCCAAAGCTTTTTCCTGGCCTATGTGATTAATAAGGTAATAAAAGAAGATTATTCTATGATTAAATATTTAAAGTGGAGGTGATCAAAGTTTTACTTGTGAAAAGTGAACCTGCTTGTTTCTGTAGCATTGTTTTTTTAGGTCTGAACTGTGAGTAAGGACAGTAATTGTGGTTTAACGGCTCTAAACGTTGGATGATTGCTGACTTTGAGTTGTTTTTAGGTGATTTCTGGACTGGGCACCTTTCCTCCAGCAGCAGAGCAATCCCTCACAGCGTCTTTAGAGGTAAAACATTTACACCTGGTACTAACATCACTAATGAATAGCAATGATCATATGAAGCACATTCATAGTTCAGTTAATATAGCTTCTCGATTTAATTATAATATTTGCATTCTGCTTGAAACATTGCATTTATGGTTACAATTAAATTCATGGATACGTGCTTTATTGCTATATGAACATGATATAGAGTCACCAAATCAAAGACGAAATATAATCAAGACCTGTCACTGGAGATGCATGTTAATAATAGTGTAAACGATGCCTAGCTGAGTATAGTTACATCAGTACCCTTTTATACACGCGTTTTATTTAGACATTAGCTCACAGCTTGTAACGAATCCAATGAAGTCGAGTCTTGAAAATAAACATAACTTGAACATAAACGTAAACATGAACTTGACTAGGCTTGGTATAGCATGGCATGAAACTTAGCGGGTTACAGCATAACATGACAAAGCTAGACCCAAAAACATGGTAACATGAGAGCTATGAGCTCAATGGACCAATGAGAAGTTGACGCAACAGAAAAGTAAAAGTCCATGGCAAAGGCATGAGTCCAACCAAACACCAGCCTTACACCGGTAATGTCCTCAATATACTTTTACACAACATTACTTTTACAGTGATTTTCAGCAACAAGCGCACTGAACTATTTATATAGACAGTGGTGCATGATTCACCATTAAGCTTTGAGTATTTGTTTGTGATCAAGATTAAGAGATGAGTGCATGGGACAATGAACAAGGGGTCAGAAATGCTGCAGCTGCACACAAACACATACAGAGAGACTGAAGGTGGTTTTGGAAAGTAATTGGGTAAACATTGAGCTGCTCTGAATTCATCGTTCTCTCCCCGGAGGTAAATTGGCTATCAGATGAGTAAACTGGTCATTCTCTTCTCCTTCATCTCTTTTAACGAAACCTGCCAGCTGCAACCCCTGATCTTTAAGAGTAAACACAACAGTCCAAGGTGAAACACTACTACACTTTACCACCCGCTCTCCTCGGAGTTGGCTCACATGATGTGGACGTACCGTCTTCTATTTCATTTGCACATGACCCATGAGATCATGGTTATTGGAGCGTCCCCTTGCCCCTTTGGAAAGCGTACAGGACTATATGTCAAAGACTTGTCCCAAATGAACTTGGACTGACTTGCTATTTAGGACAGGACGTCATCTTTCACATTCCTACTCATACTAGTTCCTCACCACATCACACTAGGATCTATTCTGAACCACAACAAATCAAATGAAACTAGGCACCAGCACCTCCCAAACTCCAGTTTTGACGAGAAAGCTAAATCTGTATGTGACTACTACCTTTGCTGGCAAGGAGTTTTTGGAGGAAGAGATGTGCAGCGTAGATTTGCTCTTTATCTCCCGCTCGCAGGGGATTTTGGCGATGACCGGTCCTATTTGGTCAGAGAGACCTATCGGGTTTGCATTAATGTCGCTTAGAGATGGAGAGTCAGATAAGAGCCTAAGACGAGGCTGCCGTGACACATGCGATGGTCAGACTGATGTCCCATCCGCAAATGTCAGGCAATCAGATGGGAGAAGGGAGAGCAGATGTTAGCGTAAGTCGCTATGCAACCCTGTAAGTCGCCATGTGACCTTCAAAAGAAACTTTCACACATTCTATAACTTGTGTGTGTGTGTGTGTGTGTGTGTGTGTGTGTGTGTGTCTTTTGCAGTCGGTTCAGGCTCTGATGAGTAGTGCCGTTCAGCCCCTGCTGAATTCTGTTACTGACTCCGTCGAAGCAATACTCATTACTATGCACCAGGAGGATTTCTCTGGGTAAGCAAGCAACAAACGTACTCTTACTACATCATCCATTCAGCACATATATATTCCATGCATTCCAAAAGCAAACATGTGAAACTACTCGAAGATAAACTAAGTAAGCTATATTGTTGTTTTATATAGTTAGTTTGATTCAATGATATGACAGTCATATCAAATAATGAGTAAAGAGGGACGATAATGATATTGCTCCCAGTTCATTTATCAAAGGGTTCCCAAACTACTACACTTTTTTTTTCTGTCATACCCTTCGATTTTAAGTTAGTATTTTAGTCATTTAACGTCTCTTTCGCATGTTCACAGTTCTCTGATGTTGATAATAGTGTTGCTATAAATAGTAGTATGTTTAGTATTGCAATTATCTACCAAGCCCTATTTATTTTAACTCTACACTTAATGTAATTATACAGTTAAAATGTATGGCTTGCAACACCAAGGTCATGGGTTCGATTCCCAGGGAAAGCAAGAACTGATTAGAATGTCAATGTGTTTCTTGAATGCAATGAAAGTCGCTTTGGATAAAAGCATCTGCCAAATGCAGAAAGTAATAATTATTAGCTCTTCATCAATTCACAAACTCCCTGAAGTTTAAACCGATCAACAGGTTGTCTAGAAAAGTAGTAAACTAGTCCAAGTACTCTAACCGGCAGATGAAAAGTGAAACACCTAACACTAGTTTTACTCCATTTTCAGATATATTTGACCATTTCAAAACACCACACAAAACAAATGAGAGATGTCAAAATTAGGATTTATGGTTGTACAAAGATTGTGCTCAAAAAAACTTAAGGGCTTTTTCTCAAACACTAACGTGGCATTTGGGATAGTGTGCCCTATTTAATCTTGTTGAGGGCAGTTCTGTGATCAGGTCTCTCTCAGCTCAACATATTTCAAAATAAATTGTTTCTTGAAGCAAGAAAGTGTGATGGTGTGCTGTTGTAATATTCCCTCACCATTTAAAAATGTATGGTAGCACTACCAGCATTTAAAAGTTTTAAAAGCATTTAAAAGTTTAGGTATAAAAATGACAGGGTTATGCAATTTACTTGTTTGCTAAATTTGTTATATTCCAATTGTACAATTTCCTCATGCTTCACAAATCTCTTTTGGTTATTTGTGTCAGGCTGAAAGATGGCATGAGAGTGCGAGACAATGAACATGGGGATGTACATGTGTGTTTTTGACTGTTATAAAGGACATCTTCCCTGAAGACTCTCTTATGCATTCATCTCTCATTGTCATCTGCTCTTTCTCTCATTCGTTTGGTCTGGGTGGTCCAGCGAATACAACAGAGAGTGATGTGGCAACGTTTGATAACATTTAAACCGTCACCACCCTGTAATTCAGCGCGGCTTCCTTTTGTCCATATCTCTCGTCCCCTCAGGGCCACGGGAGTCAGGCTCGGTGGACTTGTTTTATTCCTGTCCCTGCTGCCAGGCTCTCCTGAGGGAAGATGGCAGGGAAATAAACATGCTATAGAGATGGCTTTGTCCAGAAACAGCCTCAGTTTCATCCCATCAGCACCAGCAGCTCAAAAGAGTTCTCCTTTTTTTAGAGAAAAGGGTGAATTGCACAAAATCATATTTTACTGTGAAATCAAAAAGAAGGGAAATGTAAGGCTGTTTTAATTCCATAATTTCCCTCAAAAAATGTTAAACTATATATATTTTTTAATATTTACATATTGTAATAGCAAATGGTAAATAAATGCTGTATTACAATAGTGAAAATCATTACAAAGAAAAATTAGTAATTGTACTCAAAGCAGCTTTTTTTATAATAAAAAGTTAACATTATTTAAAAACTATAACATTATTTTGATATTCACCAAAAGTGGCTTCTGATGTGTATAAGGAAAAGCATCAGGAAAACTGATTGCTGCATTAACACAACCTTTTCTGACATTGTGTATTTCAGCATTTCCAGCAGCTACACATTTATGGTATTGATTATGTGACAAAGGAAATCAATGGTGTTGCTTGTAGCTGTGGTCTGTGCTCACATTACAGGACTACAGTACACTATTCTCTTGTTTGTGTATGTGTGCGCCAGTCCTCTACCAGTGGTTGGCCGTCCGGACGTGCCGTGCTCGCTCTACATGCGTGAGCTGCAGGGCTTCGTCGCACGCGTGATGAACGACTACTTCCGCCCGCTGCAGTGTCTGGACTTCCTGTACGACAGTACGGAGAACATCGCCCAGCGCGCCATCACCCTTTTCATCCGCCATGCCAGCCTCTTGCGTCCGCTCGGAGAGGGCGGGAAGATGAGGTTGGCAGCCGACTTTGCTCAGGTGAGGAAAATGAGGGTCAGCCTTCCTCATTCTTCTCTTTCACAATCTAAGGATCTTCCTCCTTTGGTGCTGGGTTTTAAAATAATTAATTCGAAAGTGAAAATTCACTTTTCTCAAGAGGTTTCAAATCCATGAAGCAAAGTAAAGCGGGAATGTGGGCTGTCAAGCTCCAAAACGAAACATGCATTCGAAACGAAGCAAAATTTAAGCATTTATTCACTGAAAATTCACTGTAGCTCTCAAATCAAATGTCACCTTTAGCCGTCATTTACTCATCCTCATGCTATTTCAGATCTTTCGTCTCTAAAACTAATAATAATAAATGTAAAATAAGGTCTTCTGCTGTCATACATTAGCTTTCTGTGAGAAACTGAGCCAAATGTAAGCATTTATTCACTGAACATTCACTGTAGCTCTGAAAGCTGTAGTCGCATCCCATGTGTTTGTGTTACAGATGGAGTTGGCCGTGGCTCCTCTCTGCAGACGCGTGTCAGACTTGGGGAAGGCGTACCGTCTCCTGCGATCTTTCCGGTGAGTCTTTATCTGCAGTGATGTCAGGTGACTTCATCTTCCTGTCCTTGACTGATTGCAAGCAGCTCTTGATCTCACACACTCTCTGAGGGATTCTTTTGTGGGCATTTCACACACAAACGCTCTCAATTCGTGTTATCCTTTGTTCTCATCCTCCCCCTGCTGAGACGAAGAGGTCGCCTGGAGTCTTCCCACTGAAAATTGCAGTTAATTAACGGTGCGAGAGAGAGAAAGGAAGGTTATTAATGGAGATGCCCGTCTGATTAGCTGAGGAGAAGTCAGTGTCAAATGATCTGCCTGGATATACCCTAATGCTCACCTTCCATCGCTCCTTTGTTATTTGACTCATAACAACTCCCCTTTCTTGATATTGATTCATTAGTGCATGTTATTCCAAATAAAAAAAGGTCTTTGGCTCTTTGGGAAAAAAAGGTGATGCGTTTTGCTTCTCGCAGTCGTCACGTCAACAAATGCTCTTTTGGAAGTTGTCAGTTATGAACCGATATCTCATGTTGCGAACACTTTAACTTTAAGGTTTATTGACATTTAAATGTATGCATTTACTTGACGCTTTTATCCAGTGACATTGCATTTAAGAAACATCGACATTCTAATCAATTCTTGCTTTCCCTGGGAATCGAACCCACGACCTTGGCGTTGCAAATGCCACACGCTACTTTTTGATCAATAGGAAAGCAGGTTTGATTCAGGCGGCTTACATCCTCTATAATTCCTCCAGGCAGCCTAATAAACATCAGTGAGGTCTCACAGGACAGCTAATCAAATTAAAACCCTGCCATCAATGACATCTGGATCCCTCCTGACCAAGGCCTGATTCCCCACTAGCAACTTTGTTTTACTCAATGTTCGTGTGCGTAACCATGCAAAATGATGTCTGACATCCACTGGGGAAAGATGTTATTACAAGAGAGCCCTAAAGTAGAGAGATAATTATTAATTGAAGATATTTCTCATTTGATAACACTGTAAAGGAGCCGCAGATGGGAAATTTCAAACTGGACCAAGGGTTCCTGCAAATAGTTCAACTTGTGAATAATGTTTTCTTTTCCATATTTATAAGTTTTTTTGATTAAATATAGCTCCCTGACTAATGCAGTATGGGGACATAGTTAGCCTCTAGACGTGTGTGTTAATTTAGAGTTGATTCATGTAGGTATATTGTGACTCTTGTAACCTTTCCTCTGCACTCTTGCTATGGGAACATCACTTTTATTGCTTGCTATTGTAGAGGCTAGGGTTTTCACATATCTTACACCAGCTGAAGTATCATGATACCATGCAGTATTGTGTGAATTCATCATTTAAATCAACAAAATGGCCCAAAGTGTCATAAAACTTTTTATGATTGCACTTTATTTTACAGTACGTGCACTTACATGTACTTGCCTAAGATAGTACTGGGTAATATAAGGTAACTACATGTTTTAAGGTTATGTTCAATATTACGTAGTACCTAGTTATTACCCAGATATTGCAATTACTATAATATGTACATAGTATGTATATGGGGAACAGGACTGTAAAATAAAGTGCTGCCACTTTTACTTATTAATGAGAATTAATATCTGGCTATTGTTACCAATTAAATTAAATCAGTGCTCGGATGTGATATTAATGCATTTACACTGCAATTACAATTGCATAATATTATAAGATTAATATAATGAATATCAAATTCTGAATATAGAAAGAAAATGAAACAAGGCGTACTTTTAAAGGAACTTCCCTTGCTGTGATTTTGAGTGGCTCAATATCAGTTTGTGTTATTCTTAATACGCAGAAGAACACAAATCACACAAAGCGTAACCATAGACTGTTGTTCTCTATGCGTTATAGACAGTCAGTGCACTTACACTTTTTAATGCAAAAGGACTGTCTTAGAGAGAGAGCCATAAATTAAACAAGGTGTTGAAATTACTTCAACTAGCAATGCATCGCCAGAGTAACACTGAAGCTGATGCTTCACTTCATAGAGACCAATGGCTCCGATTCAGTGCACCCTTAAGACCCTTAAACATTGACAGGACGCTATGACATTTTTGTATTTATTTTTTGTCACGTATGTATCCCTTGACCTGAAGAAGGTCAGATGCAGGTAATCACACATGCTCATCAATCTCTCTTTCACTCACTGTTTGTTTAGGGTTGTTTAGTGCAAATCTACGGAGCCTCTGTACAAATCATAGTTTGAGTCTTAAGTAAGAGTCATTTGGTAGAAACTAATTACATTCTTCGCTCTTGTTATCATTATAAATGTAATATTCAATGCAATATTCAATGCATATGCATGAGGTCTAAAACAAGAAGTGCAATAAAAAGAAAACATTCCTCTCGGGTAGTCTTCTCAGTATTGCGGTTATCACAACAGCCGGTCACTGAATCACTCATTCAAAACGTCTGATTCATTCAGAAACTAAGCAAGTGAATGTTTTTTTGAAGTTTGCATCGAATCTTTGACTGAAACACAGATTCATTCAGAATGTGTTGCTCAGAATAGAGGAGAAGCTGAAAAAGAGCAAAAACATATAATATCTCATTGCTGAAATAGAGCAAAAACATCAATCTTGTGGACAGTCATGGCCTAATGGTTTGAGAGTCGGACTGGTAAACCAAAGGTCGTTGGTTTGATTCTCAGTACACTGGCCTCGATGAATTATTCCAGGGTCACTTGCCCTGCAGGACTAGTGACCCTAAAAACGTACTCGCCCTTCACATAAAGCACTCGCCCTGCATTTTAACAGACAAAAATAGTTAATAAAGTAAAAAACACATGATATACTGCAAAACCAAATATTTATTTATAATATTTATTTCGCACAATAAATGTCACTACAAAAACATACGAGGTGAAGGTGCATTAACTTTATGTGAGTTGAGACAGATGTGCGATTGTGTGGTTTGTTCCCGCCCCTGTCAATCAAACGCAGACTCGGCAAGCACCGCCTATCGAAACACTTGTGAAACACGCAGATGATTCGTTTAGCCAGTCACGTGACATTGTTGTTTTGAATCACAGTTTCGGTTCAGTGTTTCAAAACATCTACGCTTCGGGATCTCGACACTGTGTCGAAACGCAGGTTTCGCGCCAGCCATCCCTAATGAATTGTAGATTCAGCAAGTGGTATTATAATTTGACATAGAATGCGTAAGTTTCCGATGTACTAAGATGAGAAATTTTGATTTCGCCGGTGCATAATACGAAACTAGCATTATTTCAAAGTGACATGCAGAAAAAGGATTTTGTATTAGTGTTATCTTATTGTGTAAATAAAGCAAATGTTTTACAGTAAATACTACATTCGTGATTCGTGGTTCAAACTTTAGTACTGAATCGTATATCTGATCGCTACTAGCCCGTCGTCGATTTTCTGCTTTTGTTTGGCAAATTTTACGAGTGTTATGCGGCCTGAAGTTGTTTCTATGTAGTAACAGTTGAATGATTAGAAAAACTGTATTGGAATCTGAAGAATCTAACTGAATCTAAATCTAAAAAAGTGGATTTGTCGAAGCCTGGTACAGGCAGGAAATAACTGAGGTGCCTTTGAGCAAGGCAGCAAACCCCCAATCACTCCCTGGGCGCTACAAAAAAAATGGCTGACCGCTGCTCTTGGTGTGTGTGTGTGTGTTCATGCTCCTAATGTGTGTGCTGTACTGTATGAGTTAAATGCACAGGACAAATTTCAAGTATGGGTTACCATACTTAGCCTTCATATGTCACAATCACATTTGCAATTGTACTGATGTTTTGAAAAAAAAAAAAAAGTAAAACAGCATTGCCAAAAAATACATTCAAAATACATACGTCATCGCAAACATGGTTACAGTAACAAACCGTTACAACTGTTCCAGAATTGGTCAAATGAGCAAAAGACAAACCGAGAGATAATATTCTTACTTAAAGATATTATGATGTTGAATAGAAAACTTTGAGCTGCTAATGTTTTAAATCTTTTCAGTCCCTTTCTCCCGATAAACTTCAGCGCAAACTGGAACTGGAATCAGATGTGTTTTTGAACTGAAGCATCTGATAACAATCAATAACTTAGCACAGCATTTACTACACAGGGCACAGCAGAAAAGCAACAGCGCTCTCTTTTTTACTTTACTTACTTAAAGTACTACCATATTGATGATACTACAGTTTAAATAAATGGTGGCATCACCAGTGAACTGAAACTTTAATATTTAGTACAGTTGAGCCGGATACTCGTCACGGTAAGGATAAAGAACTTTTGCCGAGTATGAGTATTATACAAGTAATACCAGTCTAAACCTGTGCTCGGATTGAATAAAAATCCTCACTGAGTCTGTGTTCTGTGATAGGCTAGTCACAGCACCCCTCCCCTACACATACAGATTTGCTGTGTCCTGCCCTGCTCACTCACACACAGAACACTGAGAATTTATTTTTAGTATTTAGTATACCATGAAACCCTAGTAGAGGTTTCGGTATTTATATTTATATTTCGGTATTTATATTTTCGGTATTCGGTATTACTTATTAAACTATTACTTACCAAAGCTTGTTGAGGAGAGCTTTTAAATTTCTGTATTTAAGCTTTTGAATGATAAAATGCGTAGACTTGCAATGTTTTACATTTAGTGGTGCAATAAAGTGATTCAAAATAAAACTCATAATACAATGAGATTCACTTCACAATCTCATTATATAGTATTGAAGCATTTCTCAGTCTGTTGGGAAGAGGTGTGCTTTTACTTACCTAATCGATCGGATGTATAATTCCGGCTGGTGAACAATAAAACAAATGAAAAAAAAAACATGTACTCTTCCAATAGCGGTGTGATAAAATTAGACTCATTATATAATAATTTTCACTGAACAAGTGCAAAAATGAATCCCAGATTTCACTGAAACAGGGATGTTTCTTTCTGATTCAGAAAGATTTTTCTGGTCTTGTCAGCAGTGAGTAGATACGAACACGCTTCAGCTCCACTTTAACATGTCACAAATATTAGGTGAATATTATTCGACAGTTTTTTCATATGCACCTACCTTCCAGACCTTCAGCATTCATTTCAGACTCTAAATTACACCCGGTTTGAGATTTGCAGTGATTTGCAATATGAATATATTTGTCTTTCTCTGTTTCAGGCCGCTGCTCTTCCAAACGACTGAGCACATCACTAGCAGTCAAGCGCTGGGAGATTTGATTCCATACAGCACCATATTGCATTTCCTGTTCAATCGTGCCCCGGCCGAACTCAAATCACCACATCAGGTACGCGCTCACGCTAATGCAGAGAGATGCAAAGCTCAAGGATCGAGGCTTTAAGTTCGGGTGTTAGCAAGCAGAAGGTTTTCGAGGTCAAATCTTGTTTACTATACCCTTGAGCGGGGCAATTCACCTCAAATTGCCCCATCGCGAATGACCTACTGTAAGCAGCTTTAGATAAAAGCTTCTGCTAAATGACACATTTCATTTTGAGTGCTCCGACTGGAAAGGATGAAGATATTTTGGGCCATTTTATAAAATGAGGGTTCTCTAAAATAGCTTTAGCATGGGTGGATTTGTAGGGCTCTTATGTTCCACTAATACAGCTTTCCCTTATGAACAGAGAGCGGAGTGGTCAATCTCTCGCTATTCTCAATGGTTGGATGACCATCCATCAGAGAAGGATCGTCTCACCCTTATTAGGTAAGATCTCAGGCTCAAAACTGCAGCTGCAATTGTTGCAATTTTACAGTAAACCTTCCCATCCTCTGGTGAAATACTAACATTTGTTTGCTTTACTTGGTTAGTAGTTAACCAAGTTTAACCCTCTTTAAACCTTTATGAAACATATTAGTGTCATTTATAAACAATCTAGAAATTTCAGGGTTCTCACAATCACAGAAAACCTGGAAGTAGCAGGCAATTTTGATCATAAAAATATAACGTTTTTATCTAGTGTATTATAGAGATTGCAGATAGAGCCATTTCTTTCGAATGAAGTTAATGCAATTCACATATTCATTTATCCTACTAGACATATTTATATTCACTATGAAAACATCCATGACCAGACCTGGAAATCCATTTTAAAATTCCCTAATATTTCCAGACCTATAAAAAAATTGTTTTGCTCAGTTCTGAATTATTTCTTTTAAATTGCATTTTGTGAGTGCAAAGTGTATGAAATGATTTTTAATAATCCCTAATCATAAGGTGTGGGAACTGTAACATTCAGTAATTCAGACAAGTTGCATAAACACAGTTTAACACAGTCTAGTTTAACTAACTAGCAGTTAGCAAAGTTAAGACAATCCCTACAAATATTCATAAACAGTATTTTTTTTTATGTAATTCTAAAAAGTCTTCTCTGTTTCAAATTAGACTAATTTACCATATGTAATTGACATGAAAACATAAAATACCAGCCTTGATGGAAAAAAATTATTAAATTGTAAGACTAGTCAAAGTAGTTTATGCAACAGGCTAGAGAAAATAATTTTTCAGTGCGACACCAACGTCCTCTACTGGTTCCCACAAGAAACTACAGCAGCTTTTGTGAAATCAGCGAAAGCAAGAAATGAAAATGTGACTTTCCTTTGTTGCAGGGGGGCGTTGGAGGCGTATGTGCAGTCGGTCCGAGCCAGGCAGGGGAAGGAGTTTGCCCCAGTGTATCCCATCATGCTCCAGCTGCTCCAAAAGGCCACGAGCGCATCGTAGGATCCCTGTCTCATCAGAAAAATATAGAAAATGAATCATAACAATACACTCATCTTCACCAAAATAAGTCTTTATGATTATTATTATTATCATCGACATTTTGATTTTTTTTTTAAGTCGAAAATGAATGTGTAAACATTTACAGTGTGCGTTTTTATGGGTTGTTTGGTTAATACTGGCTTTAATAAGAATCATTTTTATCAAATCTACATGCATTCATAAATAATATTTGTTTTGCTGGGTATGGCAGAGGGAAAGAAATTAATCGCTAAATGCATAATGTAATTGTGTAAATGCTGAATAAAGAGTGTCTTCGTCACAGACGCCTCATTCAGGTTTGTATCTGTTTTCTGACTTGGTTATAGCACATATTTATCAGATGTAGGATATTTATTCTGTAGCTCAAACAGTAGAGTGTGGCGCTTGCAATGTCAAGGTCATGGGTTCGATTCCCAGGGAAAGCAAGAACTGATTAGAATGTTAGTGTGTTTCTTGAACGCAATGCAAGTAACTTTGGATAAAAGCGTCTGACAAATGTAGAAATTAATAAATAAAAGAGATAGAGAAGGAAAATTATAGTGCTTCTTCAAAGAATTGATCACAATCATATCGTTTTTAAGTAACAGTGGAAGACATTGAGAGTCTTGAAGAGAAAGTCATTTATTATAGGCTTCGGCTCTTCTGGGAATCTCAAACTCTTTTTCTTTACCACTTCAGCTCGTCTTCAGGCATTAAATCCTCCTCGCGTCTCCAGCTTACACTCTTTTCACACGGTTTTATTTGACCTACAAGGCACAATCCCTGATTCTGGTGTTTAATATGCGTTGTCTGTGGGCTTGCAAGTCTTCTGCTCTAAAAATCTAAAATTAATTCAACTTTGTCTCCAATTTTGCATAATCATGCAAATGTGATTCATCCACTTGACTGAAAAACTGAATTGTGTGTGTAGTGGCCACGTGTAAATGACTAAACTGTACATATCAATGAAAGTGATGATGATGTAATGTAACTTGCAGCAAAAGACTTGTTTGTTTTGCATAAAGCAATCTTTAATGGGGTTTATATGAAGCCTTACCCTGCATCTTGCTGTACCTCAGTTATGCATTGCTTTATTAATCTAAAATTATTATAATTACAATATTATTATTTATTTTTGACTTTTTAAATATGCACTGGTTGTCTGTTGATTAAAAAAAACACTTTACAATAAAGCACAAGTTTGCATGCTTCAAATTATTATGTAAATTAGAAAAAGCACTGACATTTTCTAGTGGTCAGGAGAAATGATAAATTGACATTTTTCCTTAACTTCTGAACGTTTTACTGGTCAAGAGTGTTTAACTATTAAATCAAATTACTTATGAATGTATTTATGGTTTTTCAGCCATTTTGCCTAAAATCATCTTAAAATGTATTCAATTGCTCATTGACACAGTTGGTCTGATGCTCCCAACCATGTTGGCATGGCATGTTTTCATGTGTTTTGGCTATTTGCAGCTATATTTTAGATTTGTACTGTTTATACCGGTTCATTTGTTGCTTAGACTTCCAGATACATGATTTATTTATTTATTAAGGCTCTTATTAGATGGATTATTATTTTCCTATATCTATGACTTTGAAAGCAGCCTAATGTGGGGGTAGTTAATGGGTGAGGGGTGACCTCTCACGTTTCACGCGTTCCCGCGAGAAAACCCTAACTCGCGCCAAAACCCCACCTGTGTCACTCACCTTCATTCTTGCCTCAGCTTGTCATTTAAAGCTCCCTTGAGATATACGGCCCTAATATAATGACAATTAATGATCTGTGATGATTAATGACGTCCCTGCTGAGTGACAGCTGAGCCTTGAAAACTTCAGCCGCGCCTTTTACAACCGCAGAAACAGATCAACTTGAGCGCGCGCGCGCCCACTGCCCCGCCAACAAAGCTTGGTCAGAGCGACTCTCTGATTGGCTGAAATGGTCGCTCTAGGGACCTTCCTCCTCGTTTGACCAATCACCATCGGTATTTTCCCGAAGCGCCGTCGTGATTGGCTGAGAGGGCGCAGCTCTCAGAGCGCCAGAAAACAAGCTTGAGCGGGTGATTCTCAGTCGCCTGACTGAAATAAGAGGATTATTAGCTCAGATCTTCTGATTTACAGGCAAAATTATGTTCATATAAGGAGGAAAAAGAAGTATCACCGACTTATTTACGTTCTTAGGATTTTGTTTCATTCCTAGGACGGAGGTTTAAGGTAAGAATATACAGTTAAATCTTAAATGATACATAAAAAATATTAATTTCCATAAACTCAACTTGATTTTCAAAAAAGTTTTCCCTGACGAACATTTAATCACTATTGAGAAAGATGGGTTTAATATGGGGGGATTAATATATGCAAATGCTGCCTTCTTCAACATAATCCAAAACAAAATATAAACAATATCCTAACAATAACATAAATGCAAGTCATTGTTAAAGTTGAATCGTTACTTTTATAAAAGAATATGATTTCGTTACCAGGCAACTTGAGATTTTTTGCGCCAAAAATCTTCTATCATCATAAGATCAATCACTTTTATTGCTCATAAGATCATTATTTAATGCTATTAGTAATATAATATCAATATACTGATGATAATAATGATATTAATTAATTAGTAGTATTTGGACAGATCACTTTTGGCACCAGAACTTTCATTAATTAATAAGTTAACAAACATCAAATGAATACTTTGCATACTGTTGTTATTATATATTAACAGTGTAATAACTTAATATGAACTCATCAGTGTTACTCACACATACACACACACATATATATATATATATATATATATAGTAACAATCCTATCAATGATTCGGGAATGAACTGATGTAGTAATAGTCTAAATGAATTGAACTGTAACTGATTCCCTTTTCTTTTTTTAGATGGAGATGAAGTGTTTAAGTTTAAAGGATTTGCTTAATGTGAGGACGCTTGTGAATAAGACGAGCTCGGATGATCCCGGCAGCATCAATGAGCATAAAGTAAGATGATCTGCATGTTATTTGTGTTTGATAATGGCCTGATAAGATGTTTGACTAATTTTTCCCCTTGATTTCAGGAGAACATCTGCACGGACCGAAGGAAAACGACCCCGCTGAAGAGCGACTCTGTGAACGGACACAGGAGAGTTTCCAGCCCGGATATCATCCATATAACTCCCATTAAACACACTGAGAGGGTCCATCCGGACCCCTGGACCCCAACAGCCAACCTGAAAATGCTGATCAGCGCCGCCAGCCCAGATATCCGCGACAGAGAGATGAAGAAAACCCTCTTCAGACCCATTGAAAATGAAGAGAAACCTGTAGAGGAGGAAGAAGAGGAGGAGGAGGAAGAACTGGATGACTCTTGTCAGGTAGGAAGAGAAAGTTAATGTTTTGAAATGCTCGTATATTGACCGTGAAGTTTTATTTTATGTCTTGATTTCAGTTGGACGACTCTGAGAGGAGACCCAGTCGCAAGCAGAAGAGTTTGGGGCTTTTGTGTCAGAAATTTCTGGCCTTGTACCCCGATTACCCTGAAACCTCAGAGAGCATCAATATTTCTCTGGATGAAGTGGCCTCACGATTGGGTGAGAGAAAATAACTCCTGAACATAATCAACCGCGTCATTTCTGTATTATATGCATTAGCTAACAGTTAATATGCATTAGCTGAACTGATCTTTTATAATGTTTGTTAATGTTAGTAAATATGTAATTCTTCGTACTTCACAGCGCATGCAACTAATGTTTAACAAATGCAACTTTGGATTTTAATAATGTATTGGTGAATGTTGAAATTAACACGAACTAAGATGCATTTTTGCGCCGCCGCGACTGACGGAAAGAAAACATGCGAGATCTGCGGTAAAGATTTAGTTTCCGCTCATTTTTCCCCCAGACGTTTTAATATAATGTTTTATATTTTTAAAAAAACTGTTTTTAAATGTAAAATTAAGTCATTTGAAATATAAAATCTTGTGTATTTTTTTTCTCGTGTAGTTGACTATTGTTTGCAGTGTCGATACACTCGCACATCCCTAGTTTATAGTACATTGATCTGAATATATTTGTATTTTCTCATTGAAAACATGCGCTTGCATGACGAGACGAAACCTAAAATGCTTTATAACCTTCTTAATCGGTTCTGCACCTTGAAAGTACAGTTTGATTTAGATGATCATTTGCATCTTTATCTGTTGCCGGTTTGATTGGCACACGCATATTCGATAAAACGTTTAAAAGAGACTCGCTCTTGGCAAAAGAGAAATTGAAGCTTTGCAAACACGTTTAAAGATCACTAAACCTTTGCCATGAAAGCGCTCCAATTGTATGATGAATTACAAATGAAGTGCATATCCCTACTATATACTAAATGAACCATTTATGCTAAATATGGTCTGAAATATCTACGGATAGCTTTGGAAATGTGTAGAAACCCTGAGTATTGTTTATTAGGGGTAATTCTAGGAACTTCCTTATAAGATCTAGCCATCTCCAGAAAAAGTGTTACCATAAAATGTAGCGACTGACACGGAGATCTAAACCGTTTCTGTGACGCAGGCGTTGAGCGCCGACGCATCTACGACATTGTGAATGTGCTGGAGTCTCTGATGCTGGTGAGCCGAATGGCAAAGAACTTGTACGTGTGGCACGGGCGCTCGCAGCTGCCGCAGACCCTGCAGGAGCTCCATCAGGCGGGCCGAGAGCAGGGATACCATCTGCACATGGACCAGAGAGGAGGAAGCAGCCCGTGTGCCGCTCACCACATGCACAACACACACGGTACGACACTGGCTCCTACACAAGTGTATTGCATTTATCTAGAGCGTGAGACACAGACAACGTCGTGTCTGAGTAGTTGCAGTTGACGGCTTTTTCTGTAGCTCAAATAATGGCTAGAGTGAGACGCTTGCAACATCAAGGTCATGGGTTTGATTCCCAGGGAAAGCTAGAACTGATTAGAATCTCAATGTGTTTCTTGAATGCAATGCAAGTCACTGTGACGGTTGCCCCAATGCAAGTGACGGTTGCCCCAATAACACTATTATTAGTCTCTCACCCTTGTGCTGCATTAATAGCTCACTCGTTAACAGCGTCTCGGGCATCACAACACTGGTTACCAGGTATTTGTGTTGATCACAGGTGATCCCATCACGGCACAGGGACTCTTTGTTAGAAATGGGCCACAGGCGGAGGAAGGAAAGCTAATTATTCAGAGAGGAAGATAAAGTGGCAGGTTTAGACATGTTCTGCGGAGGAGTGACCTGATTAAATCACTGTTGACCTTTGTTCGGTTCAGTAATAATATAGCTCTGGAAAACAAGACAAAGATTCAGAGGAAGATTAAGTCTTAAGGAAGTTGGTAATTCATTTCTCACTAGACATTTACATTGTTTTCTTCAATTTATTCCTTTAATTTTCCTTTACTTGTCTGCGGAAACCCTGAAAAAATACTTTTTACAATAAAGCACCCGTATGTAATTGTGCATGATTCAAATTAAATCATCGTCATCGTTAAAATGTAGAAAAAGCTCTGATATTTTCCGCTCCCATTATCAGTCGATAATGAAATAAAAGCCCCACATATTTCCCAGATCAATATGATCACCACATATTTTCATATAATGACACTAAATGTAATTGTTCGCTCAAAAGTCACTATATTTATTTCCCGTTTCTTTGTTTGCTCAGTGATCAAGTGTGTAACTTCACATCGAGTGTTTCATTCCAGCTGGAGTTTGATGAACTGATAAAGAAATGAATTTGCTTCACATCCCGCTGTCCTCGTCCGGACCCGCTAATGAGGTTATTGTGTTTGCCGGCTTCTTCTCCCATGTGGCCGCAGTCACTTAGCAACAGCTTTGCTTCCTAACGAAAGCTTATTCCCGGTCCCGTCATGAGAGGAGGAGCCGCTCCACCAATGATGCCGTTCCTCATGTTCTCCCCTGATTTTCTCCGGTTACTGGTTGAGCTTTCCTGTGTCTCAAACCGTAGAGTGTGGCGCTTGCTACGCCAAGGTCATGGGTTCGATTCCCAGGGAAAGCAAGAACTGATTAGAATGTTTCTTGAATGCAATGCAAGTCGCTTTGGATAAAAGCGTCTGTAAATGCAGAAATGTAAGAACGCTTTTCACCGGGTCTGAAGTTGCCGTGTGTTTTTCTAAAGACCTTTATTTGAAAGAGTGATGCATCCATTCCTGAAACAACGTGTTGGGAAGTGTTCACGCTTTATCTCTGTCATACAGCGGCGTCCAGCAGACGGAAGGATAAATCGCTTCGCATAATGAGCCAGAAGTTTGTCATGCTGTTCCTGGTGTCCAAAACACAGACCGTTACGCTTGATACGGCTGCTAAGATTTTGATCGAGGAGGGTCAGGATGAGTCCAGCCACAGCAAGTATAAAAGTAAGACGTCAATCATTATCAACTCTCATATATGGAAAAGTAATTTAAGTCATAGTTTTCCTGTAGCTCAAACAGCTGAGAGTGGCTCACAATCTTCTTTTTGTTTGTTTAGCTAAGGTCCGACGCTTGTATGATATTGCTAATGTCCTGACCAGCCTGAATCTGATCAAGAAACTTCACGTGAGAGAAGAAAAGAGCCGTAAACCCGTCTTCAAATGGATCGGACCTGCCGATTTTCACAGCAGCAGCAGTGGTACGTCCTGTTTAAACACTGGAAAGGAGCTTTTAAGTCTCTTCAGCGTGTTTATTGTGGTTATGTCTTGTATTTATTTAAGATTGGGATGATTCGAGGGTCTCAGAACCTCAGATGAGTGCCTCCGGGGAACAACGGGAGAAGATGACACGCCACTCCTCCTTTCAGGTCATCCCAGCCCCTCCTGTCAATCAAAGACGGATAAGCTCCGCCCCCAGCACACCTCACCGGCTCTCTACAGGTGACGACTGCCGTTTTACATCTATGCTTTAATACGAAGTGACTTACAAAAGAGGGAAAAAAGAATAAGCCAACAATGTTTTGTGTAACTATGATGTTAGTGTGCCACTTACTTTTGCTGGAGCTGATGTTTACGGTGTTTTGTGTGGTTGTGTTTCAGACGAGCCGGTGGATTACTCCAGGAAGAGTGTGAACAGCAGTGCTGTGTGTCACCTGCAGTTTGGAGACAGGTGAGTCCACCTGGACAGAATTTGTAATTGCAGAAATTTCATTTACAAACTCTGTGGTGCATTGGGTTACAGATCTGAGCCTCTCACTCAAAGGTTGTAGGTTCGAGCCCTAGATCTGGTACATGAACCATGTGTTGTTATAGGATTACTTATATACTATTATAGTATTTATTAATACAGTAATACCTTGAGATACGAGCATAATCCGTTCCAGGACTGAGCTCGTAACTCAAATTGCTTGTATCTCAAGTCATTTTTCCCCATAAGAAATAACAGGGGAAAAAATTATCCGTTCCGGTTCTCTAAAAGACTACCTTATTAGTGCTGATAACAATGGAAAAAATATGTTTTTAATTGCTACAAAGACATACACACATCAAAAAAATATATAGTATATAAGGATTCCTGTGAAATAAAATATTTATAAAATAAAATGTGGTTTTGATTTTGAGCTCTTACCTTCGAGACAGACGATACCGTAGTGGCTAATGGCAGCATGTGTGGAGGAGGAGGAGGAGGGAGTGATATCGTAGATAATGCAAACACAATACGGAAGTGTAGTGTTTCTTCCCGTGTAATGTATTGGATGGCCTCAGAACCTCAGATTTATTATTAGTGAACACACATAACTGCTGCTGCTCCCAGCTTAATACTTGAGAATCACTTGTTGCCCCCGGTAACCACCGCTGTAAAACCAAGATGGCCCTCTAGCGTCCGCGTCTGTAGGTGTGCTCATATCTCAAATATTTACTCGTATCTCAAAGAAACAATGCTCGAAGGCTTGCTCGTATCTTGGAATACTCGTATCTCAAGGCATTACTGTATTTTTAATTAGCTTTTGTTTTTAGATTTAGTTTAACGAAAAGCTTATTCCCGGTCCCGTCATGAGAGGAGGAGCCGCTCCACCAATGATGCCGTTCCTCATGTTCTCCCCTGATTTTCTCCGGTTACTGGTTGAGCTTTCCTGTGTCTCAAACCGTAGAGTGTTGCGATTGCTACACCAAGGTCATGGGTTCGATTCCCAGTGAAAGCAAGAACTGATTAGAATGTCAATGTGTTTCTTGAATGCAATGCAAGTCGCTTTGGACAAAAGCGTCTGATAAATGCAGAAATGTAAATGTTCTGTACGTTCGCAGAGCTCAGCCGAGAGGAAGGTCTTCCGGACTGGCGGTGCCTCTTCAGGCTGATGTCCCGTATGCATCACTGCCCGTTTCAGCCCAGTTCACTCCTCACCCGTTAGCGTACCTGTCCGGTCTGCCACAAACACCCCTGCTCATGGTGTACAGCGGACACGTCTCCGAGGCCGTCAGCCGGAGCTCACCCGTCTCAGCCCACAGCGAGGGAAGTTCAAAGAGGGAGAGACAGGAGGAAGAGGAAGATGATCTGGCAGCTAAACGAAGAGTCTCCGTAGAAAGTGAAACGGTGAGTGTTAGGAGCCGGATTAAAACCGGCATGGATTTTTCCACTTATACATGTTTTAACATATTAAAATATTTTATGGATTATTTTATTTATAAACGCATTTTATTTTATTTGCAACTTTCATACACAAAATGTAGAATAAAAAAAAAACTAACATACAAAAACATAAGCTTTCATACAAATAATATAATAAATGTAAGTGTTTGACAAAATAAAACAAAACTTTTTAACATTTAAAAAATGTATTAAAATGTAATGCGTCAAATACTGATATATTAATAACTTATTTTTTTGTATAGCAGCTTTCATGCACAAAATGTTGCTCGGGTTCTAAAAACAGCTGAACCAAATAGATAAAACTGGACAAAAAACAAGAACAAGTAAAGAAAATTTAATAATATTAATATCAGCTCATATTTTATCTGATCTCATATTTTACCGTGGTGAAATCATTGTAATGCACAGCATTGAGTGGCTTATTTCTTTAATGAAATAGTGGCAACAGCACTGTTATAATTCTGAGATTTTGCTGTAATTTGATCTGAATGTCTCGTAGGGTGAGACTGAGAGTGCCAGAAGGTCTCCGCTCTGCTCCCTGTGGGACGAGGCCTCGTTTGGGCCGATGAATGAGGAAGACGCCAGAACATCCAGTCCCAAAGATGCCCTCCTGTCCTCTCATTACCTCTATGTCCCAAACACAGCAGGTACACGAACGCCTCAGTGTCTCCGACCACCAGTGAACGCCAAACTCTCGTTCTAATGTGTCATCTGGTTTCCTGCAGGTCTGAACGGCTTGAACTTCCTCATGCAGGCAGGACACGCACAAGGCGGTGTGCCAGCCATGGCTATGCCGTGTTTTTTGCTGCCTTCACCCCTCTTAGCGGGTGCAGTGCCCTCCTCCGGTGCCGAGGGGGTTGCCAGCAGTACTTTGAGTTTTAGCGTGCCCACCATGTTGTCAGCGGCCCCGTTTGTGATGGCAGGGGGCGCGTTTAATGTGCCTGAAACACTGAGCAACCCCGAGCATCATGGGCACGGGATATCAATGGCCACGTTCTCACCGCAGGGCCCACGAGTGCCAGAGAGCCCTCAGCCGGCACACACACAGGTCAGCCGATCATCACAGCTAATTTATGTAAATGCATGACATTTTTACATTTCTGCATTCATCAGACCAAAAGTGACTTGCATTGCATTCAAGAAACACATTGACATTCTAATCAGTTCTTGCTTTCCCTGGGAATCAAACCCATGACTTTGGCGTTGCAAGCGCCACACTCTACTGTTTGAGCTACAGGAAAGCTAATTTCTTTCTTCTATTTCAGACTCCGGTGACACCGAAGGAAGCAGCGCGGGAGAACAAATCTTTCTTTGAGACACCTGGAGCTTTCGGGTCTCTCAGCAGCCAATCAGCAGCACGCAAACGAGGCTCCGCCCAGAGGAGGCTGGACATCGGACACGCCGCAGCCAATTAAATGAGCCGCATTGGTTCTCAGGCTTCTGGCGCTGCAGTGCCAAAGACGGAAACGTTCTTACTTCAATGGACCACCTAACAGAATAAGAGGGCAGATCATTACAGATACTAAAGTCTCATCTATAGTGTGATATTGGAAAATAATGTTACACGCCCTTTTTGTGCCCCCCCCCCCCACAACGTTTATCTGATAACCCACCTGATTTTGTTTACCATCGTTATTTATTATAGTATTTCCAGAGGCTAAAATCATCAGTCCAGTTCTAGCACTACGTATTTAAAAATGTGAACATGAATTAAGTCTGGATCACAGATTTGTTCAATTTGTAAAAAGTGCCATATTGGTTAAGCCGACATGCCTTAGAAATGTGTTTGTTACATGATGCCTTCGCCACTAAGAGTGAATGAATAGAAAAGTGTATTTGAGGATGAAGAACAAATAGTGGTTGTGATTTCCAGTTGAAGTTTTACGGTGCTATGTCTGTCAAACGAATAGGAAACCAAGACATACTTGAATATCCAGTGAATATGATCTACGGTCACTGGAATAAAGCAGAATTATCACAGTACTGTACTGTTTTAAACAAAGTTTTTAAACTAGCAATAAATTATTTGGGGAACCGTACAGGAGTTTTTCACCACAGGGTGTAATTCGTTTTTACAGTTATTCTACTGTAACTCATAGCATTGAGTATGTTTGTATTTTTGTCAGTGTTTAGATGTCTTGGATGTTTAAAGTCGCACTGATGAATCTGTATGGTGCTTTTGTGTTTGTCTTGCCTTTTTTAAATAATAATATGTGCGGGCACTGGTGTCGTACATGTCATACAAAATAAATATATGTAAAATGCGATATTTGTTCATTTATTTGCATCATAATTCAATGGGAATATGCACAGCACTGCCCACAAGATGGCGGTATATACAAAGATTGATGATTTCCTATGAAGCGTCTCGGATGCAAAGGCCGAAATCTTTCCTATTATGATATTAATGCATTTTATATGTCAATGAATTGCTGTTAGGTCTTTAAACAGTTAATTTAGACACAGTTATTGTCTGCCAGTGTCTACGTTTAAGTCCCATATTTAAAGGTATAGTATTTATGGACTTCCGTTGTATGGTAAAAAATACTATGGAAGTCAATGGGGTCCATCAACCCATATTCTTCTCCATATCTATCGTCTTTTATGTTCGGCAGAAGCAAGAAGTTCTTATAGGTTTGGAACAATTTGAGGGCGAGTAAATGTAAATGATGACAGAAGTTTATTTTTTGGACGAACTGTCCCTTTAATTTTCATACCTAAGCTTAAGAGCTTCTTGAAATGGATAATAGTTAGCATGCGTGTGGTCTGTATTATAGTTTTTTAATTTTCTAATCTGGACAACACCTGGCAACATGTCAATGTTCATTAATGCTCTTTACACACAAATACACGTGGAAAGCTATTTTATCATCACAATAAACCCTGTATGAACAGCAATAACTTGCATTTCTTCGTTTACAGGCCTGTAAACTTCAGCAGCATGGTCCAGTTCTCAGAAATAATCATGTCTAAAAGCAAAAACCACACAAAATCAGTCAGGCTTTGTATATAAATAGGATGGAGATAATGAAGAATATCAAATCTGTCTACATAAACTCTTACAAACAGCCTAAAGGTTCTTCCATGGTTCCATTAAGAACGTTTAACATTGATGGAATGTTTCCATTTCATGAAAGATTCTTTAGCATGTTCTTCACACTAAATGTCTTTATGAAAGCAGAGAGTGGTGCTTGCAACCTCAAGGTCATGGGTTCGATTCTCAGGGAAAGCAAGAACTGATTAGAATGTCAATGTGTTTCTTGAATCCAATGCAAGTCGCTTTGGATAAAAGCGTCTATCAAGTGCATTAATGTAAATGGAACCAAAACTGGTTCTTATATGGCATCCCTTCTCTTTTGGAAGCTTTATTTTTACAAGCGTGTGGCTCGAGACCGTCGTTCTGGATGACAGACACATGCATGGAAACAGAAATAAGCAAATCTTATATGTAATTTCTCACACACGTGCCGTCCTCTGCATGAGTCCAGTTTTACCATAAAAGGAAGGAAGACAAAGTGCTACATCTGTTTTTCATTCCCTCTTTCTTTCCAATATTGTGCTGTTCACTATAAATTCCTTTTAACGGATATTTGGTGTTATGCGCATTCCAGCCGAAGGCCTGGATGAAGAAACTGGAAGAACTGACAGCATACTTCTATTGTGCCATGTGTCTTATTTCACATAAAACCCCAAAATGTGCTTTTTAAATATTAGATTCTGCAATATGCACAGTGCTTTTGGTGTTAAATCCATTGTTTTATGATTTGAACCTAACAAACCTCTTTTCAATTAAATGACTCTTGACTTGATATTTTTGCAAGTATTATGTGCACGTCAATTTTGAATAATCTGTAACCATCTGTAAGTTTATTTATTAGATAATTAGATAATGTCCAACTAACACATTTCAGAAAAACATTCCATGAATGATGAATAATGTTTTGACATCCTGGATCATCCAGTCCCTCGGGTCATTTTGACCCAAAATGAATATAAATAAATAAAACATTTAAAAAAGGAAAATTAATCGAAGTGGTCCAAGATCTAAGGCCTTTTGTCTGATTTGAACTGGGACAGTTTATGTGGTTGAAATTAAGTTACAAATCCCTCCCCATTCGGGGGTCAATTTGACCCTCATAGGAAAATTAGCAAATTTGCCTCATTGCAAAGCGAGGATGAAGGTTAAAGACCCAATTATTTTGAATTAACGTTTAAAGGTATAGTCGCCCGTCTGGTTACAAACGTGCTTTAAAACCTCTTCTTTTGTGTTCAGAATATTTTTTAGGTGAACTGTCCCTTTAAGACCAAAAGACACTCAGCAGTGAAGCATCTCAGTCTGTTTTCATCTTTAAGACAGTTTTATATTCGTAGTGTGTAAATAAACAAATTAAATGTGAATATTTACAACAATTAGTTTATGATGTAACTCAACACCATAACAGCATAAAGTGTTTTATTTAAATTATTATTCAGTGCCATAAGAACAGGAAGTATCACATACTCACATTAACATTAGTTGCCAGGAAATGAAATACATTAATAAAACGTTAATACAAATATCCATAACATAAAATAATATCCAGTGCTTTTAAAAGCATTTTTTGTAGTTTCTTCCAAAAGATTTACATACTTTAGAGTTATTTATAAAATTGGGGGGGGGGGGGGGGGGGGGGGGGGGGTTTGCATTGAGCACTTCTTTTTATGTATATGGTATTTTCTTGATAAAATAAATAACTATATGTGCTTCACTTTCCAAATTGTGATTCTGAGTATGAAAAAGCACATCAAAAACACTTCAGTTGTCTATTAATAAAGGTTTCTAAATCTTTCCAAATTAATCTTGAGTAAATACAGTGACAAAAACAGATGCAACAGATTTTATTCTTCTAATGCACAAAATATGAAGATAAAATATACAAATATTCACAGGTATATGAAGTATTAACCTTAAATCTTTCCAAAACTTGCTTAGCAGGATCAATTCTGTGAAGTATTTTCTAACACTTCCTTAATTTTGTTAAAAGCACAAAACTTATTTGGCAATATTATTAGCAATATTATACAAGCAAAATAATCTCACTGCAGGAGAACACAGGACAGAGAGCATTTCTAATTTCCTTAATACTACATTTTTGATTTAAAACATTAACATTATCAATGAATATGTTCCCACAAAGATTGTCCATATCGATTTGCAGTAACATCACACTCTCGCGTCAAGAGCAATAGCAAACACTCTGGGTATATTTAGTTTAGATTAAATATCCATTGGGATTAAACAATTGTCTTTTACTAATAAAATCCCTTCATTCAGCCAAGAATGAGAAAATAGATTTGTTTGTTCTGTGTGAAATAATTGTACTGTGAAAAAATGTGCTTGTATATCAATTGCATAACAGCATAAAGTTTTTTGCTTGTTTGTTTCACATTGAACAAACAAAATAAGACAGACACAAAGTTGAACACTTGACCATATTTAATCGAATTGACCTGTATTTAGGTAATGTTGAAAAACTTCTGATTTTTAAATGAAAACAAAAGCTTATTTCCACCAAATTAACTTTTATGAATACTACATTTAACTATAAGAAGCAGCAGATTAATTAAGCGATATTTCTTATGATATAATCTGTCATAAGGAGAGGAAAAAACCTAAATCTGCCCCCAAAAAACATCTGAATGAGAAGAACTGCAAAATAAAAGGATAAAATGTTGTGCAAAAGAAACAGCATTAACATAAAGGGAAAAGAAAAGAAAGGGGGAAGAAAATAAAAGATACAGACAAATAACAGCGACTCCTCAACCAGTAAGAAAAATATGATCATAATAACAGTGAGCAAACAAGGGCCTGCGTGACGTCATCTGCGCCTGCGCGTGCGCGTGTGTGGAAAAGAAAAAAGAAAAGAAAAGAAAAGGACCCTCCTGGTTAATTTGGATGATGACGTGCCAGCCTGTTCCCTGCTCTCGCGCACACGGTCGGGAATCTCCGGGAAGCGCACGTGAGGATCAGGTAGGACAGGATTAAACTGTTCAGAATGCCTTTACTTTCCTGAGGATTTGATTTATAGCCGTTGAACTTCAATAACAACTCGTTTGTTGTGTGTGTTGTTTTTTACAGGAATTTAAAATTAATGTCATTACTTGATCTTATTTCTTTATATTTTTTGCGTATTTAATATTCATGTTTAATATTTACGTTTATCATTTATATTATTACTTCCGTGGTTAATATTTACATTTATTATGTTAGTACTTGCTTCAATATTTACATTTATTATTTATATTATTACTTCCCTGGTTAATATTTACATTTATGTTAGTACTTGCTTCTTTAATATTTACATTTATTATTTATCTGTTATCACTTGCCTGTTTAATATTTATCTGGTTAAAATGTGCATAATATATGCAAAATATGCAAACATTCCTCATCGATAAAGATGCAATTTGCATGATTGGTGAAATTACTTTTATTTATTTTTATAAACTAGTCCATGCACTGATAAAAAGTGCTGTGGCAGTATCATATTCATATTTTCTTTTTCTTTCTGTTTTTTGTGTTATATCCTGTTATATTACACTTATGATTTTCATTTAGCAATTTTCTGGTAGTTTTGATGTAATGTCCTCAGACTCGAGCAGAAAAAGACTCATTCACACCTGCTTCATGTTGTTTTTTGTCCTCTCTCATGTCTTTTGTTCAGTCTGTAATCACTCTTTTAATGCTTGGTTTGAGTGAAGCTATGAAAAACATTTGTTTTTTTGAGAGTTATAATACTATTTTACAGAGCAGAACTGAAGTGACAAAGACATTTTATGAGTGTTTGGCATTTTTTTATTTGCATATTGTTAGAGAATTCCAATATCATTTACGTGACTGAACAATGAGCCTTTGAAATGTAGCCTCTGACTGCTACCGTTTATTTTTTATTAATGCTTTGCTTTATACTTCCACACATTATTACTGCAAAATAAAGAACATTGTTTTTTTACATTCGGCTCCATTGTCCTGCTGGTTTGATGTTGGCGTCTTCAGGATGTCTGTAGTTTGTCTTTATTAGTCCAGATGGACACAGATGGTTTTTATTTGACAATTCATAATATTGTCCAAGGCAAATGTGGATCCTGATATGTGGTCATATCTGACGTTCACCTGAGCAGTTTCCTGAGGTTGACCTCTGCTCCCTGAAGGGCGGATGTGTTTCCTGTCTTTTTAAAGCTCAAGAGTTGATTGTTTTCTCTCCTCGCAGTTTATTTGTCATGCCGAACTGGGGTGGAGGAAATAAATGTGGCGCCTGCCACGGGACGGTGTATCACGCTGAAGAGGTCCAGTGTGATGGAAGGAGTTTTCACAAGTGCTGCTTCCTCTGTAGTGAGTAAAAACACTTTAGTGTCCCGGTCAAACTTCACCTCAAACTCAACAGGGAAAAAAAGAAATTAGTTTTGCATAACAAAAGCAGAGCCTTTATTTTTGTGACAGTTAAGTGTTTTTCTGCCAAATTCTCCTTTTATTTTATTATATTTCTTATTACGGCAAAAATAAAGACATTTTATGAGCAAACTTCATACCTAATGTTTATTAAATGCTATATATATATATATATTACACATACATACATACATACATACATACATACATACACACATACACACACACACACACACATATATATATATATATATACACACACACACACAATTTTTTTTAAACTGAATATATAAATGATCATGCAAATACTGCTACAAAAAAAATGCAATGCTTCAAATACTTTAAATTGGTTTGATGTTCTATGAGCAAAATGCATATACTTTTTTGATGTTACACATGATCTGACCAGATTTTCTTTTCACCTTATTACAACAATTATATATTTATAATTTGTCCTGCACTGTGTGTTGGAGGTCAGTTACTGTAATGCATTACAATATTGCTTTACTCCCTAAAAAAGTAACTAATTCCAAACTTTTTTCTCCTGGGCTGGATTTAATTGTTTGTTTTCTAATAAAAAATAAATTTTAGGTGATCTTTAAAGTCATTTTTGTTTTTATTGGTATGAAAATCGAAGCTCAGCAGCAAAGATACTAGTTAGTAAAGTGAGATTAAGTACATAAAGTATATTTGCGTAATTTAACATTTAATTATTGTAGGTTTGTATAATACTCTGAGTTTGCGTTTCACTGTTATTATTTATTTTGAGGACAATTTTGAGTTAATGCAAGCTCACATTTAGTGTAGAACGACAATAAGCTTCTGCACACAGCTGTCAGTCAAAACATGGGAAAACAAAGTAACTTGAGTGAGTAACTCTGAAATTATGTTGTAGATTTATAAAAGTAATGCATTACTTTACCAGTTACTTTAAAAAGTAATCTGATTGCATAACTGGAGTTACTTGTAATGCGTTTCCCTCAACACTGGTCCATCTCAGATGTTTTTGTGGGATCTGCTACGCTTGAATGCACATGCTTCACATTAGTGCTTTGCTACCAATATGGAAAAACAATCCGGCCCACATGAGTGGTGTTTACTTGCGGTGGGCCGACACAAAAGCCATTCTGTATAGAACGAGGCGAGGCGATGTTGAGTTAATGAGCGCTTTCTCTCTCCTGCTCTCTCTGTGTTTTCACCACATCTCCTCTATGATTTCTAGGATCTTAGTGGTCAAATTTCATGTGATGTATAACGAGAAAGATGTTTTGTTGAGCTGAATGAATTGTACAGGGCGTTAACCTCTCTGTTGTGGAATCATGTTTGTCTCTCTTTGGGACAAAACAGCTGACGAAACAGTCAAAGTCACACGATAAACACATTACTTGCATTCTAGCCTCTAATCCTGGAGTTGAAATGATAGATTATTAGTGGTGGCATGACTATGATTATTGCTCATACTTTGAGTTAACATTTGTCTCTAACCTGAAGAGAGATGTGTTACTCCTTTTTGTAAGCTTGTTTTTGCTTGGTGGATGATTAAAAAAAACTGCATAGCAACATGCTAAAGTCTACTGAAAACACCATATATTAGCATGCTAGCATTGTAGCAGGGAGTTTTGCATGAGAAAGCGTCACTTATTTCCTGAGTTGTTGTTTTTTTCTCCTCCAGTGGTCTGTAGAAAAGGGTTAGACAGCACCACACTGGCCATCCATGACCAGGAAATCTATTGCAAGTCCTGCTATGGTAAAAAGTACGGACCAAAGGGATACGGATACGGTCAGGGAGCGGGAACACTCAATATGGACCGCGGCGAGAGGCTGGGCATCAAACCTGAAGAGTGAGCATTGTTCAAGAAGTTTATTTGGAGAACTAATATTGTGTGTATAATTACTGTATTTTCTGCACTATAAGGCGCACATAAAGACGTACATTTCCTCAAAAATCACATGTGCACCTTATAATCCAGTGCGCCTTATGTGTGGGCTGGGTTCCAAAATATCAATCGATATTATTTTCACACAGCAAACACCCAGAACTGCGCAAGTTTGGAGTACACTTAAATGCAAAGAAAATGAAATGGTGTGTATAAAGGATGTGAGATGGATTGAAACTTAGGTAACGTAACTTAACTGTTAGTTTCAGTGGTGATTCAGAAGTTAAGATCACAAAATCTTAATGATTGTATAAAAATGGCTGATTAAATCAAGTGTTATTTTTATGCATATCATTGTGTGTAAGATTTCTAGAGTATTTTCTCTGGTAGCAAATCTGTCCTCTCTTGTGTGCTCAAGCCAGCCGTCAGGTGATTATTGTTATGAAAGAATCTATTATGTAAGTGGAGCTCCTGTTTAGACCCCAGGCGCCCTCTTCATTCCCAACCAACACAAAGCGGCTCATTCAGGGCCGCTTGTTAGGCTGAGCTCCAGAAAACGGCATCTGACCTCTCCGTCTCCTACCCAGAACCCAAACTCACCGACCCACCACCAACCCAAACCCGTCCAAGTTTGCACAGAAGTTTGGCGGCTCGGAGAAGTGTGCGCGCTGTGGAGAGTCTGTGTATGCAGCAGAGAAGGTGATGAGTGCTGGGAAGGTGAGCGGACTCTGACCTGCACATCAAACATGTTTAAATCAACAATCATTACATAATTATCCCCTGTAATGCATTAAAAAAAAAAAAAACTGTATACACCTATTGCGTTCCAGAGTCCATTTGGACCCGGTTGAATGTAAGCTTCCAAAACAGTCATAACAAAATTGCATCTGATCAGTAACTTCTCATTAATGAGTGAATGCACAAATTATTGTTATTATATATTTTTTTACCATGCTATTACTAAATTAACCCACTTTTTATTCTTTTTTTTTTAAATATTTCGAAGAACTACAGCAAAAACCAGTTTGATGCAAGAAAACTGATATTTGTATTAATATTTATGAGAAATTCTCATAAATGTACATCATTATATGAAATTTAAAATGACATTAATTATTTTTCATGTTATATAAATAAAGTATATATCTGTATGAAAAAATATTTTAAAATGCTTTTTTAAATTTTTTTTATTTTTACATTCTTAATGGTGTCAATACACATTAATGTAATGGCAAACAGTTCCCAATCGCACTGACGCTCAGGAGGAAATTATTTCAAATATTTAGAGGAGTGTTCTTGATATGTTTGTTGATCTCTAGATGTTTGCACTGAGAGTGGGTTCACGTTTAATGGAGAGCTTTGAATTTCTCATGCTGTCAAGACGACACGTGTCGCAGTGACATCACCTGTATGTGTGACGCACTCTTAACTCACCGGTTCAAAAGTTCCCACTCCACTGACGCTTACTTCACGTCTTCATGAGGGTTTGCAGATGCTAGAGATCAGCTGCCAAAAAAAAGCTTTCAGCAGATCCAAGTGTGAAGCATTTAGTCCAGTTTCTCAGTTTAATCAGCAGGAAGTCATGAGTGCTTGATGTCAGCTGGTTATACTCATCCTTTCTCTATCTCAACTTCATGACACCATCATGGTTTTATCTCGTGTTTGTCTTCCAGCCATGGCATAAGAACTGCTTTCGCTGTGCCAAATGTGGGAAGAGTTTGGAGTCGACCACTCAGACAGAGAAAGATGGAGAAATCTACTGCAAAGGTCAGCACTAGATCTTAACGCAAAGTTTGAGACTTCTGGTCTAAATGGGCAGTGCTAATGATTCACTCACACATATTTAAAACAAACTGGAATATTCCTTAGTCAACATGGAATCAAAATTAAAGGAAATCACATCAACACATTGAATAAAGCTGTGCGTTTCTAGGCTCTTCAGTGGGACTTTAATGCGTCATGACAAACTTCTCAAGTTCTTTAATGTCTCAGGTTTTTGAGGCCACAGTGTGTCTGTCAGGACGGTTCTCTGATAACAAAGCAACATCAAAACTAGAACCTGTATAACTAGATTACCAAGAATCAGTCGAGATCCGGTTTAATTTGCTGTAATGACGTAACATCTGCTGAACTGTCTGACCTCTGCGAGTGAAAGCTCATATTTTCCCTCGTAGCTCATGACATGTCGCTCACTAATGAACTTTATTCATCACTAATTTCTCCTTTGTTTCTTTTTTTAGCATGCTATGCAAAGAACTTCGGACCCAAAGGATTTGGATACGGTCAGGGAGCAGGAGCTCTGGTTCACGCTCAATGATCCTGCTTTTCTTTACTATTGTTCAAGAGGTTCTTACTAATTTCAAAAGATTTTTTCAAAAGACAATTTTATTATATTTTCATGACGCGTGGTTCACTCGCATTTGAGATTAAAAATAGATGTGTGTGAATTATAAAGTGTATGTTTAGTTGCACGAGTATGAATAAAACTTAAATATCTTAAGTCATTTTAAGAGGTCTCCTTAATTTGGGGATAGAAAAAAAGCAATTTTATTTTATTTTAATCTGGATTAAATCAGGGCCAAGATATTGATTTGAAAATGTTCTGATTCTTTTTAGTAACATTTGAGGTTTCATTAGGTTGTTGATGGATTAATTAAATACTTGAAGAATGTTTTATTAATTTCTAATAAATTATCATTAAATCAAAAGCTGTATCTGTTAAATGATTTAATGAACCTGAGCTGACATGAAAAAAATGTAACTATTTCTTGTTAATGTACTAACTAATGGGACCTTAATGTAAAATATTCTTCATTTTGCTTGCAAATGTAGCCTTGTATCCCGTTATAAGATAAAAAATTGTTTTAATCAATTTGCATTGCAAGTCAATTACCATAATTTATTATACTAAAATTTATATTTTATAGATTAATTTTAACAAATCTTTAATAGAATAAAATACTACTACTAGTATTACAGTAGTGAAAATGTCACGATCACAATTTGTATTAAAAAGTCCTAAAAAGATATTTTAAAAAAAGTTCTCCATTAAGGTAGTAAAAACTGATTTTTTTTTTTTTTATAAATTGTACATTATCTTATGAATTTAATCGTATTTTTCTGTAAAACAAACTGAAAATCTGGAAAAAGTTCTCTATTTGGTCAATTTCCTTTAAATAAAATACTTTACTGGGTATTAATAGTATATGGAGTAGTAAGTGTGACGACCATAAACGTGTTCAATGTGCAATAAACACTTGTTTTCAGTGATTGAAAACGACAGCACAGGCCTTTCACCTTTGAATGTTTTATTAATAAAGCCATTAAAATTGAACCATGCCCAATAAGTTACATCTGAAGCAGAGTAGGGTGATGTCCTGCTCTCAGCTGAGGCACTGGAGATGAGCATGTGCTTTTCACATGGTGGGAAAACAGCCGGCCGTAAAGCCATAGCAACAATATGTGAGTATCTTGTCTAAAAACAGTGTCACATGTATGAATGACTGTTTCTGTGCCTAATCCCGATATTACAGTATGGAGGCCCATCGACTGCATCGTCATCACAATGTGCCCCTCTCGAGTTACGTCTACTTCTCTGGCATTTACAATTTGTACATCCAGTGGTACAACAAACCCAGCAATGAAACATACAAAAGAAACCCTTCAGGTGGGATATTAATCAATGGGACATTCAGATATAATACATCTGCAGAGCGCCGAACGGCCGCAGGGACACGGAATAACGATACACACATCGGGTTTAAATGTAAAAACAAATAAGGATTTAAAAAAACAAACAGCTGCAAATACTGAACATTCACTATTTACAGATGGAGAGTCTCTGGATGACAGGGTTTACACATGCAGTGCTGACTTGCAAGGTCAAAGGTCTATACACAGCAGTGCCAGACGCCACTAAAAGCTACACTTGGATAATAATCAATTTTTTTTCCTGCTTTTTGGTAAGATAAAAAAAAAAAAAGAAAAAGAGGAGCAGCTTCGACTAACACAGACAAAAAAAAAACGAACAAAAGTCACTCACGGAACAATGAATCTAGTTCATTTATGTACAGATGCACATTCTTTACATCAGTTCGTCCTGTCAGCTGTTGCCATGACAACAGGAAGAGGAAATGGAGGAGAGCAAAAGGGGGGGGGGGGAACTTCCTCTTTCCGTAAACGAGAAGATCCCTCGTCGGCGGGGGTGGGAAAGCGAGCTTGTTTCTTCAGTAACGATGAACAACAACAACAAAAAAATCAGTGCATTGTTTTAGGCAGACAAACGTCGTCGCCGCCACAAAAAAAACAAATGGAAGAAGCCCATCTGGCGTGATAAACGTATCTTCCGTTAAGTTCGTACGGCTATCAGGTCCACTTAATGGCTTTCAACAGCATTTCAACTTTAAATGTATACACTTCCTAAAACTACGCATACATAATAAATATAGAGGTTCATGTACGAGCGTATTATTTCTTGTAAATACGGAGGGCATCTGGCTGAATCCCATAAACCCGTCGAGAGCGTGTCCAGGTCACATTTCAACCCAAAATCAAGTATATTTTTGACATTTCTCCCGCAGTGCTCATTACCGTAACGCATCCAGCCATTTTTTTGTTCTAATCTCATTGAAAAAAATGGTATTTTAAAATAGTTTTACAGCAAACAATGTATTTGAATGATTTAAAACAACAAAAACAACTGGCAAGTTAAAGGCAGTATAATATAAATACTTTAAATTAACCAACGAGCAGATGATTTTTGTGCATTACGGTAATGAGAATTGAGAGGAAAATGGGTTTAATGTAAAAAAGCCTTCATTTTCCAATTTATTTGATTGGATTTTAGGGTGAAATATAACTCCGGTTCATGTTCTGGACACGTTTGGCAGGATTCTCCCACCTAAACCTATTAAACATGCTGGAAAATGTACATATATGATGAATGTAAAAACTGAAGTGGTGTAAAAATGACTAACTCCTTGAAAAATACTATATAAATAGATTAAAATAAATATGTTGTAAGTCACATTATTTAAAGAGGGCATCTCTATATGATATCTATATTTAGTCTATATGATATTCATATCAAACCATCTGAACATTCATACAGAATCATGATCGGACAAATCAAGGCAGCTTAAAGGAATCATTCACCTAAAAAGGAAAAGTTCAGTCATTATTTACTCGTCATCCTGTCATGTTCCAAACCTGTATGCATATTTTTTGTGGAGGAATGTTTAAAAAAAATCATCACGCAACTCTTTTCACTTTCACTGTATGGAAAAGAGCAGCGTGAACATTCTTCTAAACCTCTCTTTTTGTGTGACCGAGTGAGCAAATGATGACAAACTTCACCAAACGATTCCTTAAAACCACAAACGGCACAGCGGCTGCTAAGTTATTTCTCATTCCTACATAAAGTTCCAGGTTGAACCAGGACCAATGAAGATCTGATATCCCTTTAAAAGCAACAAAAAGGGGTCACAAGAAGAAAACAAATGTAAAATGAAAGCAAGTCGATGTGTGAAAGAAACCACAAACGTCTCTGCTGACGTCGAGGAGAGTTTGTTGTACTGTATACACCTCTGAAGCCATTACTCCTCCTCTTCCTGTTCCTCACATCCCTGCGTCTCATTGGGTGGGGGGGTGCAGTGGGCGGGGGGAGTTGGTGACGGTAACCAATAACAGCATGCAAATCCTGACTGGATGAGGTTTGCAGTCTCAGTGAAGGAGATGGTCCTGGTGAGCAGCACTTCAGGAAAACCTCTCCCCCTCTTCTCCCTCTCCCTCCGTCTTCTCTCACGCTCTGTCGCTCCTTCGCCGTGCTACACCAGCTGGTATCCTGAGCCGGACGTCTGGTCGTACTCTATTGTGTACTGGGAGGTCCAGTCTATGACCACGGGCCGCAGCAGACCACAGCAGCGCAGCTCAAAGAAATCTATGAGGTTCCTCATACAGCCATGACTGCGGGAGAAAAACAGGGAAAAAACACTGAAAACAACTGACCCATTCTATCTTTCCCAAGTGTTGCCACCGACAAATTACTTGAGAAGTTCATAGTTTTGACAATCATGAACTATTGTTTAGATCAGGGGTCACCAACATGGTGAACCAGGTCGCCCGCAACGACCACGAGTCGCCCGCAGGTCTGTTTTAAAAATAGCTCACCATAGCGCCACTTACCAGTGAGCTGCCTCTATTTTTTTTGTGCCTTTTTTTTTTTAAATCACACTCTCAAATTGACTCCTCCCCTTCACATAATTTCTGAAATCTTAAAGGACAACGGCAGTTTACAACTGGACAATTGTCGCACGACACGGCTCTCACTACTGATGCAGCTAAACCAATTAAATCAATAGCTGAAGCCTACCAAAATGTGCATACCAGAAAGCCTGAACAATAGCAAGCTACACTGAATACAGGGCAGACATGGTGCAACGTTGTGCATTATTTGTTAAAAATTGTTAGTGGCTAATGAAAATGTTATAGAAGTGATCCTTTGATAATGTAAATACTACAGAAATAAAGTGTTGCATATTGAAGTTGATCTGTTTCCTACCTTTTAAAATCATTGTTGATAATTATTATGAGAAATCATTAACATGATCAGTGTCTACACATAGATTAATATCATTAATTATTAATAATGACATATAATTAAAGGTAAATTGAGAAAATTTATTCCAGAAGTGTGTATCAAACTGGTAGCATTAATCGGTACCCAAGTAGTAGCCCTCAGTTTCAAAAAGGTTGGTAACCCCTGGTTTAGATTATAGGCGTTAGTCAATACGATTGTGTCCCACTACTTAATTTTAGTATTAAGTGTATATTTGATTTAGCTTTTATTTATTTATTTTTCATCATTTAAATATTAGAAATTGTGCCTGTCGCTTTTATTAGTTTCTGCTCATTAAAAATATTTCTAAATCCTTATTTCAGTTACTTAAGCTTATTTTATTTAGTTGCAGGCAATATTTCTAATTTTCTAATCTAATATTATTTTTCAATTAACGAATGCTTTTCATAGTTTTAGTTTTCAATAGCAAATGGTTTAAAACCCATTCTCCTTACAGTAGATTAATAATAAACATTTTCTGCTTTATCTTCTTTTGATTAAATGGCTTACGCGCACTGAAATAACCAAACTCCCAAGTGATTATTATATTTTGGTAAAATACCACCTTTTGTCAATAGATATTAGTATTATCTAAAGTTTGTCCCATAATGGAAGACTCTTTTTAAATTACTACATATTTCTTATTCTCTAAATTGTAGGTCTAATAGCAAAAAAAATTGAAGTTACTAAGGGTACCATATGGACCATATTCTACAGACTGCAATATTATTGAATATATAAACATCAATAACGCTCGACAAATGACCCATTTAAAGGCCTGATTCAGTCAAAAATGAAAACTGTCATTTACACACCCTCAAGCTGATCCAAATCTTTAGGAGTTTCTTTCTTCTGCTGAACACGAACAATGTTTCGAAGAATATCTCTGAATTGGACCCCATAGATTTCCCCATACTGTGGAAGTAAACGGGCTCCACCAACTCCCTGTATCATTCAAAACATCTTTCGTGTTCAGCAGAAGAAACTCATAAAGGATGAATAATTGAACTATCGCTTTAACATCCTCCTGTGTGTTCAGTGCCGTACAGATAAACTGTTCTCAGCTAAACCTGAAATGAGTTTAAAGGACTCACTTGAAAGGGCTCTCGATGGACGTGGCTGTAACTTTAAAGTGCTTATATCTTCTTGCGTTCATTCGCTCATTTGTAGTGATGCCCAGAACAGCAATCTATCAGGAGAGAGTCAAACAACAAACATCAAAACACAAAATCTGTTCAAATATATGAATAAAAGATAAGTTCCAGGACTTATCAAGATGGCATATATTACACCTAAAGCCCAATGTACACTTTCTTTTTTACGCGTACACTAGTGCATGTATAGAGTTGAACGCCTATCCTTCTTACTCTACATGATAGTGCACACAAATGCAGGTGGTTGATGCATGAAGTGTTAAAAGTTGCCCACTATTTTTCTCCAGATATGAGCGAACCACCTCCCATAAGCGCTTGTTGTTGCATTCTAGTGACCAAACTTGCATCAGGTGCATTTTACACAGTCCCTTGCGTAAAAACCAAAGTATACGAAGGCGTCTCAAGACTTGAGCGTCTCTCACCTGGTAGAGCTGACACATGATGAGCACAGCGACCCACATGAAGTGAAACACACTGTTGAGAAACATCCAGAACATCCACGGCGAGCAGGTGGCGAGCTGCGTGATGTAGTTCCAAAAGCCATCTTTAGTGTAGCTGGTCGCACAGTGAATACTCCAGTCTGCAGAAACAGTGACGAATAAAGTCCAAATCATCAATATAATAAATACGTACGCTACTAATGCAAAACCAATAGTATTATAGGGTGTTATCAACAGTATTCAAAGTTGTTTATATTATCATCACGCTGTTCGTACAAAAACATGTAAACTCAATTGTACTTACAACAAATGCATCCATAGATCATCCAACAGATCATACACAACAGGAAGAATAAGTAGCCCATAAAGTATCGGTGGTTTCCACTTCCTGCCCGCAAACAATAAGGAGAAAAAAAACGAGTGAGTCATACGTTCCCTTTCTTATTCTGGTAGAACATTTGAGCAATCTCTTGACTTTTCCTATTAATGTCAGGAGGAAGAGCGTGTGAGGATGGTGAAGGCCAGTGGAGAAGTGACGGGAAAACTCACCTACGCAGTTCCCAACCCAAGGGCAGTGGTGATCAAACTTGGCGATGCATCGATTGCACACGGCACAGTGTTTCGATCTGATGGGCTTCCGTATCTGTGGAGTACAGGCCATTATAATGACTGAATGGAAACGCTTCACTCGTGCTGGATGCGTTTAAAAAAAGTCAGAATTACCAAACAGGTGCTGCAGAATATGCTGAGATCCAGACAGCCCGTTTCTGCCAATTCAACTATAGTCTAAACAGAGAGAACGAGAGAAACGCAGAGCAAAGGAAATGTAAGTGACGCTTTCTTGTGCACACATCAAAAGATGAACTTTAATTACTAATTAACTCGTTTGAGATCGGTTAAGAGATTCAACCTTTTTCTTCTGCTCCTCGGAGGCTTTGATGATGCCGGGGTCTGACTTCCAGGACTTGCCAAAGTTGTAGAAGAGTGCCAGGCTGTTGAGAAGGAACGGCAGGTGGATGGTGACAAATGGGAGATGTGTGGAGGGTTAAGGAAGCTTCATTTCAAATGAAACAACAGGACTCACTGAATTCCCAGGATCGTTTGTGAAAAAACTGATTTGAATGAATCATTCAGACCCATTTGGGAACTGGTTCAAATGGTTAAATGAAAATAACCTGTTATAAAGATTCATTTTCATTAAAAAGACTGAACGCCAATCTAACATGTAACGCTTTCAAGACGTGCAAAAAAAAAGTGGCAAGATGAGTTATTTCAGGGAAATTACTTTCTCTCTTACAGAAATCACAGCAATCGGACCAATGACTTTTTGAATTGAGACCGAAGGTTTGGTGACACTTTAGTTTAGTGTTCAATTCTCACTGTGAACTAGTTGCTAATGCATATTCTTATTCTGCATGATCATATTTTATATCCCTTAATCCCATCCAATACCTAAACTTAACTATCAATAAGTAGTAACTAGGAGTTGACTGAAACAAGTCGTAGTTAATAGTGAGAATTGGACCCGTAACACGAGTGCCTCCATCAACCAGAGACACTTTAAAGGATGTACTGTGTCTAAAAACACACCCACAAACGCAGAAAATCTGTTTCTCCTGTAAGTGGGTCGTGTTTTCATTGAGCTGATCTGCATACAGGCAACAATAGCAGCAGGAAAAAAGCTCAATCCCCAGAGGAGATGCTGAGGAAACCAGATCCACCCAGAGCTCTTGATCTGATTTCCAACTGTATTGTTTCTAGAGAAGCACCTGGACACACGACAGTTCATCGCTCCACAACCTCATATTACAGCCACACAAACCACATTTCAGCAGCTTCACTCAACAAGCAGATCCAGACATGAGTCACATCTCCAGTGGTTCGTTCAAAAGAGGAGGAAATGCTTCAGCTTTGGGAAGAGATCCTATTTTCCCGCTGTCTGACAGCAGTATAAACAACGTGACATTACCAGACAAGAACTCGGATTTCTTGGGTTAGTACTAGATCTCTCGCACACCACAGTGGGCGTCATGAGAATCTTATATCACAGTATGAGTAATTATACATCACGCTGACCATTTATAGCACAACATTGTTATTTTTGCTGGAAATTCAACAAAAAAAGTTTATATTAAGTAAAAATGTAGGAAGGCCGGGTTTTGGATGTTCCATCAAAAAATACTTCAAAAATTAAAAGCTCTTTATATAACTTCATAAAACTGATCGAATCAAAAGACACTCAGTATTTTGTGTTTCTCACTTCAATGGATACATCTAGCGGATATATGGTGTAGCAGAATCTCAAATCGATGAATGTTGCACAATATATACCTTCAAGCTGCCCAGTCCTCCTCTCACCCACAAAATATCACTTAAAGTGTCAATTTCACTACATTTACTGTGACTCACTCCTGATTCCATGGAAAAATAGACATTAACCATGTCAGGTCTGTCAAAGATGACGCATCTGCCCAGTATAAAGCATCAACGTAACTTTACAACACTACGTGAAACAAATCAGCTACAGAAATCGTAGGCGAATGAGGGATGCTTTCATATGTCGTTTAATAGTGTGAACGGATAAAAACTTTCAGACACTGAAGCTTCCTGATAAACCTCTCATCTCTATTCTGCTTGAATCCCTTCTTTAGGTCGGTCACACGGAGTGAACATCTCTACCGGATTCAGACCTTTCAATATTGCCATATAAACTGGGTCAACAGTGACCCAGATTTAGGTTTCGTGCTGGGAAAACAACAAAGGGAGAAAATATGTTTTCAAATGAAGAGGTTTGGTTTTCCTGCTGTCTGCGCTCTTATTCGGATGCTCATCGAGTCAATGAACAGACATTAGAGCTGCATGATTCTGGGGAAATTAAGAATCACCATTTAATGGAGATCACGATTCTCGCACAATTTTGAAAAGATGATTCAAACTTTTTTTTTTTCCCCAGACAAAAAAAATATCTTAAAGACTTCACTTGTTTCACTTGTCGAACTTATCGCCACCTACTGGTGTAAAAATGTCATTGATGCAATCTTCATTTGAAGCGTCAAGCTGCTCTAAAAAGTTGATTTGCTCTATTTTGATCACTACCATAGACAGAGTTTATATCTGAACTATACATTTTTATCCCAGTACTTCTGTGATCATTTGAATTGTTGTAACAGAAATAATGATACTGTGTGGTTGAAACACCTGATTTTTTAATATCTATAGATGACAACTGCTCTCTTAGTCAGTGGCAACGCAGATCTGAATGTTTGGTGTGATCGTACTTGTCAAAGATTTAATAGACTAGTAGATTATGTGGGTGTTTTAATATATATGAATAACTGAACTGAATCAACTCAAGCAAGTTGCATCAATTCCATATTTTGATCATCAAACTGACAGCAAAGGAACTGATGGAGTGACTGAAAAGGATATCATTCCAGAACCAATAAAACCAGGTGATGTACATCCAGAACTTAGTAGCCAGATAGATGCCCAGAGGAAGAGCGCTATGCATGGAGTGATCAAAGAAAGACCTAGAAACAGAGACAAAATGTTAGCAATGAAGCTCCACACTCACATCAGAATCCATTAAAAGCCCGAGCAGCAGCACAGATGGCTATAAAGGCGTGCGTGTCATACTTGGAAAGGAACTGCACGACGAGCCACACTGCTGCATACATCACACCCTTGATGAGCCAAGAGTCAATGTCCAGATCAGCGATAAATCCCACCAACCAAATCACCAGGAACGGAGTTCCTAACATCACCTTCTGCCTGAACTCCTGCGAACACACACACACACACACACACGTCAAAGTCTGGAGCCAGGTTCACAAAATATTTCTTGAGACGAAAAAGAAAAGGTTCGTAATAATTCGTGCAATTCTCTCAAATATGATGGGGTCAAACATCTCAAAGTTTGTGTTTCCTGCAGAAAACTATCTTTATGGCTCCCAGAATATTTGTTGTATGAACATCTGAACTCAATTCTATTCTTAAGTAGCTTTTATGAATCTGACTCAACAAATAAAACCCCGGCTCTGACTTTCAGCTCATCCACACAGAGTCTGCATCATTAAACATTCATTACAATTTGATTTGACATCAAGTGCATTCCCAGGAGAAATCTTTGGCTTTACCTTGTCCATTTTCAGTCGTTTCAGGTACGAGGGGCTGTCGTAACCTTTGGCCTGTCTGGCCTCCTGCAAATGATTTATCATCCACACATTCTTCCTCTGTTTGGCCAGATCCAGCGGCGTCTCCCCCTGCCATCAACAAATATGATCAGACATCATGCACTCGCATCGCTTCAAGCGTGCCGGTGTAGCCGTCTAGACTTTACCTTGATGTTCTGTGCGTCCACGTTAGCATTGGCTTCCAGCAGCAGGCTGATGACCGTAGTGTTTCCAGCCAGAACCGCCCAGTGCAGAGCTGTGTTCTTATGATATTTATCTCCCAGATTCACCGACACGTTAAATGTCAGCAACAGCCGTGTCGGGTCAACACTGTAGAGGAACGCAAAAGATCACACCTATTAGCTTTACATTTCACAACGGCAAAATAATACATTTCCTCTCAGAATAAACACTCACCTGTGTGTTCGATAAGCCGCCCACATCAAAGGGGTCATGCCATTCTGATCCATCATATCCACATCCTGGAGGACGACACAAACAAAGATCTGGATCAAAGGCTGGATCAAAAGCAATGATTTCTTGAAATATCTTTCAAATCAGGTCATAAATGCAGTTATAAAAATATGTATAGGCTTATTTTAAACTTGCGGATTTTGTAATGAACAGATTATTGTGCTAAACAATGTTTAGTCTTTCCTTCCTGCGATGGGTCGACCCAGACAGAAGCTGTAGGGGAATTACAGTTAAGACCTGAGGACCAGATATGCTGAATGAAGACCAGGAGTCAGAAGTGCAGTCAATAGAAGAAATTTTTGTGAAGTTTAGTTTGCCGTTTCATCAGCAGAAGCTTCAGGTCTCACAAGGAGTTCGTAGGCCGCCCCACTTACAATAACATTGTTACAGCAATTATACTCTAACAGAGGGTGCTAACTATGTCATTGATGACGTTTAAATGATTCTGATTGGCTAAGAAATAAAGAAAGGTAAACAAAACTAGTAATTTTCCACACAAGAGCAGACAGTCAGAAGCATATCTTCGTTGATCAGATGGGTGACGGGTTCGTGACCTTCCACGTGGCTTGTCGAGGACAAACAAGTCATTCCGTCTCCTTATGGTGCAGTTAATCACCTCACCAATACAGACCATATTTTTATATATATATATATATATATATATATATATATATATATATATATATATATATATATATATATATACACATACACACACATATACATATATATACACACACATAAATAAGAAATATATACAAGTGGCAATAGATTTCTGAATCATCCCCACAAAGCTAAAAGAGTTTCCAGATTAAATAAAACGCCCGATTCCGTTTATTTTGTCACCAAATAACAATTATAACAACCAGAAAAAATATTTTTTTATTTTTAACCAGCCCGAAATACACTGGGACTCCATTTTATTTCCATTTAGGACATTTGAGACTGATGGCCGTAAATTTCACAAAACAACATTCTCTTTTAGGGGATTTCACTTGCACACGTGTTCCTAAATACATTTTACATTTCGCACACATCTAATTTTAGTTGCAAATGTGTGTGAAACAGTTGCACTGCAGAGCACATTATGAGACATTATGTTGGTAACTTGGTTTCTATTTCCGTTATGTTTTCCTTGGCGGCTCGTCCACTCTGGAATCTTATTGGCTTAACATAGCTAGAAATGAATCCAAGGTATTTAGACTGGCTTTGATTTTGTTTTGATGAGACCAGCATCACAAAAAAGCATTTCATGAGGGGGGCATCATTTAAACCAGCGTACCTGTCCCTTGGCAATGAGGTACGCCACAATGGAGGTGTGTCCAAACTGAGCGGCCAGGTGCACGCAACTGCAACCCTCCCCATCAATGAGAGACGGATCAGCACCGTACTTCATTAACTGCACCACCATGGAGAGATGGCCCTGTCTGAATGAGAGACAGCAAACAAGAGTGAATGAATGAATAAATAAATAAGAATTGGCATAATTGCACTATTTTTGCGGTATGCACAGTATGCATTTCACGCATGACCGGCTAATTTTGATTAAATCTGCATTATGAAACAGATCACACTGTTAGGCCATTTAGTATAAATATATTACTACAGTATTTAATAATATTTTGAATTAGCTTTCATTGCTATACATTTAGTTCATCTTACAGTAACTTTGTTACTTTAAATTATGAATTTAGTGTTTTGGAATATTAGTACTACATCTTAAAAGGGTTAGTTCACCCAAAAATGAAAAAATTGTCATCAATTACTCATCCTCATGTCGCTCCATACCCGTAAGACTTTTGTTCATCTTTGAAACACAAATGAAGATATTTTTTAAAGAGATCTGAGAGTTTTCTGTCTCTCCATTGACAACTTTGACGTTTCAAAACATCCATAAAGATATCGTAAAACTAATCCATTTCAATTGAGCCGGTTTTATTTTTTCTGAAGAAATACTATTTGCTTTATATGATAAAAAGATAGAATTTAGGCTTTTATTCACACATAATCATTGATCAGTGAACATAAACAGAAGCTCAACCGTACTTTGGTGAATAAATCTCATTGGTTCTCGCACATCAAGCAAACATGCTCGAGCTTCCAATTATCAAATTATATGTGAATAAAAGCCTATATTCAATCTGTTGGTCATATAAAGTGATTGTGTCTCTTCATAAAATGTGGACTAAACCGCTCAATTCATATGGGTTAGTTTTGCGATCTCTTTATGAACGTTTTGAAGCGTCAAAAGTGTCAGTTGTGCAGCTGTAAATAAAGAGACAGAAATCAATCAGATAAAACATCCTCATTTGTGTTTCACTGAACAAAAGTCTTACGGGTTTGGAACGACATTAGGGTGAGTAACAGATTACATTTTTTTCATTTTTGGGTGAACTAACCTAATTTCAGTTAGTTGCCAAGGCAACATTTCTACTTTTCTAAACTATAAAGGTCCGTTCACACTGAGAATGATAACTATATAGATATAGTTGTAAAAATCGTTTGGACATAAAAGAATTGCACAACTATAACAGAGACATTATAACAGAAATTATCCCAATTTTTTTCAAAAGATAGCATCTGAATGACACTCACCGTATTAAACATGCAACACATTGTTAGGTAAATAGTGAGCATTTTACTGTATCAAGTCACCTTGTAGCCCAGTGTAGTGGTGTAGAGTTGAGATCTCCTCCCAGCTGATCGACTATGGCACCTTTAGATATGTAATGCCTATGAAGGGCAGACAGAGCATTCAGAGAAGTGAGACATCTAGCCTTTATCACACAGTTAAATGTCAGTTTCAAAAGAGTCAAATAAATAACTGAGAGCAGACTATCATTAAGAGGAGGACATATGCACACACACTCTAACAGACGCTCACACATTCTACCAACACACAACCCTGTAATGGGAATTTCAAACTGCTTGTGCTTCTTTGCTCGTCTGACTGCTGACAGAATAATAGTTCCATCTACTTCTCCGTATATGTGGTGTCTTAATAAACGGAGGGAAGAAATAGCTAGGAAAATGGTCAGATCCAGGAGAGGAAAGGGAATACGTATTAAATAAATAAGACACAGAGAGATACATACTTGACCAAGTCAATGCGGTTGTTAATTGCAGCCCAATGCAGGAGTGTGACATTTTCTTTATCCGGCTGACGCACATCATATCCGGCCTCCACCAGCTCACGGCAGCGCTCGAATATGCCATACCTGACCGCACAAACAGCTCAAATTACACAAAACACAAGCACTACAGAAACATCCCTGAAACACCAAAACAGCAGTGTACAATGAACATTGTTTTGCATTCAAACGACTATCTGATGGCATTTTAAATATCTAGAGGTTTCTAGGCTAGGAATATTTGCGTAGATAGATGTGAGAGAGAGAGAGAGAGTGTGAGTGAGTGAGTGTGAGAGTGAGAGAGAGAGAGAGAGCATGTGTGTGAGAGTGTGTGTGTGTGAGAGGGAGAGAGAGAGAGAGAGAGCATGTGTGTGTGTGTGTGTGTGTGTGTGTGTGTGTGTGAGTGAGAGAGAGAGAGAGAGAGCGCATGCGCGCGTGAGAGAGTGAGTGCACGTGTGTGAGAGAGTGTGTGCGTGTGTTCATGAGTGTGTGCATGAGAGAGAGAGAGTGTATGTGTCTATGAGAGAGAGAGAGTGAGAGTGTGTGAGAGTGAGTGTGTGTGTGTGAAAGAGTGAGAGAGAGAGAATGTGTGTGTGCGAGAGAGAGAGAATGTGTGTATGCGCGAGTGTGCGCGCATGAGAGACAGAGAGAGTGTGTGTGTGAGACTCACTGGGTGGCTTTGACGATGTCCCAAGTGCTGTAGTCGTCAACATGGCTCTTGCGGCTCACGCTCTCGCTGTAGCCATGGCTGTAGTGACTCTGGTGTTTAATTTCCTGTGGGAGAGAAACAGTCAGTTCATCTCTATCATCTTTAGAGCGATAGAAGGATGAGTGATGGATGACACAGAGGATCTTGGACACACTGCTGAAACAAAATAAAAAAAATCTGGCTCTTCTGTAATTAAAAAGTGCAATATAAACGCTTGTGCAATTCAGTTTTTAATTCAATGTTAATTATTAAACATATTTGATTTTTTAAAGAAACCTTATTTTCAGTGTTGTAGCATCACTAAATGCTTCCTCAACGGCCCGTGCAACTAAACCAAACATTTATTGAAACTAGGGATGCAGAATTTCTTGAATGCAATGCAAGTCACTTCGGATAAAAGCGTCTGCCAAATGCATGAATGTAAATGTAACACCATAATTAGACAAATAACCCCTCAGACTGCATGAGGTCAGAGGTCAGGGGAGGGTGTTTGATGACCAGCAGATGTCCAGAGGCTTCAGCTCTATTGATTGGTGGGGAGCGTCTCTGTCTATTGTATTAAAGGCTCCAGGGATCCGATGTCCAAATAGAAAATTCAAGAAAATGACCCAAACCTTCATCTTTCAGGGAGGAGTTTTCAGAAACAGCCAGGAACATTCTTTTCCTGTATTCGTGTGTTATATTATTCCCACCACTCAGAGAAAACTCAGTCACCACAATCTTGCCCCTTGTGTATTGACTTAATATCTTCGTCTTGTTTATTAATTCAGCTTCTTAGTCGCAACTTTAGCAGATTATCCCTCAAAAACTAGAAAATCCAAATAATGCCTAAACTGAAAACTATACTTTATAATTGTAAAATGACAAATCCAGAATATAATACTAGCCTGGTCATTGCAGTCCAGAAAAACTGTTTACCATCACACATCAAAAGATTCAATTAGAAGAGTAAAAACACAGTAAAATGAGACGCCTTCTAGCAAAAGCTTGAAACAGATGAAAAGGGCAAACAAAAAAACACCCACAGGACACAGGGGAGTCCTGGCAAATACACAGAGCTACCTCTGTGTGTGTGTGTATAATGTCAAGCCAGCAGAGATGAGACACAATCGCACACACACTGGCCAGAGATTCACATTTAAAGATGATGAACTGGCATACACAGTAAAACAGCATGCGTTCCTAAACAATAGCATTTATTTCTTTGCATTTCATATATGGAGCACTAAACAAATTCATTAGTTCAGAGTAACACGGGTCAGTAATAAAGCTTTGTGCTTTATCAGCACAATCATGCTTCAGGCAAGAACCTGCACTCACAAACACTAAATATGAAGCCCTGTCACTCCATGAGGGTCTGCGATCATTACCATCATAAACGCCAGTCAAATGATCAGCCACACGACTCACACATCCACAGAAAACCCCAGAGATCATCTGAATGCCACAATTACCCTACAGCAATGCTAATGGACGGCCGAGTCAAATCGCCGTTTCTAAAAGACTCTTTGAGAGGTCAGAGGTCAGTATAACAGTAAGTACATTGTACACTTGAATTGATGATCTACCACAAAATACAGCCACAACTCTGATGAAAGACACTGCCATCAAGCAGGTGGAAAAATATCCAACAAACATATTAAAAAATATTATAAAAAATATAAAAAATATTTTCCTTAATGAATGATGCTAACTACATTTCCCACAATGCAATGCTCTCAAAACCACAACCAATAATAAGATTATTATAATAAGAACCAATACCGACCATTCATTTGACCCTTTCCTTGAATTACTATGTGCTAAATCTATTTTTATTTTTTACAAAATATTAGTTAACATTTTTTTAAATAAATTAAAAAAAATAACGCAAAAATTATACCTTTTTTTGAACTGGACACTACTTGCCAAAATAAAATACAATGTTGTAAGGTCATTTACATTTTTTCGATAAAGCTGATTTATATATATATATATATATTTTTTTTTTTTCACTATGCAATTAGAAAAAAAACAAAAGCTGCAATTAAATTTAGATCAGTGAAAAATGAATCAATATGAAAAACTTCATAAAATAAAACCTCAAATCTTACATGCAGCGAAATGACATGAATATGACAGCAAACAGGATAACACAGCATAGTTTAAAATAAAGGACCAAAAGAGAACAAAAAAAGGAGCCAAATATATGTTGGTCGACCATTATTCTCGATACATATAGTACCGTATGCTATAACTTTCAAAACCATGGTTATTGAAGAGTAATCTGAGCTGAGGAGCTCACCGCGAGCAGATGAGCACTTAATCCACATCTATTACTCACACGCATAGCATTAGTGTTAATGCAGGACAATATATTCCATTTCAGAGATCAGAGAAACGGATCTCACGGGCGTCTCTGCACACCTCCTTAATTCAAGGCGATCAGTCTGAAAACACGGTATATCACACGTAGAATTAACAAGATAAAACATTAACGTTCAGTTCAGACCAAACGAGCGGCTGGGAGGTTCAGCGTCACTGGCAGGGGTTCGGCTGCTTCATGTGAGATGTTTGCACTGGTACCAGAGCAGTTGGTGTAATTCAGCGCAGGCCTAATGTTCCTCCTGCTGGTGAGGAAACAAGCGCTTACAGCGTCTGTGGGAACATGTGACACATACTAAGATGCTTGGCTTCCTATTACTACAGGAAGACATCAAGTCTTTAGACAAAATCAGATTTTTTCTGTCCCACCGGTTTACATTCAGTTCACACACACCTGCTATAAGATATTTTGTTTTTACATTAATTTCCACCCATAAAATTAATAATGATTCTGCGGGTGATGATTTTTGAAATGATTCGTAAATGATGATATGCGACATGGATTCCCTCGGATCTGATTTAAAACATGTGAAAGTGGCTCAGAACGGATGCAAAAAGAAGAAGAGAAAGAATGGGATATTGCACAACCAATTCCAATCCATGTCAGATGCATGTAAAAATGTCATTTTTAGTGCCAATGTAAACGCAGCCTAAGGCAGAACTAACGGCTTCTGTTAATTACGTTTCCATTTTTATCTTTAGTTCATGTCATAACGACATGACTGGACAGCCATTATGATCTGATATTCACACAGTCAAGGCAATGCCACAGCTATGCATCACAGTAAAGGCTCTTTCACACCAAGGTTAAAAGCAACAACGATAAAGATATCATTGTAAAAATTGTTAAAGAGTAGCTTTTTGTTCAAACCACATAACATTTCTGCATTTGGCAGACGCTTTTGTCCAAAGCGACTTGTATTGCATTCAAGAAACACATTGACATTCTAATCAGTTCTCGCTTTCCCTGGGAATCAAACCATTAACCTTGGTGTAGCAAGCATTGCTCTCAACTGGGCGATTTTTTCCAGATTATGAACAATCATAATCTAACATCATTTTATCTCAGAACTAACATTATTTTTTCATGATTTAACCCAGAATTAGTAACTTCTTGTTTGCAGTGAGATTTCACACATCATTTTTACATACAAAACCACAAATGAAAATCACACCCACATTGCAGAAACAGTCGTGCAGTGAAGAGCCGGCCATCTGTTCCTCAGCGTCTCCCATCAGAGCGGAGGTTTCCTCTGAGGATCAATGCTTACAGGGGGCAAAGCACAGGAGCAGACAAATTCAATGCCACTAAACTAAATGAGTTGCACACAAACGGTGGCCTTTCCTCCAACAAGACTGACTTTTGACTAAAGCCTTTGACCCCTGAGAGAAGGATCTGTAGAGGAAACCTCCGGTCTGATGGGTGACGTGAGGAACAGATGGCTCTTCACTCACCCAGAGGAACTGGATCCGCTCGACTTTCCACTAGTTAAAAGCATTGACTAACTAAAGGGAAATCACTGATTATGTCTTTCAAAGAAAATGGGTTTCTTTCAGTCCAAGTACTAAGATACTTTTATATTAATTTTTTTTTATATTTGGGGGGTGAGAATCAGCAAAAGAGCAGATTTATAAATACGATAAGTTTCACATTATAAAATTACTTATTGATAGGGATGCAATAACTCTTTATATTTGAAAGACATCATAATTTTATGTCGCCTGTTGCACTGAAAATTTTCCTTTTTTCAAAGCGTTTCCATTCATATTTCAACCAATTCAAATGCATTGCATTCAAGAAACACATTGACATTCTAATCAGTTCTTGCTTTCCCTGGGAATCAAACCCATGACCTTGAGGTTGCAAGTGCCACTCTCTACTGTTTGAATGGAGTTGTATGATGAACCATGCATGAATAATTTACAGCAGGAGAATATGAACAAGCTGTCTCTCTCTCTCTCTCTCTCTCTCACACACACACACACACACACCAGCACTGAGTCCAATAAAGACATGAACCAAAACATTTTTGAGGTGATTTAGTAACCCTGATCAACCTCAGATGTGGTGTCCTACTATTGAACATACAAAACAACAACTTTCCATTATAATACCACTGTTTTTATAATTACACGTTTTACACAAACCTCTCCTGTCAAGGCAAAGCCAGAAATGAGTGACGTAGATCATCCACAGGATATCAAAGAACAGCATCAACATACTTTAATGTATTTCTGAAATGAATGAATAACTCACAACAATGACAGTTCTGAAGCAAATCTGGAACTTTTACTAAACAAAAAACACCAATATGCAGACAAAAACAGACTCTATAAGACTCTTATAGAGCACTAAAACCACTGGGATGAGATAATATGCCAAAATTAGTGCTTAAATCTGAAGGATGATGGTGGTGATGATGATGGTGATGGTGTCTGTCATTTAGATGCAAACGCAGCACAAAACACTGGGAATACTTCAATAAATCCCTAATGACAAGTTTGTCATTGCACAATACGGAGTTAAAAACGCACCCCTGTCTTAAAGCATGCGATTAGACTTGTGACGAAAGCTAAAATGACAATAAAGTGTCTGAATATCAACGGCTAACGTTAGCATCAATGCTATGTCCTCCATCCTCACAAGCTAACGGTAGAAATAGCGGTTTACTGGAAGTGAAATCTCTTCCACTTTATTCAGGGACTCTGCGGTGAAGCCGTGGGATAAAGCCTGTATTTTTACCTCGGGATGGAGGATTGGGACGCAACCAGCTTCTTTCTCAAATTCGTCCAGAGCGTCCGCCATCTTGCTGCTCGACCACGCGGAGCATCATGGGAAAAACATTTAGGGGGCGATAAACAGGAGATGCGCGCGCACGAGGAAGCCGTGCGCGCGCACGAGATTTGACCTGGTCAATTTCAATTGTTTCATTATTCTTCTTCTATACTATTATTATTATTATTATTTTAGAGTGCACGCGAGTGAGATTTTAACTGGTCGATTGTTTTTTCAGAACAAAAATAAAATTTGATATAGCTACTGTACATATATATATATATATATACACAGTATATATATATATATATATGTATATATATATATAATTATATAATTATTTATATACACACACATTCAATAGTCTATATTATGATTATTATAATTATCAGTTTTAAAGTGCCTAATTAACATAGCATTTTTTTAAAGAATGAATAAAAAAACATTTGATCGAAACGCATTCTACCCTTTTTTGTCAATAACTAATATGAAACATGCTAATTAGTCCAATCCGTATAAATGCATAAAACAAGTTAAAACGTGATTGTACAGAATATTTAGCAAAGAAAAGATGAATTAAATATACATTTATTTCCTATTTTATAACCTATAAAACCAAATTACATTCCAAAATACCAAGGAGAAATCAGAATGCAATAGCAATTTAAATCAATGCACCAATGCATAATTGTATAAGACGTTTAATTTTCTTATGAGTGACATAGGGGTTAGTGTGTGTGTGTGTGTGTGTGTGGGGGGGGGGGGGGGGGGGTGGCGGGGGTGCTTTCCTCCGAGTCCACCTGAAATGGGCAGGTGGAGATCAAAGCTGCGTTCCTCAGCCCAAGGGATCCTAAACCACTGACTAATGCATTCCACACAAGTCACTACAGAGTTCAACAGTCACGGATCACACCCACAGGTACAAAAAACAAAAGAGAACTTTAAAATAGTTTAGACTAAAAAAAGAGGATGCAAAAATACAGTGCAATCAGTGGGATGTCCAGAGCTGATTCAGAAAATAAACAGTTGAACAGATGTGCTTTGAGTCTGGATTTGAAAGTGAAAGACTGTTGGAGCACATCTGATCTCCTCTGGAAACTGGTTCCAGCTGCCGCAGGCATAAAATCAGACTCATTGTGCTTTGAGTGAACCCTCAAAATCCTGATGATCTTAATGATCTGTTGAGCATACATGCAATGCATTGAGGTCTTAAGCCATTGAGTGATTTATAAGTAAGTAATAGTACTTTAAAATCAATTTGTAAAGACCCGAGGACTGGTGTGATGTGTTATGTTTTGGTTTTGTATGAGCTGACTTTTTGGGAAGGACACTATTACAAAAATCCACCCTGCTGGTGATGAAAGCATGAACCAGTTCCTCTAAGTCTTTACTGAAAACAAAGACTCCTGAAACTAAGGTCTGACTCTATTATCACACCAAAGATTTGAGTTGAGTTTTAGTCGATTGAGCCCTAGAGTGAAGGCATGCGTTCACCAAAAGGCTGAGTGGACGCATATACAAGTTGAACAAGAGTGGTCCAAGAATTGAGCCCTGTGGGGCTCCACATGTCCATTCAGAAATATGATCACCTCACGCATAGCCTCTCCCTTCTAAGTATGACCTGAACCATTGTAGGACCATTCCAGAAAGCCTGTCAGCAATTATGTTGTGATTGACAGTGTCAAATACAGCTCTGAGGTTGAGAAGCACAAGCACTGATATTTTTCCTGCATCTATATTAATGCGAATATCATTTATTAGCTTTCCTGTTGCTCAAACAGTAGAGTGTGGCACTTGCAACACCAAGGTCATGGGTTTGACTCCCAGGGAAAGCAAGAACTGATTTGAGTGTCAATGTGTTCCTTGAATGCAATGCAAGTCGCTTTGATAAAAAAATTATCCTTATGAGACTGTCTCTATGCTGTGATGCTGTTGGAAAACGACCAATTGAAAATGACCAAGGTATCCATTTGAGTTTGTTCAGCTGATTGAAAACAACTTTTTCAGTTATCTTGCCTATGAAAGGAAGATTTGAGATTTGTTGTTTGGCGCAGATTGATGTTTTAAGACGCTGTACCGTTTCTTCCAAAGTTTTGCCATCAGTTGCTTGGAAATCAGACAGTAACTTCGTTCTGAGGTTGTGGTCTGATATGTCTGACCTCAGCGCAACTCGATGTGGTGATCGACTTTCTGATATTAATGATCTTCTCAGAAAAAAAGGGAAGCAAAATCAATGCATTTGCTGTCTGAGAGCATTTCACCGGACTTGAGGGGTTTGTTAGTCTCTCTACAGTAGCAAAAAGGGTGGATGTGATGTTTATGTTGCTGTTTATATTATTATTATATTAGATATTATAATGGATTTCAAGTTTGGAGTATTCCTTAGTTTTATCGTATTGGAATGGCTTGTTATAGTTATATGGGTCTTTGATATGTCTTTATAAATAATAACATTTTACATACATATATAATAATTATATGTATATAATTTGTATATTATAAATATTATTTCTGCATGTGCGTCTCAAATTATCGTCGTATTTTACCTGTTCTTTAAAACTAATTTATTTCAATTTATTTTCCACTGAATTTCTCACCCTCTTTTTTTAATTTTTTTTTTTAATTTCTCATCCTCAATTGCATTGAAATAAATCGTGATTTCAAAAATTTATTTATTTATTTTGTCCTGTTTTGCACGCTTACTAACACGCGATGGCAGCATTTGATTGCTAATCTTTTTTTCTAGCCCTTTCCATGTTTGTTGTATATTGCGTTAACCAAAATAAAAGTTATGTAAGTTAAAATGTTCAATTTATTTACCTCAGGTCCAAATAAATAAATGTATGAAACATTTTGTGACATTACCATTCATTACTATATATTTAATCTGTCCAGTCAACATATATGCTATATGATAAATAATAATATATATAAGGTATCTTCAGTTCACAAAACGTTCGACTTTTAATATGATTTTTTATTAAAGCTCTGTGGATTCGTAACAGACTCCGCCTAACAGCCGCTGCCAGTTCGCCTTGAACACATCCACTGATCTGCGGTCAGCCTGAACGTTTAAATCAAGCTCTAACGTGTTGCGTTCCATCTCAAAGAGCTGATTCCAGATCTGCTACTTTATTCCCGGCGCAGTCGAACGCCGATCCTCGATCGCGGCAGACAGAACTCAACGATCGCAGATAAACAGTCGCGCCGAGGAAGGAAGACAGACGCGGTTGTAGTTTCGTCTCAATGGCTTTTATAATGACACAAAACGCATTTATGCTTCATAGTTAGCGCGTTTTATACTCCCCTCATTATCAATTTAGGTCAGAAATCGCCTGAGAAGTTTAAACCCATTTACTGATGGACTGACAGCGGATTCTGCTCAGACGACGCAATCCACAAAATTGACATTTTACCTATTTTTTTCCAACTAAAATCCCGTGTTTTCCGTCAGGAGGACTTCAGACAATTAAGGTTAGAGGTTTTGTTTTGTAACCCTGCATTTTCCGTGCGAATAACCCGTAAACTGCACTCAATTGGTCGTGTCTTGAATCCTAGTGCGCTCCCTATCTAGACAACACGATTGTTGTTGTTTTTTGGGCGGGAGTCATTTTATATTTAACATTTATATTTATACATCTGTCAGATGTAAACCTAGATTGTGTTTTGGTCATACGCAGCACGTGCACCTCCCCCCCAAAAAAGCATGGGTAAATGTAGCATTCCTAGTGTTTAGGACACGTCCAATACCATTTAATATATATTCCATATTATACAGATATGACTATTATTTTATATAATTGTCTGTGTGTGTGTATAATATCTATATATTCTACCCAGAATGCAACTCTGTTGGTTTTGAAACACATTTTGCAGATCTTGCTGATGGACAGTTGCATACATGGGTCATCCTGCATCATTCATATTGCATTTCGCATCTGAATTATTCTTGTTTTCAGTGAGCATGTGTGTTATGTAACAGCTATCCTGACTTTGACAAGCAATACTATTTATCTGTCATGCAGATGTGCTTTATAAATATTTACAAGGGTTAAAATGTCCTTGTTATGAAAGGGAATGATAATAAACAAACATGGGGTTTCCTTCAAACAACCCGTTTTGCTTCTTTTCAAAAGGTAACATGAATTTTCTGTATAGTTCACCATGTATAGCTTTCCTGTTGGTCAAACAGTAGAGCGTGGAGCTTGCAACACCAAGGTCATGGGTTTGATTCCCAGGGAAAGCAAGAACTAGTTAGAATTTCAATGTGTTTCTTGAATGCAATGCAACTCGCTTTGGATAAAAATGCAAGTATTGCATTTCTTTCATTCTATTATATTTGTGTGTGTGTGTGTGTGTGTGTGTGTGTTCGTTTGGAGAGAGATTATTATTGCAAGCGCCACACTCAACTGTTTAAGATACAGGAAAGCCAACCCAATACTCGCTCTTCCCAGTGTAATGTTTTCTATGTGAAGTGTGGTAAATCTCTAATTACCAATAGCAACAGCCTAATTAACGTATATCAACATATTCCAGTACGGTACTTAATTACTATGTAATAATAGCATGTAGTAACTGTGTCATTAGAAGCAGCCAAATTAATTAGTATTCAGTAACATGAACACAATTTGGCCATTTCATTTGACCGCAAAACTTTAGTTCATCTCTGATGTCTTGGATTAGACGTGGACGGAAACACGACCGCACCAGAATCCTAAAGCGGATAATGCTTTTGTGTGTATCCATGACCTTTGCGTAAAGGTTCATGTTTCCACTTTCCTCTTTCGAGGCAGATTGGTGTCCAGAAACCCGAGCGCACACTTCCACGGAGCTTTCTGTGCCACTGCGTTGAAATGAGGTTGTGAAATTCGAAGTCTAGCACCTTTAAGACTCTCCTAACCATGTGTGTATGTTGTGTTTTGCAGTAACAATCTAAACATGTCATCCTACACCCATTGTGTGTCGTTCACCTTTGATGCCAAACACTGTCATCCGACTGATATAGATCTGTGTTCAAGATCCAAACTTCAGAAGAATGTAATGTTGATGTCATTGTTATTCTTCAGAGATTTCCCAGCAGATTGTCTAGCTTTGAAGGAAAGCGTGCATGTGTGCAGCTCAAGCAAAACATTACGAGAGAACGTGAGCGTCATTTGCATGTCAAATAGAGTTTCCATTCCTGTGTAGTTGTGCGTTTTTGATGCTGCTGGTGTGTTTGTCGTCTTATTTTGCATGGTGTTAGCGACTGAGGACAATCCAAATCATTGCCCAACTCTTTCTGAATGAAATCGCATACTATTTTATACTAGAAACTGGACCTAGTTCCTGCCAAACTAAGGTTTATTGTTAGACTTCAATAAACCCACCAGTGTAAAAAGAAAGACACTATACATTTATGTATTTGTCTGAAGCTTTTATCCAAAGCGACTTGCATTGCATTCAAGAAACACATTGAGATTCTAATCAGTTCTTGCTTTCCCTGGGAATCGAACCCATGACCTTGATGTTGCAAGTGCCAATTCTCTACTGCTTGAGCTACAGGAAAGCAACATACATGTAGCATGAGCAGTTGTTTTAGATTTTAATTAGATTGTATGATTTAAAGCAAAAACAAAGTGGTCTGACTTTGTGAAATTTAGCTACACAAAACAAAACAAAAACAGCAGACGGACTAAATGTAAATGCAGATTCACTCTCTGACAGTAGGTGGCGCTTATGGAAATAAAGACAATCGCTTCAGAGATGCATTCATGTAAACCTCCCTAACTTCAGTGTTTATATTTTACTTTCAATATTTCGAGCATTGTGAATAATGAACTCGTTGCTCTCCTCTCCTCTTTGTCTTCATCGTGTGCCGTCTGGCCTGTTAACGTCCTGTTTACAGTCTTCATACTAGTTTTTGTCAAAGTCAAAGACCAGAGATCGGCTGGTTGACTGGTGCATCTCTATTTGTAATGAAAAGGACTGAAGAGACTTGAAACGTGCAGCATTATTCGATGTGTCGATCACATGATCTGCTCTGGTCTGTCGTGTCTCTGGATCTGCAGCGCTTCACTGACACTAACGTCGAACCAGACTTCATTCCCCAAATGAAAGTTATTCACAGTCTAAATCGCTCCCGGTCTCCTAGATAGTGACTGTGAATTATATTGTATCACTATGTATTTGTGACCATGTAGAAAACAGTGAATGTGTGAACGAGTGACGGATTTCAGCCGCAGCCTCAGCATCTGTTTATAATGAAGGGGGCGGGGCTTCAGATTCTAGAGCGCGTTTGATTGGACAGAAAATCTGATGAGAAGTGCAGAGTGATGTCATCACAATCATTGATTTTTTGGAAGTGAGAGAATGTAATTTTTGAATGCTTTTACTTTCTAAATGGAAATTATCTTATTTTTTTGGAGCAAACTAGCTTATAGATAACCGTACGAATAACATATTCATACTAAAAGACGGAAAACTTTTAACAATTGAATCTTACTAGTACCAAATGGTAATGCCCAGCATAGAAGTTCACAGCTATTTTGGCCTGGTCATGAGGCACGAGCTCAGGTGCAAACCCTCGGCACCCCAGCAGAGTCGCTGCGATGTTTCATTTATATTAATTATCCGTCCCGCTGACATGGACGCCCCTTAAGGCTGTGGCCGTAATCTCTCCATGCTGCCTTCAGTTTTGCCTGAATACCAAATCAAATGGAGTTTTAATCCTCATTAAATCCGTCACCTTCATTATGGTTCCTCTTGTGTCCTTCAACAAGGCTCTGAATGTCAAACCTGTGAGGGGCGTCTGAGATCTGAGGCGTCTCGTGATTTAAGGGTGTGAAACTTGGAAAACGTGTGAATCGATGCTCCATTTAATGAGGAGAATGCGATTTGAGTGTTATTATTATAACACGGGTTGGTTCATAAGCATAATGTGATGTGCATGAAATGCTTTATAAGAAGTGAAACTGATATTAGGTGAGAGCAGAAGCTGTTTCCTGTGTCTCATGTTGATGTCGAAACTCTTAAAACAGGAAATGCACAACAAACAATCTGATTCAAACCCTTCTGAAATTAAATGTTTTAAGTAATAGGCATTTTTTTCAATGTACATGAGTTGATTTTTCATTTTTTTTTAGAAAAAAACATGGTTAATTAATCACATACTATTTCTCATGAGAGCCAACAATATTTGCAGTGCAAAATGCCAAGTTTGAAGTATAAGCTAGATTAGTGCGTCCCTGTATTGTTGCTAGGGTGTTATGGGTGGTTGCTAGGTGGTTGTTCACTGGCCAGAGTGTTTTTTAAAATGATTAAATTGAACACCGTAACTCTGGATCCACAAACTGTCGGCCAAACCTCTTAACGCTTCCTCTCCTCTATCGTAAATGAAGTGCCACACATTTCTCTGCTTGTTTGCAATGCAAGGATAGATAAAGAACTGGCTGTTTGAATAAGTACAGCATTTTTTCTTTTACTCAAGAGGCACTACATATTTAGAAAGACTAATGTGTTGAGAATTGGAGAAGAGCCTAATTCGGAAAGGACTAGTTTTCCAGGGGACATCGTTAGAGACATTCGTGTTTTACGGACGTACTTTACGATTTTAATTCTTTCAGTTTTTTTCTCACTCAACGCAACTGTTTTTCGACAAACTCAATGGTCCTAATCTTATCTAATCCCATACAAATGTGTGTGATTTCTGATTCTAACGCTCCTCCTCATTGATTTTGTGACGTACCTGAGCTGCCGTTTCCACTCTAAATCCTGCTTCATTATGGATGGTATCCAGTGAAAAAAATAGTATATATATAATAAATAGAGATCCAGAGCACGGAAAACTGCAAACATTGTAATATTAGTGTCAGGTAAGAGAAGAGATTTCACTTATGCAAGTTTCTTATAAACAGCCGTTGCTAAAAAAGTTGGTCTGAACAGGGTTTTTATAATTAAAATATTAACAAATAATGAATTAAAAGACGTGATGTCATACGTGATGCACGCAAGCACAGCACATGACCTTCTGTGACACCCTGTCTAGAAATCACACACTGTAATAAACACAGAGACGTTAGTCCCGTCCGAATTCGTACATGGAGTGAAAAGAACTGTAAATCAAACGTCGTTAAGCGAACTAGTCTGAATAGGGCTTTAGTCTAGCATTTGTCGTCGAGTCATAACCTGTCATTACTGTCTTAAAACTGAGCGCCCACATAGATGCGGTGAACTTTATAACCTGTAAGTTACAATGCGATGTACTTTGCTGCCGTTCTTATAACGGAAAAAACACGTATGAACTACATTTGAGATTGATTTTCGTGAAATGTTAATAATATAATGAGATTCAAACGTCTGACCGTATATTAAGCCACAATATCACCTTTGGCAGTAAAAACAGTGTTTTAATTATTTAAAAAAGAACTTGGTAGTAGTGAAAAGTAAGGTAAAAAGTAAAAAGTAGTGGTTTTAGGCATACAATGTTTGCGCCCAGTTTTGGACTATATGAGGATCAAGAGAGACTTAAGATGGGATGTTTCTGTAACTCAGCCTCGGGGTCATAAGTTGCTTGATGTATGATTGAGCACATGGCATGCCTTCTCTTGAGTCTGTGCTGCGGTGTCAGCTGAGGTTAATGGCGTGGACTTTCCTCCAGTGAACTGAGCGTGTGTGAACAGAGCAGGAACTCTGTGATCTCAGTGAGGAGTGAATAATGTGGGTTTCTTGACAGACTTGTGGGTGAGGATGTGTTCAGACTGCAGACAGATCTTTTTTTAGGGAGATTGTCCACACTACTAATTGAAAAGTATTACTATTAATTTTCTCACTCTCATATTGTTTAGTCACGAGAAGCATTTGAACATCTGTGGTTTACATTTACATTTCTGCATTTGTCAGACGCTTTTATCCAAAGCGACATGTCGATGTGTTCAAGAAACACATTGACATTCTAATCAGTTCTTGCTTTCCCTGGGAATCGAACCCATGACCTTGGTGTTGCAAGCACCACACTCTACTGTTTGAGATACAGGAAAGCTACTGAAGCTACAATAAGTTTTACTACTATATACGTGTTGTTGTACATCTGTTCATAAAGCCGTTGGATCTCTTCAGAAGACTTTGATTCAGATTAAACCACCCAGTTGATTATTATTGCGATGCATTTATAACATTTCTTTGGTCTTTTAAGTTTTAGTGGAATGATCTTTAAATGCATGGACAGAAATCTCTCAGCTTTCATAAAAATATCTTCATTTGTGTTGTTTGGAAGTGGAACGAAAGTTGAAATAACATGAATGTGAGTGCAGGACTTTCCTGTCGCTCAAACAGTAGAGAGTGGCACTTGCGATGCCAAGGTCATGGGTTCAATTCCCAGGGAAAGCAAGAACTGAATAGAATTTAAATGTGTTTCTTGAATGCAATTGGAAAAAAGCATCTGCCAAATGCATAAATGTAAATTTAAGTGATGACAGAATTGACATTTTTGGGCAAATAATAACTTATAAATACTGAAACCTGAGTCTTGGACAAAACTAACTCTCTATCATGAATTGTATCATTTACGTAAACAGTACATTTGTCACATATATGTTTTTATCACAATATAATAATGTATCGTTACGCCCCTAGTTTTAACTTTTTATTTCAATTAAAAATGTCTTAGTATCAGTTACCAGTTCATCTGACCAGTGGCAGATTGGGAGAGTGTTTGAAACTTTTGGTGATATTAATGGTGCATAACGAGACGCTTATCATGCTAACAATATATGACCTGCGTTAAAAATGAATCCCACAAAACATTCCTCTGCCAGTGTGTGTGTGCCAGTGATCGTGCCCAGGCTGGTTAATCTGTGCTGTAAGGAGAAACCCAACTGAGACGTGTTGCTGCAATGCACTTTCAATCCTCTGTGAAATATATTGTCATTGCTCAGCTTGAGGGTTTCACTGAGATGCTTGAAAATGAAAGAGCAGAAGAAGTCTGTAAAAAGATTCACCTCCATAGTTTTCTCCTTGAGAATGACCTTAATCTAATCCCTTTCTTTTTGTTGTAATTTCAGACTACCGTACTAGTCTAAAATTAGCTCTTTCTTTGCCTTCACTATAGCCTCTGGTTAAGGGGTCAGTGTTTGTTAGTGAGACTGAGTTGGTTGCTTGATTGTCATGTTAACAGGGTTTTGTTTCGGCTGAAGGAATCCTGCTCTCCCACGTGGCACAGATTCCCAGCTGAGAGGTGTTGTTAGGGGCACCTGGACGTGTTCGGTGGGCTGAACTAAATATAGATCACTCGCAGAGGTGAACGGTAGGGAACACAGCCGACTGTGAGAAGAGGAGCTTCACAAAGTTGACATCTATGGCCCTGTTTACACTTGGCATTAAGAAGCGGTTTGATCGTAAAGGATCACAAGTGGTTTCCTGTTGCTCAAATAGTAGAGAGTGGCGCTTGCAACACCAAGGTCATGGGTTCGATTCCCAGGGAAAGCAAGAACTGATTAGAATGTCAATGTGTTTCTTGAATGCAATGCAAGTCACTTTGGATAAAAGCATCCGACAAATGCATAAATGTAAAATGTGTTAAACGGGGTCTAAAATGTTTTGAGCTTGTCCACTTTCATCCACTTCCAGAGATTGTTGAAAACGCATTTGATTGGATTGCTTTCATAGTGTAAACGCTCATGTGGTCGAATGCACTCGAACAGCCACTAAAAGACCCTCTACTCTCCACCTACTGACCTAATGTTTTAAAATTATGGGATGTGCGCTAGCCAGACAGGATTTAAACTTCATCAGCTGAAGACCCAAGTTTGGTTTGAAGATGAAAAATGTACCAATCACGATGTTCTCTTACCATTCCTGATTTTTGTCACACACACTCACAGCATTCGGCATCATCTTGCGTCTGTCAGAGCAGAAAATAAATCTTATTCATATGTAAATTGTGTGAGTTTATTTTGTCCATTTAGATCGAAAGATCTGGAAATAAAACATACATTCACCCGTGCATAGACTTGCCCTCCCCTCCTTTTCAAGTGGACACAAGCGACGGATTAAAACACGGGAATGTCTCCCTCATCTACTTGTGATCCGATCGAGCAAAACGCGTCTGAATGCCTAAGGCTTCATGAACATCCATGAAATCTTTGCAATGCACAAAAAGGTTAAAATGTTCTTCACACACTTATTCACAAAAATGGGTTTCAGCTCAGAATTTTAAAACAATAAGTTGCATTGAAAACAGGGCACATAGCAGATGTGTAATGGAGCAGTGAGAAGGGAGGTGGTGCGCTGAACGCTTTATTTTGGGTGTGACTGTCTTTCTTTGCTGATGGGTTGGTATGACTGCTATTTTACACCTACTGTCTCCCTTCAGCACTGAATAATCGAGTTTTGTGTGGCTTTTAAAGACAGCAGAGGATTGATTGTTGCTCTCGCGCAAATCTGTCTTTAGTCGGTGTAATTGCGAGATTATTGCTTCACCTCGGGCAGAGGTTTAAACTCTCTTTAATTGAAAACGCACTCAGGCCACTTTAAGATGTGCACGTCTTTGCTAATTGAATATTAATGGATGAAGAGGCTGTTATTTGGAGGGAAATCTTTGTAAGTATTTGCAGGTGGTGCCCTGAGGTGCAGAATCCAAGATGCACTTTGGCTTTTGTGTGGCTCTTATTACATAATTCAATTTCCTGCCTGTGTTATTAAATGAAGTTCATAAAAATGTCACATGGTGATGTCGCAAGGCGACTGGATGTCTGTCAGGGCGGGTGATTTGTGTTATCTCACACTCCTGCCCGGTTGGCATATGTGGAAGTTCACCCGAATGGCCAAATTTACTGTACTCTAGTTTGAAGAGCCTCATTTCTAATTGATGTTAATTGCTGAAGTGCTTCTCTCACTTCAGACCAATGTGTTTTAGTTCTCTGCCATTTTCCTTGTTCCTCTTCCTCTCTTTTTATCTTTTAATTCATTGTTACTTAGTTGTCTCTTTAAGCATTTTGTTTCTTTTTCCTGTGATCACTACAAACATACTGTAGTTGCAGAAGTTTTTGTCCAAATTATAATCTTTAGTAATAATTTCTCCATGTATTCTGATATAAAACACTAGAAGGTATTGGAAGTTAAGCCACTTAAAGTCATATAACTGTTTTCTAGTGGTCTGTTCATTATAAGATTAAATTAGATTTAGACGAGTCGGCACTTGTTTATCCATCGGCTTAGCTGTTTTACGTGCTCTATAAATGCTTCAGTGGTGGGAGACGGTAATACGGTAGTTTTTGAAGAACATTTCACGATAACAATCAGGGTGTCTAACTGATGAGGTTACGTCATGGAAACCCGCTCTGATGTGGGCAGAGACTTCTCGCTAGTAACACCGATCTGACCTGTTAATCTGTCTAAGCCTGGTGCTGAAAAGAGAAGGAGAAGGAGAATGTGAAAGCAAGAGAGAGTGACAGCGGTGTGCTGACGGGCTGCAGTGGCCGCGTATCATCAGCTCTGTGTGTGTCGAACCGGGAGGTGGAGGGTTCAGGGGTTTATGCATGAACCATCAGCACTGGAGCCTTGAGAAAGACGTGACGGCGCTGTAAATCACTTTAGATGGAAGAAATAAAATTATGAAACAAAAAACAAATAGATACATTTTGTGTGTGTATAATATATATATATATATATATATATATATATATACAGTGGAGTTCGGTTTTGTCGACGGGCTCGGGGGTTGCAAAAAAGCATCGAGATAACCCATATAACATATATTACCGATTTTCCCACATATAACCCGCAGAAGCAGGTAATCCGCAAACTCGTATAGCCTGCAGGTTTTGGGTTTTGTGTAAAAAATCGTTGGCATAACCCGCACCCATAGATTGATGAACTTTTTTGTGCAAGATCACATTTCGAATTTCAAATGTTGCTCGCATGACTTCAATTATCCATAACTGTTCAGGCTCGTTACACAGTGCTTTTGCGCGAAATTCACACAATAAGAAAACAAACACAAGTCAGAATCAGAAGAAAAAAAAAGAAAAAACAGTCTCTCCCGCTCTGCAGCAGCACGTCCCTTAAGAAGCGATTCAACAACAGGTCTGAGCGTACTCTCATTGGATGAGATGAGAAGAACCCGCCCTCATGGCAGCACAGCCAATCACGTCTGCTTGCATGATTGACAGGTCAGACAGCCTATCAGCGCCAGCTGTCAGAGTGATATTGCAAGCACCAAAGACAACAACCCTCGCAAGAATGAAAAATGAACATTTATTGATGTACATGATGTGAGTTATTAAATGAGAATGTACATGCTCATGTTTTTGGTGTCTTTTTACACAACAGTGTTGTTGCGATTTGTTTGATGAAGCGATCGGCATTCATCTAAAAAAATGTACTTGCACTGTACAGTGTGTGTTTGCTGATAACAAAAGGCATATGTAAAATGCATATGTCTTTCTGGATTAAAGATCTGGATTAAACATTTGCTTTATCACGTCGGCCTTCTTTTTCCATCGTGAAATGGTGTTTGCTGGAATGGCATGCTGACGACTAAGTTCTGCCGGTTTTGTTCCTTTTTCTAGCTGCAGTACGATTTCATACTTTTTCTCTATTGATTAATTGTACAGTTTTCTCTTAACACCTCCAGACATTTTTAGAAGAAAACAAAAAACAGAATCCTTCAGTTATCCCTCAGACGAGATCAACGATAGGGAGTGAACCGTCATTGAAGTGAGCGGACCGCGATCCACGTGCAAGGCAAACTCAGCGCATGCACAGTGAACTAGGTATGCTCGAGTCACGAGATAACCATGTGAAGTGGCAATTTTGTCAAAATATATATATACATATATTCAATGAAATCAATTATGTATAGAATTACATGTATTTATTATTATTTAATGTTATTATAAAAAATCTTTATATATATATATATATACACACACACACACACACACACACACACACACACACACACACTTTAAGAGATGAGAGATTAGCGACTAATAGCAAATGTAATTTAAATAGTTCTTGCTATTAATGACTAATCTTTCATCTCTTAAAAAAAATGTGTGTGTGTGTAATTTTACACACACGCATCTCTTAAAATAGCAAAAACAGCCTGTTTATTTGTGTTATTAGTGGGTTTTTAGAGGAACAATGGTGCAGATATGCACAATATGACTCATTAAGCATATTCTCAGACTCTGATCTAAATGAACGTGTGAGTCGCTATAGTTGTGTGAATCCATATGGGGCAATAAGTGTGATCCGAGGTGGTTTGTTCAGCGTCTCAGAGGGAGTTTGGGTAGAGATGTGTGAAAAGAAGCACACCTTTTATCTACTGCTGCCACCTGGCCCAGACTCCCTCGTTCTGAGAGGAACAGCACAGTAATGGAGAGAGATTGTGTTGAGGAGACTTATTACATTGTCTTTCAGTAAAGTAATCAAGCTCTCAAATGGATCACAGCTTCTTTTTATGGTTGTTTATGTAGAAGAAGAATATAGTTAGTGGTACCTGTTGTTGAGAGGGACACACATTTGCTATTGCTATTTTAGTTCCTTCACCCTTCTTCTTCTCAGTTAACTTTTCAGAGGGAAGTCCGTGTCGTAGTTTTTATGAACAGTCTGAAAATGCCGCTCCACATTTCCCTTCTTCGGTATAGCGATGACAGACTGACAGATTGAGGCAAACGCACTTCAGAAATGACATAGTGAAAAAAGTCCACCTCTCAGTTTTTAACTTCTTGCTTCCCCCACTCATTTTATCCCCTTTCTTAAGTTTAAAAGAAATAAATTGGGAAAAAAGCCTTTCTCACTATTTTGTTAGAGTTTTGCAGCAAGTTTCATAGTGAGGACGGATGATGTGTTGACGTCTGTTTTGTTAATGCCATGCGATCCACCCACACTACCTTTGCCTTCATCCACTTCCAGAGGTTGTTGAAAACTCATTCCACCGGATTGCTTTCATAGTGTAAACACTCATGTGGTCGAATGCACTCGAACAGCCACTAAAAGACCCTCCACCTGCTGATCTAAATACTGACCTCATGGGATGTGCGCTAGCCTGACAAGATTTAAACTCTGTCGGCTGAAGATTAAAAACGTACCAATCGCAACATTCTCTCACCATTCCCGATTTTTTTTCGTCACACTCACAGCGTTTGGCATTGTCTTGCGGCTGTCAGAGTAGAAACTAAAGCTGATGCTCTTCGTATGTTTTTCTCGTCGTCACCGGTCACAATCATATATAAATTTCATGAGCTTATTCCGTACGTAAGATCGAAGGATTTAAAAAAGCTCATTTGTTTACCCACCCATAGAAATCAGGATAAAGTGGATGAAAGTGGACAAAAAGAGGCTGATTAAACACCCTTAAAACACGGATATGCGTTTCCCTCGTCTACTTGATCTGATCGACCAAAACGCATCTTAATACTACCGAAAACATGGCCTAAAATGTAAGCAGATACTCGATAACCATGTGTGAAGTAAGTGTTGTTAAGTACGAACCCCCAGCAGCAGAGAAACTGGGTCATGCCGATTGAATCAAATTAGACCATCTACCTGAATGTTTTTGCAGTAGGTTTGGACATTTTCTCTCACAGAACCACAATGATCTGTATCTGCTCACAGATTCGACGCCTCTCATGAAGTTTCTCACGTATGTTCTCATAGATTGGGTGTTATCGTGTGAGTGGGAGTGTTGATGCTTTTTTGCTTTATTATTCAGTGTGAAATCTCTAATTAAGGAATCATTTTGAAACAATGCTGTTTGTCCTTTTCCACTACTCTGGTTTATTTCGTCCATTGTGGTTTTACTTCTGCAAACAGATTTAGCATTTCTTGATTGTCTTGCTTCCTCATCTGCGGTTTGTTCTAGAACCAAATGGCCTAAAATTAATTTCTTTTGTTTGTTTTTTGTACCCATTTTCCTTGTGTCTCTCTCGTTAGGTGTGTTTGATAAGGAAAACATGCAAAATGTTCCGAGTGGGTTGTAACCACTGGCCTAAACCAACCATTTCTTGTCATTCACCACTGTTTCTACACCCTGACAGGACATCAATAGCTCAAATAAAGACTAAATGTCCTTGGAAAATTGCATTGAGGGATCAATAAGACGCTTCAGACGGCTTTTAAGGTCAAACAACAGCTCTCAATTTTAATGTGTCATGATGTCAAATTTGAGAGTGTTAAGAGAGAGATATTAGATACTAGCGTCTCTAATGTCATTGGCAGGTTTGATTCGTTTTTATGAATCGTTTTTTTTTTTTCCTGTTTCAGTGAATCTGTTAAATACTCAAAGTGGTTAATTTTGTATTATCAATAAAAATATTCATAAGGGCTATGCAGGTAAATATTACTGCGTATTGCCTTGGATTGTTATATCGGTGCACTGAAATAATAAAAACATTCTTGGTCACTTTTTGAAAAACGTTGTGGAAACATGTATTTTACTGTACTTTACTATATTTAATATTTTTAAGTTAATTCACTACAGTCACTACTTGATCAACATGGGTTCCTTTTATTTATTTATTGATACATTTTTGGCATTTCAGAGCAAATGTGTGTGTTAAATATTGAAATTTTTTAGCTATATTTTCTGACCTAAAGGTTTGGGCTTTCGGTCACTGAAATTAGCATGCTAACAGGGCAGAATAGGTGTTGAATAAACTGAGGGGCGTTTAGAGAGCTGGACTGCCCGCGGCTTTAATCACCGTTCTCAAACCAGTGCCCCCCCCCCCCCCCCCACACACACACACACACGCACACAGCCTTTCACCTGCTTTGTGTTTTACTTGATGCATTGAATCTTCCTTTGAAGTCGTGCCTGCAACTGTTTCTATTCCCTTTGGTCTGCAGTGTGTGTGTGAGAGAGAGCGTGTGTGTGTGTGTGAGAGAGAGAGAGAGAGAGAGAGAGAGAGAGAGTGTGTGTATGTGTGTGTGTGAGAGAGAGAGAGAGAGAGAGAGAGAGAGAGAGTGTGTGTATGTGTGTGTGTGTGAGAGAGAGCGTGTGTGTGTGTGTGTGAGAGAGAGAGAGAGAGAGAGAGAGAGAGAGTGTGTGTGTGTGTGTGTGTGTGCGGACCATTATCTCAGTCCGATGTGTTTCAGCCACAGGCTCTGGATATTTCCCAGCGGTTGTGTGATTCATATTCAGATTCAGTAGGCATGAATGCTCGTTCAGAAGCACAGTTTTCTGCCTCTTTCTGGCTGTCATCTGCATCCCGCTGGAGTGTTAATTTGACAGGGTCTCTCTAGAAGTCACACACACATTTTGTTGACTAGTCAGAAAGCTGTGACTCAACAATTTTACATGTTGGTCTGAGACAGGAAAGAGTAAAGTGAAATATGGGGAAAGAGTTCAGTGAAATATTTAGAGTTAAGGTTTTTGCTACGCTCACTTTATCCTTCACAAATCATTCTGATATGATGCTTTACTCATAATTATTGGTGCTCAGTTAATTTTGTCAGTTATGTTGCTTAATATTTTTGTGGAAACTGGGTTTCAGGATGTATAAAGTTCTAACGAACAACATTTATTTGTAAATAGAAATCACAGTTTTCACAAAGATTTAAGCATCAACTACAAATGTTTTTTGAGCATCAAATCATCAGATCGGAATGATTTGTGAAGGATCATGTGAAACTGAAGACTGAAATAATGATGCTGAAAATACAGATTTAATCAAAGGAATAAATTACATTTTAATATATATTCACATAGAAAACAATTATTTAAAATGTAATAATATTTCACATTATAATGGTTTTTACTGTATTTATGATCAGCTTTGGTGAAAATAAGAGGCATAAAAACATAAAACAAATCGTAATAATTCCCAACCTTCGACCAGGAGCACCTACACAATAAAAAGGCAAGAGGACGTCAGGTCAGTTAAAGGGTGTAAATTGAGCCGTATCACGCCACACTGTTACAATTTCCCAGCTTACAAAGCCTCCTGGACCGTCTCTGCTTTCTCTCTATCGTCCCCCCCCTCCATGACCTACTTTGCTAATTATAGATCAAAAGTTTCCGCTAGTGAAAGTTTGGTCTTCGCAGTTGACAGACCATGCGTTGAATCCGGGTCTGTGTGGCACCTGAGGACGCTTACTCTCGCCGTGTGTGTGGGCCGTTTAGCTTGATAGCCGAGATAAAGATCACGTTTTAACCGAGAAGAGTAAATGATCTGAAGAACCTGCTTGGCTATCGATGTTTGAGCTCAAAGAAGAGCTGTCTGTTCTGGTAAAGTAATGGTAACTGTCAAGAAATGGTCTGTAATTGTCTACAGACTCACAAATATGTGAGAAGTAGAGGGATTTTGCTAAACAAACTGTTTGTTGGTTGCTCTAAATGCCAGTCTGAAGGGCTCATCCTGTCTTAAAAAGGCTGTTAACTGAGCGGAACAAATGATCCGCACCTGCTTGTTGAGTGATATTAAGCTTCAAATAAGAGCCATAGGCGTCAGATGTTATAAAGAAGCGTGCTGGAAAACTGATGATAATCGTCAAAAATGGTGTGTATTTGTCTAGAGACTATTTGTAGCAAAAAATGACGTTCGGGGAAGCAGGAGGCGGAAACCAGCAAACATTCAAACACTTTTAATAACAAAATAAACAAGCACAAAATAAAAGTAATGGCGTCCGTCGTCCATACGAACACAAAACACAACATAAACCAGGCCTGTTCCTCTCTCAACCATCACTGGTGTCGCTCCTCCTTTTCTTCTTCCACTCCTCCGTGAGATACGCTCCGTTCCCACAGTTCTCGGACCCACCCTGCTCGCCACACCATCAGACATGAGGAAACAAACTGTGGTTGGTTGCTTTAAATGCCTGTCTGATGGCTTTGTCCTATCTAATCCTGCTTCTGAAATTGCGTATTGTATAGTAGGTATTTGATTTGATTTGAAACCTACTTTGCGACACTTAAAAAAATAACAAACAATCATGATCTCTATGCAGACTGTAATGTAAATGTGTTTGTGTCTCTGCAGACATGCACATCTGTGAACGGCGCTGACTGGCGGTCTCTGGAGAAACATGGAGTCTTGTGCCGAGTCTCAGGGGGATCCTGAGAGAGCTCAGGTGAGCACACACACACACACACACACACACACACACACACACACACACACACACACACACACACATGTATGCATTATGTCAATATAATGAGCCATTAGAGCTCATGTTTCGGCCTTCACAATGACAGGAACAAAGAGAACACTGCTGACACCAAACTTTAAAATCACCACACTTTCTCTCCCATTAGCGACTACAAAAGACAGAAACACACCTCAGCTGTCAGTGTTTGAGAGCAAGCCTATGAATAATGAATAGGACAAATAACTGATGCATGCTGGGATATTTCTTACTACCCCAAAATAATATATTTGAATGATATATATGAAAAATTTACCGTTTTTATGCATCATGAGAATTTTATTATTATTACTGAATTAATTTTATTATAAAATATATATTAAAATATATTTTAAAAAGATTTGTGTATGTATATGTGTGTGTATATATATATATATATATATATATAATTTTAAATTATTATTTATTATAATTATTTAAATTAAGAGAAGTATTTATCATGGTAGAATTTGTTACACTATCTCTAATGTATGCTAATAAATATTCAAAGATTAAAAATGCTGTTATAAGAATAAAATAAATATTAATAAAATATGAAATGCGTAACATCTAAATTTTTGGCATTGTGATTTAGGGTTAAAATTCAGAATTTTCATGAAAATAATGTCACAATATTTTTATCCTTAACAAAAAAAAGATGCACATAAAAGTAAAAGTAATGTAAGCATTTCACACATAAGCCTCGGGTGTTACCCAGCATGCACCTGTGAACCACAGACACAGAAATGCAATGTTATGAACTTAAATAAATGTGTTTAGCAGGAAATGTGCAGTTGTTGTAAGTATTTGCTGCGTGAGCCATTAAAGCCGTTTGCAGGAGCAAGAGCTGAGAGGGGTTTGTTTTATTATTTTTAGTTTCAGTAAAGTGTGGTTTATATTCCTCTGGCTCTATTTGCTTCAGACGTGTCAGAAAATACATAAAGGTTTAGTGTCTGGAATGAGATCAGATCTTCAGAGAATGATGTCACCGTGTGCCAGACAATTTGGGCCTTTGGTTCCGTGTAAATGGGTTGTATTTGCACCATTCATCCATTCATTCATTCATTCATTCACAGAAGCATCTGCATCGATTTATTAATACAGTTCGTTCGCTCCTTAAGTATCTCGGCAGCCTGTACGAACAATACACTAAAAAATATTTATTATTATTAATAATATTAATACTATAAATTAATAAACTGTTTTGTACAAAGAAAATTTTTGAATGAAATGACATCATGTTTATACTGTAATAAAATATATTTCTCATTACTGTAGTAATGCATTATTTCATTTCTGTTCAGATCTCTCTTTTTTAAACATCAGTATAAATTAAATTCAGTACAACAAAAACGAACTTTCTATTAATAATATTATATAATATTAAATTTATTAAGTTTGTGCACATTGCGGTAATTATAATTTGGGAAAGAAATAATGCATATAATAATATGTCACAATGCAAAAATGGTTATGATCCTAGAAATAGGCTTCCTTGTCTTTTATATTTCAGAGTAGCATTTTCAGTTGCAATTTTTTTTACTTTTGTTTTGTGGAATAAAAAAATAACTTTTTTGTTTGTTTTGTCTTTTGTTTTCGGGATATTCGCTCTTACTTCTTAGAATTAATTTGATTTTTTGTTAATGTAAACAATTTTATACAGTTTTAACTATTTATAAAAGTTTTAACACTTTTCAGTTATGTTGTCATTCCAGTCCTCGATTCTCTTCAGGCTGTTAACAGGCATGCAATGAAACGGTAATCGATCAGCTGTGACGCCTAAATTGGTTTGAAAATAAGAATCGACTGGCGTTATTACTCCAATGCTTTGAGTTAAAAAGCTCACACCTCTCCTGCCTGAATCATCTGAGCGGAGAGAGAAACGATGAGCTGTAAAGTTGGGAGGGATGTAAAAATATAGCTACTTTATGACATCTACTGGATAAATCAGTAAACCTTGACCCGAGAGCCAAACCTTATGTACAGGATCGTTTGTCATACTTTCGGTCTGAGCTCTATCCCAAGATGCACTTATAACAGTCACTGCAGCTCACTTTGTGTGCTTTTATTGGTTGACTACCTCTTATATTCACAGTTTCTTTTTACGTTGAATGCATGAACATTCCTTTAGTTGCACAGTTTTATTTAATTAACATTTTATGCATGTTTGTTGTGAATGCGAAACACAATCAAATACACCTAAAATAATTTGAATGACTCCTGAAGTCTAAATGCACTTCAAATAGTCATCGCTCCTTCATCCGACTGACCCCGTGACCTCGTCTGATGTGTTTATATATGCGCAGTGAATAGGAAGCGCAGGATGACGCTGCTGATAATTTGACATCAGATGGAGGAAGACAACGGCACTATGTTTGGCAGGAAACCTCTGCCACTTGTTTCCTGTCTTTGGAGGCGGGTGAAATGACACAAACCCTGAGCGTCTCGTACGTGACTGCAGATGTCAACCATATGAGGCCGTGAACGGGATGTTTAGACTAAATACTGACGGGCAAACAGATAGAAATTCAGCAGTGTCAGAGAAAATAAAGGGTTTGCCCATCACGACCATCATCTATATGCTATAAGCTCGGACTCTTCTGCTATTTATAGTCTGTCAATATCTCCATATTATGTCACTAATGAGTCTTTTGACTGATTATTAGATTGTTATAAGCGAAGCCCTAGTCTTTGATCACATTGTGAAGTGAATTGAGTTTTCACAAGTGTTTCCTTAATGTGCAGTAATTTATATTCTCTGTTTTCTGTGATGCTGTCATGAAGTGTTTTATTGCCAATAGCTTGTTTTCAAACGAATGAATGAATGATGAATTATTAATACACGGGTCATGGAAAATGGAAATGAGTCATGATGGGTTGGTGCATTTATCCAGATGTCAACTCCGGCATATTCAGGGTGGTTTATAAATATAAGAAGCTTTTTTTTTTTTAGCAAAGTTTAAATGGCGTCTAAGTAAATGATGTTTTAGGTCAGTTTTGTGTGTCAGGTCCTCTGTAGAAAGTAAACAACACTGTCATAAATAAGCCATTCGTACACTACCGTTCATTTGTTTTATATATCTTTGTTTTTCAAGACTCTTGTTCTCATCAAGGCTGCATTTATTTGATTAAAAATACATAAAAACAGTAAAATATTATTTCACATTAAAATAACAGTTTTCTGTCATTTATTCCTGTGATTAAAGCTGTATTTTCAGCATCATTACCCCAGTCTTCAATGTCACATGATCCTTCACAAATCACTCTAATATTGTGATTTTCTTCTGATGAAACAATGATAATTAATTATTATCAGTGAAAACAGTTCAGTTGCTGCTGTTGTGATCTTTGTGGAGGCTCTGATACATTTATTCGCAGGATTATTTTTAGATGACTAAAATTTGAAAAGCAAAGCATTTGTTTGAAGTAGAAATACTTTGCAACATTATAAATGTCTTTTCTGTCACTTTTAATGCATTCTTGCTGGATTAAAGTATTAACTTACTGACCTCAAATGTATTTTTATTTGTTTGTTTAATAATATTATTTATTTATTGCTCAGTGATTTCAGTAACAGTTATTGTTGTACAGACACATCGTTTGACATGCTCTCTTTGAGAAAAATGTGTTAATTTTTTTTTGCTTCTCTATAAATGCACAAACATTTAATTAGTTATTTTGGGGTTTTCCATACAGTTTTTGTAAAGCAATAAAAACATTGAAAATGAAACTAATTTAAGCAAAAAGCCTAAATAGATTAAATGTTTATTTAGAATATATGGTTTACTTGTAATATCACATAAACATCAGAGAACCGTGAGAAGAGAATATGTTGTTAAATTATTACATTTAATATTTTTATACACTATAGTTTTCACACTGTTCGCTCAAAACAAAATGGGAAGTTCCTGCATTTCGCTTTGACTTTTTAAGATTGCTATGTAAAGGTGTGTGTGTGAGTGAGAGTATGTGTGTGTTAGTATGTGTAAGTTTCCATTGTGTCCAGTTCACTGACTGACCAGCTGTGAGAAACACTGAGCAAACAGACGATCATCTAATCATCAACAGAGAGGGAAGAGAAACGGGGAGGAGCAGCTTCTGAGATGGAGGAGTGTGTGGGAAAGAGTAGATCAGTGATTCATGTTGCCCTGCACGTACCGTGTGTGTCCGCGCAGACGGCTCTGGCTTTCTAACGGTAGGATAGGGCCTCCGTTTCTCTGTGTTACTCATAATACTTCCAGACTGATTGATTGGCTGGATGGGTGTTGACAGCGTTCTGTGTTGATCCGGAGTTTTGTGGTGATATTTGAGTGCTCTGTGTCTTATGGGATCTTTTATGGGCTGGAGACGTGCAGACAAATGTGTGTGTGATTATCATTTTTTTAAACAGTTACTGAACTCTGATCATCTGTGGGCTGTGGTAATGTTGTGACTTTAGATGCTGGAGATTTACTGTAGTAACAGCATTTGCATAGTGTGTGTGCGTGAGAGTATCAGTGTGTGTTGTGACTGGACACGAGACAGCTGTTGGGTAATCTTTACGAGCGGTTTGTCTGTGGATGGTTTTCCAAAGAATCTCCGTACTGTTCAGAAAGCAGGCCACTGTCAGTTTGAAAGTGTGTATCTGTGTCCGTATCGGGACATCTTCTATGTGGAAAGTCGCATCTCGTGCCATGTTGACCCAGTCTCACAGCCTGAAGAAAATGTTCTTTGAAATGGTGTCAGAATGACATTTGCCATGACAGAATGCCCCAAAAATATTACCTTTCACTACACTTTTACAAATAACTTGTTCTTCTTTTTTAATAACTTTTTTTTTTATATATATACAATTCTCAAATAATATGTAAAAAAAATAAAGTTATTACAAAAAGCAATTATTTGCAATAAATCATTCAATATAGAAAAAATGTAATTCTCAAACGTACAAAAGTTATTATATCTTAATATTTATAATATGTATATATGCTCACATATAAAACAATGACAATTGTTCAGTTATCAAATATTCAAATATCAATTTGAGAATTCTTTTTAATATGTGAGAATTCAATATATTTTTATTTATTATTTTTTAGAAAGATTTATTACTTAATTTTTTTGTTTCAGAATTTATTTATATATTATTCTCTACTAGATTTTATCATGTATTATTTGATTTATTTTAGCATTTGTCATTTTAGCATTTTTCCCCCCCTCTCACTCTCAGTTCATTTTAAATGCAAAACTAGATTTGTTTATTTTCCATCGGCATTTGTTCTCCTGGCATCTGTTGTTTTTATTGCACTGTTTCTTTGCCAGTAAATCTACACCTTTCCTCCATTCCTCTTTCTTGGCATCTCATCTTTTGGCATCTTCTGCGGTCGTCACCTCCACCTCATCTGCGTCAGCTGCGTGTGATGTTAAACGTCTGTCATTAGCATGTGTTTGCTGACTCCTCTCCCACCAGCTGACAGACAGCGTTAGCCGATCAGATGCGTTTGCCTTCCCAGACTTCATTGAAATTTTCACACCCATAAAGTAGATGGAAAGAGCTTCTGTGACATTGTCACACTGTTGCCTCCCCAATGTTCTCTCAAACAGATTTGGTGCTATAAATGGTCTGTCACACCATTTGAAATGGCCGGTATATTAAGGCTGCCAGAGAACAGCGAGACCACAGGAGAGGTAATAAGATCCATCCCATGACCAAAACACCTCACAGTGATGAGATGCATCTGAAAGCATCCCGGTGATAGATTGATACTCTATACACACCAACTTTATCTTCCTTTCTCCATCTGTGTTTTCTTTCTCCCATCACTCCAGCTCTTTCTCCCATCTCATATGATTATGTAATGAGAGAGTTTTGACTGTGAAAGAGTCGAAGCCGATCACCAAATTCTTTGAAGAAATATTTTCTACAGCAATTGTATTGCACTGTCAATGACTGTAAACAATAATTGTAGTGCGTCCCTCAATGGAAGCCCGTTTCCACCACAGTTGAGAAAAAAAATTATTTATTTCAAAATAATGACTTAGTATCTCGAAATAACGAGAAACTTTCTCGAAATAATGACTTCTTGTGTTTCTCCACATGGTCAAATGCGAGATAGCAGGAAACATGACACGTTCTGTAAAAACAGCTGTCTTAGTTAAAGTCAGTGTAATATATAAAATGCAATCTATAGTAGCGTCAGTTATAAATTAGTATATTTTGCACACTTTTCTATGCGTATAGGAAGGTACGGAAGTGGAACAGAAGCAACGGTTGCCATGATATCGAAGAGCCGCTGAAAACTGTTGCATGAAAAATGCAAAACTTACATGATTTACAAAACTATCGGATTAACGCTGTATTTATTCGTTAAGTTTAAGTGTACCGTCTTTATAAAATGCATGGGTACATGTGTTAATAGTAACGCGTATTTCACGGATGCTCTTTGATGTGCAGGTTCATCATAAAGAGTCCCTATAATACAATACAACACTATAATACAACAGTCTATAATTCCTCTGTTTGAAATCCATGGATCACTGTGCTGCTGCTTGTTCATACACAAAAATACAAATGAATAAAATACTATATACTATAGAATCCCCTCTTATATACTGATAATTTATCATTCATGTTCTTTAATTATATTATTGATTAACACACTGACTTTAACAGCTGTTTGACAGAACGTGTCATGTTTGCTGTGATCTCGCATTTACACGCTTTGACCATGTGGAGAAGCACGAGAAGTTGAGTCATTATTTCGAGAAAGTTTCTTGTTATTCCGAGATACTAAGTCGTTATTTCGAGAAACGTTCTCGTTATTTCAAGACACCAAGTCATTATTTCGACTTAATCTTTTTTTTCTTCTCAGCTGTGGCGGAATACATTGCTATTTGCCAAGTTGTGCCAACATGATTTGTTGAAAGGCAAGTTTCAGCAAAAGTGGGTTTTAACTTTTATCGCACACCACCTGTATCCAGTTAACCAAGTCTTCTGCTTGTTCATATCAATGTCTTTTTGCACATAGCTTGATATATTGCTATATAACAGCCAAAAGAAGTAATAATTTTTCAGAAAGCGTAAGCGTCTGCTAAATTAATGAATGTAAAAAAAAGTAAATATTGCTTTTAAAAAGTTAGTTTAGAATGCACGTCTTATGATAATGATTCATGATATTGATAATGATGCCTAATGATCAATGAGTTTCTGAAGATCAAATAGGACCTGCAAAATCCACATATTAATACAAACTAGTCGATTGTTTTGCCTGAACGACTGAAAAGAGTTTTGCACATTCCTAAAAGCTTTTGTGAGTCATAGTGCTCTAATTTTTTTAAATGTGCCTTCAGGATTGACTATACCGCCTCCGGATGAGTGTGAGGTCTCTTTCTAGTAATCCTCAGCTCTGACTGTAGATGCTTCTGTTGTCTGTTCTGGATGTTTTGTGGTGTTAAAGTCATGACAGCGCTGATTCTGCAGGAACGCTCTGCTGTCACGTATCGGCCCATCGACTGTGAGTGTTGCTGAAAAGCACACGTGTTTGTGCACGAAAGCGGACATCGAATGCTCTTGAGTGTTTCACATTAATCTCCCTGTGGATTTGCTGGAAAACACCCGAACGCTGAGGGTTTAAAGCATCATCTGTCTTTGTTTCGTAGGCCGCTTGACTCATCTGAATTCCCTCCAGGAGACGCTTAAATGTTCATTTACAGGACTGTAAATCAAGGTGGTTTCACAAAATGTTGGCAGCTGGGGCAGGAAATATAGTTAAACTTTAAACACCGCTGCTGAGCCGAGTGTCGAAAGCACTTTTAGATTAATCAGTGAGAAAACGTGTGTCTGTGAAATATCGTTCCTAAGTTAGTTATTCATTCACCTTAAATTACAAAGTACTTCTCTTACTGTATTTAGTTAAAAAACATTCACCGACTGCGTTTACATATACTGTACATTCTTAACCTGATTATACTTAATAAGCTGACAATGCATGTAGTCGTATATATTAACCCATTTTCATTTATTGGAGTAAAGTCCTAAATGGATGAAATTTGACAAACTACACTCCTTTACAAGTCTAGATTGTAGTATAGGTTTTCGTGCTTGAATGTGTAAAAAACTTTTTTACTTTTTTTTTTTTTTATTCTCATTGTTGCGGCTCGTCTCTTCCCAGTCTGTCAGAAACGCTCTTTTTAGTTCCCGTCTCTTTGAAGCCCCTCCTTCTGAAAAGCACACTGTGCTCTGATTGGTCAACTGGATTGGTGTGTTGTGATTGGTCAAGCTCTTCCAGTGTGTTTGGGAAATGTCCCGCCCCTTCCCATAACCGCCAATGTCAACACACTACTAACTAACTCAAGCCCCGCCCCTTTATTTTTACGTATGAATTATTATAATGACGTTGTTTTTTTCCTGAAAGAAACTCAAGACTCAATGGAGGCGTTTCAGAGACATTACACAATAAAGAGATTTGATAGTAGATGTTAAAAAGAATAATAGTCCATCTTTAAGCATTAACTGATCAACATGGCTAGATTTTTTTCCATTTACCCTGATTTGTAAACGCATTAAACTTCGTTCTGTCGGTTTATTTAAATCCGCATTACTGTGAAACTCTGAATCTTTTTTCTTTTGGACTCTTTAAATCTTGTGCTACCGAAATAGAAGTGGTACTGTGAAAATATAATTTTTTTTTATTGAACATCACATCTCGCATAACAGCAGAATACTTAGAAACATGTATAATTACATTTTGACTTCATTACCACGGAATAATTATTATTATTTTTTTAAATAAAGTCTTGTAAACTAAAGTCTTTAAAGTCTTTTTTTAAACTTTAAATTGGTATAATCATCACGGGTTAATCCAACTAGCTGTCATAAGTGTATGTGTAAATGCGCTCATTCTCTGTGTGTGTCTGTCGTTCATTATCTCCACTATGTGAGTATATTGATTTTGCTTGAATGAGTCAAAGCTTGAGGAAGCTCAGAAGAGACCATGCTGATGCAAGGATTGATTGGATCGATGCGCTTGATGCTTTTTGGAAGATCATTTGCAGCATTTTTGGACCTTGCATGTTCATTTTATATTTGGCCTAATTTGATCATATGTTCAGCTCTGTTTGGCCATATGTAAATTGATTCTGCAGGGTTATGTTGATTTGTCTCTCACATTTAGTGCTGAGAACAGAATAAACAGACTCCATGTGGTGCTGGTGATGAACAGTTGCGTTGAATCATTCGTCCAGACAGAATCGAGTGTCATTACCATAATTTTGCGTCAGACCAGCACCACAGGAGAACTAAATAAGTTCTGGAGAAGCCTTGAGAAGGGCAGTGTTACGTCAGCACTTTGTTTGATTTTGTTCCACAATCTGAACCATCAGCTGTACTGATTGACTTCTTTGTTAGTCTGACTACATACACTATCATTTTAAAGAAGGAAGGTGGTTGGTAAGGTTTAAAAATAAATAAAGTGAAGAAAGCCTCTTTTGTTCACCAAGGCCGCATCTAATTATAAAAAAAACAGCAATATTGTGAAATATTTTTACTTTTTGAAATAGATGTTTTCTATGTAACTATATAGTAAAGTGTAATTTATTCCTGTGAGTAAAGTTGAATTTATTAATCATAAATACAGTAAAATAGTATAATATTATATCAATGTAAAACAGCTGTTTTCTGTATGACTATATAGTAAAGTGTAATTTATTACTGTGAGTAAAGCTGAATTTATTATATCATAAATACAGTAAAATAGTATAATATTATATCAATGCAAAACAACTGTTTTCTATGTGAATATATAGTAAAGTGTAATTTATTCCTGTGAGTAAAGCTGAATTTATTATATCATAAATACAGTAAAATAGTATAATATTATATCAATGCAAAACAACTGTTTTCTATGTGACTATATAGTAAAGTGTAATTTATTACTGTGAGTAAAGCTGACTTTATTATATCATAAATATAGTAAAATAGTATAATATTATATCAATGCAAAACAACTGTTTTCTATGTGACTGTATAGTAAAGTGTAATTTATTCCTGTGAGTAAAGCTGAATTTATTATATCATAAATACAGTAAAATAGTATAATATTATATCAATGTAAAACAGCTGTTTTCTGTATGACTATATAGTAAAGTGTAATTTATTACTGTGAGTAAAGCTGAATTTATTATATCATAAATACAGTAAAATAGTATAATATTATATCAATGCAAAACAACTGTTTTCTATGTGAATATATAGTAAAGTGTAATTTATTCCTGTGAGTAAAGCTGAATTTATTATATCATAAATACAGTAAAATAGTATAATATTATATCAATGCAAAACAACTGTTTTCTATGTGACTATATAGTAAAGTGTAATTTATTACTGTGAGTAAAGCTGAATTTATTATATCATAAATATAGTAAAATAGTATAATATTATATCAATGCAAAACAACTGTTTTCTATGTGACTGTATAGTAAAGTGTAATTTATTCCTGTGAGTAAAGCTGAATTTATTATCATAAATACAGTAAAATAGTATAATATTATATCAATGTAAAACAGCTGTTTTCTATGTGAATATATAGTAAAGTGTAATTTATTCATGTGAGTAAAGCTGATTTTATTATATCATAAATACAGTAAAATAGTATAATATTATATCAATGTAAAACAGCTGTTTTCTGTATGACTATATAGTAAAGTGTAATTTATTACTGTGAGTAAAGCTGAATTTATTATATCATAAATACAGTAAAATAGTATAATATTATATCAATGCAAAACAACTGTTTTCTATGTGAATATATAGTAAAGTGTAATTTATTCCTGTGAGTAAAGCTGAATTTATTATATCATAAATACAGTAAAATAGTATAATATTATATCAATGCAAAACAACTGTTTTCTATGTAACTATATAGTAAAGTGTAATTTATTACTGTGAGTAAAGCTGAATTTATTATATCATAAATACAGTAAAATAGTATAATATTATATCAATGCAAAACAACTGTTTTCTATGTGAATATATAGTAAAGTGTAATTTATTACTGTGAGTAAAGCTGAATTTATTATATCATAAATATAGTAAAATAGTATAATATTATATCAATGCAAAACAACTGTTTTCTATGTGACTGTATAGTAAAGTGTAATTTATTCCTGTGAGTAAAGCTGAATTTATTATATCATAAATACAGTAAAATAGTATAATATTATATCAATGTAAAACAGCTGTTTTCTATGTGAATATATTGTAAAGTGTCATTTATTCCTGTGATTAAATCTGTATTTTCAGCATCATTATTCCAGTCTTCAGTTTCACATGATCCTTCACAAATCATTCTGATATGATAATCTGATGCTCAACAAACATTTATGATTATTATCAATGTTGAAAAACTCATGCTGATTCATATTTTGGTCGGGATATAAATAAATAAAAATAAAAGCATTTATTTGAAATCGAAATCTTTACTGTCACTTTTAACATTTTAATGCATCCTTGGTAAATTAAACTTCTGTAAAAACAAAAAAGTGAATGTTAATGTATGACTGAGTCACAGAAAGGTTGTATTGTTTAGGTGCGCTCTGCAATAAAATGTTGATCCCTAAATAAATGTACAGTGCTTTTTAAAGATCTGTTTAAAATGATAGACTCTCACATGAGAGGAAGACTCCAGTAATAAAAAACGTTTCATTCACATGGTAATGAGCTGACATCATGGGGACCTACATCACATGACCAGCTGAATAATACTTGCACTATCTTGCTAACTATCCTATTATCAGACACTTTTTCTCACTGAATAAATTAACGAGGGCTGGCTTTAAATCGTGCATTTCTACAGTAGCATTGATAGTACTTTTGCTTTATGCATATAGTAAGGTCAAGATGACTCCCAAATCACCTTTTAATATTCAAATCTTATCACGTAGAAATTTTCATAAACAGACATTTACTTAAAGAAAAATTTCTTCCTGTCCTTTTGTTATGTAGCAGATTGCCTAGAAGAGAGCCTAAAGGGAAATGGTTTGGTTTAATGTCTGAGATGATCCCTACAGTATCTGGGAACTTTAGAGGCTTTCAGGAGGAAGTTGTTGCATCTGACGGTTTTATCACAATGAATTTCGGGAGGCCGGAAACCGAATAGGCAAACATGGGCAGTAACATCAACACAGATGCTGGAAGCTTCTTGCAGGAGGAAGCAGAACAGACATTGAAGTTGTTTAAGCATTATCGAGCAGATGCTTTCCTGGCTGAGCAATGAAAACATGCCGTTATCCAAGATAGAAACACTTTCTGATTAGAATGGATTCAGTTTTATCTCATTGGTTAAGATGGAGAATGGAGATACTTCTTTACTATTAATGTGCATTGTATATATTATAGCTTTCACATCTTCTGTTTACAATAACTAGCCAGATGACCTTCTGTACTAAATACAAATGTGAAGTATATATATAGTGTTATTTTTGTTTTTTTTACTTAAAATAATATAGTATTTATTAATATTTTGAATTGGCTTTTGG
>JAWRVZ010000340.1:157500-167500 GCA_037043235.1 Rhodeus uyekii | reverse complement strand
AGCAAAGTTCATTTGTATTTCAGTGTTGACTTCATTACTTTGTTGACTTTAACAGACATGTTTTCCCTGTCTAATGTTGGTTTTCACCACTAGATGCTGCTGAAGTGTCATGAAATACGCACACAGTGTGTCCAAATAGTCTTTTAATAAATACATTTTCTTTTATTGTCTGGTTTCTAGCACAATTTGTAAAGTCATGGAAAACAATCAAGGAATGGTGAAATTGGTATTTAGAAATGTTCTGTTTTGGAATTTTCTGGTTACACTTTACATTATTTTATTGGCAAAATCTCGTCTTTGAGATATTCCTTCATTGACTACATTCAAACTGAAATTGAAATCTGGTTTACTAAAAGAAATCCACCCAAACAGTCTCTATAATGAAGCGTTAGCCACACAAGGTGTACAGTTTGGTGAATTTACCATGATTAAGAGCTTTAATTTTAATAATTGTGCATATATGTGTATATGCAATGCTTGACAAACCCGCACACCTACCAAATACGGGTTGAAATTTGCATATATAACACCGTTTTTTCAGTTGTAGACTTTCAAGGCGTCTGAAGTAATAAAGTGCAATATAGTGTTGTCAAAAATATCGATATTTCAATCTGTATGTTCAATACATGTTCATTGAATTGTATGTCAAGGTGCCAGACCATGAGCCTTGTAAGGTCAAAGTTCAAGGTCACTGTGATGTTATGTCCATGTGATCGGCATAATCCCTGTGTCATTTACAGCCACCTGTGATACACACACACACACACACACACACGTCTCACATCTCCACATCGCAGTTATTAATGTTGTCGGAGGATTTGGCTTTTATAATAATGATTTTAATCTGATTAAATGCACCGTGTTCCTCTTTGTAGAGCTTGTCATGGCTTCTGATTCAAGCCCTCACGTTTGGAGCGTCATATGTGTGGCGTGACAGTTGTTTTTTTCGTTCTGGAAGGCTAGACACTGACACACACACCATCACCTCTGCACAAAACCTTTCAGTCCTTTTGGACCTCTCGCATCATGTCGGGTCTCCATAGCAACAGCAATTGCACCTCGCCATCCTTTTTTCGAAAGCCCATTCAGCCTCTTCTTTATGTTCTCAGATGAATCACAGTGTTCTGATGCTTACAGATGTATGATAGAAAGTTTCATTGTGAGTTTTCTCACAGATGCGGGCCACGTTTCACTGAATTATTCAGTGCCGCCTGCAGAAACCCGACACGAGACGCGCCCCAGCTTTCTCCCGGTGAGGTGGCGCCCGGAGTAGCGTCAATACACCAACTGAGATGCGCACAAATCCTCTTTACTGGCCTTCTCGCTCTGCTTCAGATGAGAGCAGGTGTGGTTGACCTGGATTTATTGGATTACAGCCCATCAGTAAATGGGGTTAAAATGCACAGCATGCAACTCAGCCAATCAGCCGTTGCTTTACCTACTTGTTCTGTCCCTGCCGGCCAATCAGGCGCTGCGTAATTTGCATTTGGGAGATCGGATGTGATCATGCGTGTCACATATCGTCTACTGTCTGGGAATATTATGGCAGTTCTCTGGAACAATGAATGTTTGAGCGTTAATAGAGAGGGCTGGACGTAAACATTTTATATGAATAACTTGTATATTAATCTTCCTGAACACAAGGCAAGTATTTAACTAGTGCGAGTACTAATGCTTATTTAGTGTGTGCCTAGTGTAATTATGTCATTGTTTGTGTAGATGTGTCCTCCTTTGCCTGCAATGGTACCTGGTGAGAACAGAAATCAAGTTTTAGTGAATATTAATAAATCTACTCATGAAAATTTGAACATGACAGATGAGATTGGTTTCTTGTGGAAACTAGTTGTCTGGGCGGTTTGGTGAGTAGAATTAAATGTACCGGTAGTCTGACTCATAACGCTGTTTGTTAGTCTGGTAATCCAGGCTCATGGCCAGGTTGCGTAAGGCTTCTAGTGGCTTTCGGAGCAGAAGACATTAGCACCGTTAGTGCATTCAACAGGACTCAAACACATGGCGTTGGAAAGCATTGTATTTGGTGCTTTTGCGTATTTTATCACTCACTTTGAGTCCTAAATTTGAGCTACTTTGTCTTGTTAAACTATATTAGATTTACATTTTTGTATTTAGCAGATACTTTTATCCAAAGCGACTTGCATTGTATTCAAGAAACATATTGACATTCTAATCAGTTCTTGTTTTCCCTGGGAATCGAACCCACGGCCACATGCTACTGTTTGAGTGACAGGAAAGCTGTATGCGTAAAAAGCTGGGATGCTTTTTAAACAATATTGAAATTAAAATCTATGCTGATCACTTTTAGTTTTTTAAATGTACAATTTATATTTGTCTTCACTGTTGTTTAAGGGATGAACAATACATCTGTTCTATTGGTTATCAGCGTTTAAGTATTTTTCAGTTTTTTCCATATTGGTCAATATTAAAAATGTCAGCTGATCTTTTTTTATGCATTTATATTACATTTGCTCTCATCTAAGGATCTTATAAAGTAGCCAACCACAAGCTACAGGTTGTGTCACAATGATTCTCTGAATCATCTTTGAGAAAAGCACAGTGGTCTGAATCATTAAATCCTCGGCTGCTGACACTACGCTAGTTCAGTTTAACCTGCTGAGTTACTTATTTAGTTGAGTGGACTGAAACCGTAACTGCTTTTCTTGCTTGAGATCAGTTTCACATGAGGAATGCACACACATGCTCAGGTTGCTTCAAACACTCGCTCACACACGCTGTTGCAGGGAATGAAGCACAGAGAGCACACTACTGAGCAGATGAATTGAGCTCCTTGAGAGAAGCACAAAACGAGAGACAAAGGTTTTAAGAATTAGAGGAACAGACTGCACTTGAGTGCAAAGCAGACATCAGGTGGCTTTTTATGGAAAAGCTTAACATGCTGTTGACCTCGGGTGTTTTTCCACATAGTTTATATGTGTGGGTCAGATGGTCTGACATTCCCCTCCGCCGTGGATAAACAGAGCGCCATTCCCAGAGGAACGTCTCCAGATTCATGACTGCCGTTATTAGCGCACAGCTTACGGCTCAGAGCTAAAGTGGGAATGTTTTCACCCGTTTTTGGCTGAAGGAACATCGCCCGCCGTGTTTGATTGTGCTCGGTGGCTTTACAGATTACCAGCAGAGATACCTGCTGAAATAAGCCGTTGGATCAACTCCCACTCTCTTCATTCAGAGACACAGTCAGCCCGTAAAGACTCTCCCGGTGGGCACAAGACCAAATGGCTAGAGTGCAGTAAACAATTAAACAGCAGACAAAATATTCCCACCTGAATTTCATGGATGGATGGATGGACAGACAGACAGACAGATGATGGATGGATAGGTCTATAGATAGATAGATGGATGAATGGAGAGATAGATGGATAGATAGATGAATGGAGAGATAGATGGATAGATAGATAGATAGATAGATAGATAGATAGATAGATAGATAGATAGATAGATAGATAGATAGATGGGTAGATAGATAGATCGGTAGATAGATAGATCGGTAGATAGACAGACAGATGGATGGATTGGTCTATAGATGGATAGATGGATAAATAGATAGATAGACAGATAGATGCATGGATAGGTCTTTAGATGGATGGATGGATGGATGGATCGAGAGATAGACGAATAGACAAACAGATGAATGAATAGACAGATAGATGGATGGATAGATGGAGATAGATAGACAGATAGATGTATGTTTAGGCCTGTAGATAGATTGACTGTTGAGAGATAGACAGATAAATAGATAGATGGATGGATGGAGAGGTAGACGGATAGATAGATAGATAGATAGATAGATAGATAGATAGATAGATAGACAGATAGATGTGTGGATAGGTCTTTAGCTGGATGATGGATGGAGAGATAGACGAATAGACAGATAGGTCTATAGATAGATAGATGGATCGATGGACAGACAGACAGATGGATGGATTGGTATATAGATAGATAGATAGATAGATAGATAGATAGATAGATAGAAGCATGGATAGGTTTTTGGATGGATAGATGGAGAGATAGACTGATGAACAGACAGATAGATGTATGTTTAGGTCTGTAGATGGATGGATGGTTGAAAGATAGACAGATGAATGGATAGACAGAGGGAGAGATGGATTGGTCTATAGATAGGTGGATGGATGGAGAGATAGACGAATAGACAGATAGACAGGTCTATAGATGGATGGATGGAGAGATTTATAGACAGACAGATAAGATCTCTTTTAATCAGGGTCTCAGGTTATTAAATGCTGCTCAAATGAAGCGTAACTTCCATTCAGCACAGGATAATGAGCAATAGGCTCTGAATTATACATCCACCAGAGCATCTTAATTAGTTATGTTAATTAGGCCATCGTTCACAGCCATCCTGCGGTCTCATCCGTTTGGTGCTCCTGGTTCTTTTTGGTGAGACTGTTGCCTAGCAACTTCAGAGTGACATCAGCAGACTCTGGCAGGGATGCGCCGATTGGTTACCCAGTGTGAATATTTATCAGCTAGAGAAGAGATGAATCTGGAGTGTTTAAAAGCCTCTTGAACGGCTTTATCCTGTACTTTGATTCAACCGGCGCTCTTCTCCAGTTCATTGACCACAAACACGCTGAACTTACACAAGCTGTGCTGAGAAACGAGCAGCAAATCCCAGCAGTCTGCAAGGCCTCCTCCTGTGAGTCCCTTGTTGACATTTCACTCCCAAGGAAAACGCTTCTAAATTGAGTTAAAGAAAATCACTTTTCCCCTTTGGATTCCAGTGCAACTAGGATTGTTTAGAACAGCTTGTTAGTGCTGTTTTGCATACAACTATCGTCATAATTAGGTTCAAACTAATTCCCCATACTCCCCAATTTACATCTTTCGATCTTTGACTGGATTATTTCGATTTTGACCTTTATGCGTGTGTCCAATTTAATTAGTGAAGCTTAGGTTAGTGATTTGAAGTATTGAATTTCACCTATAGAGTTTCTATTGTCTGTTACTTGAAGTCAATTCTGCTTCATTGGAAAAGTTCGCATTGTATTCGAAGTGTGAGTTTGATTTGTCTGTGAAACATTGTTTTAGTGCAGATTGTTGCTGCTGATTGTTCATCAGCTGAATCTTTGCTGGTCATCGGGAGTGTGTGTGTGTGTGTATTCGAGGTGCTGATGCTTGATTCTGTTTTCACCAGCACTATCAGCAGAGACTGTGTACATGTAGCAGGAGGCGTGTTCATGTTATAGATGTTCAGCTACAGTATCCTTCATAAAGCCTTCTCTCTGAGCGAGCGGCATTGCAGGATCTCTGAAAGAGAAAGTCAGATCTGAGTCGTAGACACAAAAATATAGAAACGTGCACTAATTAACAAACAACCATGAGGTGAATCTGACATTAATATGTTTTAAGAACATGTTTTATTTCAAATTCTAGTTTCCATATAAACATTACTTTCATGACATTTAAGCACATCAAGCACAAGTTTTATTTCCATAACGCATACAAATCTCATTATGAATATAAAAAGATTTATGAGAGTTTTGTAGTATTGTCATCTAATATACTGTATGCTGATTTTTATTTTTATTTTTCCTAAATGCAACAAAAGATCAGTGTTCTGCATTACCTATGGAATGCAATATATATGCAAAAGTATATAAAATAAAAAATCCATCCATTTACAACTGCATCCATCCACCCATCCATCCATCATCCATCCCTATATCCGTCCATCCATCATCCATCCATCCATCCATCCATCCATCCATCCATCATCCATCCCTATATCCATCCATCCATCCATCCATCATCCATCCCTATATCCATCCATCCATCATCCATCCATCCATCCCTATATCCATCCATCCATCATTCATCCCTATATCCATCCATCATCCATCCCTATATCCATCCATCATCCATCCATCATCCATCCCTATATCCCTATATCCATCCATCATCCATCCATCCATCCCTATATCCATCCATCCATCATCCACCCATCCATCCATCATCCATCCCTATATCCATCCATCCATCATCCATCCCTATATCCATCCATCATCCATCCCTATATCATCCATCCATCCATCCATCATCCAATTCCTCCCTATATCCATCCATCCATCCATCCATCATCCATCCCTATATCCATCCATCATCCATCCCTATATCCATCCATCCATCCATCATCCATCCCTATATCTATCCATCCATCCGTCCATCATCCATCCATCATCCGTCCATCATCCATCCATTATCCATCCTTGTATCCATCCATCCACCCATCCCTGTATCCATCTGTCATCATCCGTCCATTATTCATCCCTGTGTCATCTGTCCATCATCCATCATCCATCCATTATCCAACCGTCCATCATCCATCCATTATCCATCCCTGTATCCATCCACCCATCTACCCATCCCTGTATCCATCTGTCCATCATTCATCCATACACCCAACATCATCATTCATCCACTCATCCCTGTATCCATCCGTCCATCATCCGTCCGTCCATCATCCATCCATCATCCGTCCATTATCCATCCCTGTATCCATCCATCCATCCATCATCCATCCACCCATTCCTGTATCCATCCATTCACACCTATTATCCATCTATCCACCCATCGTCCAATTCCTGTATCCATACACCCATCATCATCATTCATCCACCCATCCCTGTATCTATTCATCCATCCATTCCCGTATCCATACATCCATCCATACCTGTATCCATCCATCTATCACTGTATCTATCCTTCTATCCATCCATTCCAGCATCCATTCATCCGTCCCTGAATGAATATCATGCAGTCAGGTCAGAATGAAGCTCAAAATAAAAAGAAAGAGGCGTCTAGTGACATAACAGCTTTTTTCTCCAATGACAATCTCCAGTTGTCAGCGCCGTCCAAGAATCTGAGACGGCACTCTTTCTCTCTCACTCTCACACACACAGACGCTCTAGAGCGAGAGGGAGGGAAGGAGGGAGGGCTGCAGTGAGTAACAGTGAGAGAGCCTGTGTTTTCAGAGCGCAGTTGGTCATCTGTAGTACTAGCAGCAGTGGAGTATGTCTGAGTGTGTGTACGTGTGTTTGTGGTGACTGCGAATCACCGCAGCAGCCCCTCAGCCTCGTCCTCCTCAGGGTGAGGCCACCCTACGCCCGCCCTCATGATGAAGCAGGAAGGGATTCTGGGCCGCCGTCGGTTCTCCACCTGTGGAGGAACCATCTCGGGCCGCTCGCCCCATCCCGACGGACGCAAGCTCATACGCAACGCCTCGTTTGGGGGGTACAACGAGCTTTCAGTCTGCTTTCCAGGTGGGTTCATCTCAACATCCTGGTGTGAATCAGGAAACTTTTACATGTTTTTTTTGTTTCGATCATGTTGTTCTGCATTGGTGCCAGGATGGGTTACAATGTGAATGATGAGTGTAGCCACAGTCTATTAAGTTTTATAGTTTTGGCAACTTGCTGTCGACTGAATGTGTGCGTTTGACTCTTGACTGCCCTCCAAACTAAAGTGCATCTATTAACTGAAAGCGCATTAGCGTCTGTTACTCATTGCATCAATATTCTTCGAGTGTGTGACGCATCATGTCTCTTTCAACCTTCAACAGCACTTCCTGCTATTTAGTGCACATTTTTCAGCAGTCAATATTAGGGATCGGAATTGTTGCGATTTAAGTTCTTTACTCTTATTTTAATCATTAAAGCAGAATTTATCCTAACTATACACAAAAATTGTTCAATATAATGTTGAGTAAGTATGTGTGTATAATTGCTTTGACAGCAAAATGTAAGTAGACATAAAATGTGTGTGTGTGTGTTTATATAAACATATTTCATTAGTCTTTTAAAAGTAAATAAATAATTGATAATTTACCCTAAATATATACTGAAGTATGTACTAAAGAAAACAAGAAAACAATTTAATATTTATTATATTTCAATAATTTATTGTAAAAAGTAATTAATTAATTGTACTTATTTAAGCCTCGCAATTATCTAATGTACATTTGACTCAGTAATGGTTCTGTTTATTTCCAGTTTCCCAGTCAGACCGATTCAACCAGTCTGAGACTCGCTGATAAATTTGAGACTTTATTTATAGTATTTTACTAATGCGTTCTGTCTTCATTAAAGAATAATGTTCAAGAACCAAATCATTCAGTTCCAGTGTTTTTTTTTTGTTTAACAAAAGTCAAACTGGTTCTGAATACGAACCAGTTCTCAGTTGCCCACCGTTGTTTAGTCCTCAGAACCCGCGTTTGATGGTATGTGTTAGTGTGGGAATGGCATAAATAAGGACTGTTTTTGCTTTGCTTTGACTCAAGGTCAGTAGATCGAGCCGTTCAGCAGGACGCAGATGTTTCTGACGCAGCTATCGAGTAGTTTCAGCTCTCATAATGAATTTGGCTCGTGTCAATGCGCTCCATTTATCCCTCATAATTATGACTTTAAGAAGCGAGGAGTGCATTAAATGCTCTTATTTACGCTTGCTGACAGATGCTAGTCTTCATTTAGCGTGCAAAGACAGTGTTTTTATTTTAATGCTCGCGTCTATATGCTTACCCAGCTTTTTCATTATCATTATCCTTTTTTTTTTTTTTGCATATTAATGGAGTCCATTGAGCAGAGATTAGCTAATGGAACCAGAGTGTATTGCATTTGTACAAATCTTGTCTGCGGTCACGTTCACCTGTGTGAAAATCAGCAGAGTTCGCTTAAAGGGTAATGGCTTTGGTTTAATACTGAATCACTCAAATCCAGATTGATGTATCATGATAGTGGATAAAATGCAGAGCTCAGCTGCCCACTTTTGTTCATGAGTTTTTTGTATATTCATTTTTTGTATTACTTTTCTCCATAAACATAACTAAACTGGTCGACTCAGAAAGGAACATTTCTTTTCAAGTAAAATGTATTTGCAGAATGAATGTATTTCTCATACCGTTTGGACGTATGATCAAACAGTTTTTGTCTTTTTATTGTGTTAGCAAACATCATTACTGCACCCAAAATATAATTAGGCCTAAGTTAAGATTTAGGTATTTGAATATCATTTGAAATGTCCATCCAGTTGGATTACACAGTTTAAACAAACAAGCTAATAACCCTAATGTGATGCATATGCACACAGAAATTAAGCATGTCAGAAACAGATTTTCTGAAACAAGAGTCCTGTAATAACATTTATCATAAATACATTTTAACTAGTTTTATGTAATGTTCCAAAGCTAACCTTTTTTCCCCCCCGAATACATTTTTATTTTCACAATTAACAGATTTATTCTGATTCTCAGCAATTATTAATTATTAAAATTGATAATAAAATAATAATATTTGCAAAACATGATTTTTAAGCACATTAATCGTACCTTTTTCTCTCTCTCACACACACACACACACACACACACACAGACACACACACACAGACACACACACACACACACATATATGACTGACAAGTATACATCACATTGTTTATTATTTTATGTTAAAACTATAATCCAAATAGATTTTATATGCATTTCAAATGCAGAAATACTAATACTACATTTATGCTAAAATGTGTCATTTTTCCGTTGGGATTTTCTTTAAGTTGTTTAAGAGGTGATGCAAATGATTATATATTAATGAAAGTTTTTTTTTTTTTTTTAAATTGAACTAAGATTACATTGTGTAAGAAAGTATTTTGATGTCATGTTTACTACCAGTTACCTTTTCTTAGCCAACATAACAAATAACAAACACAAGTTGACAGAAACATGAGAGCGCTTGCTTTGTCTTTAAAGGTTTTGCATTGTCACCAAAAATAATTTTGAATAATATTTTAACTTCCGGAACAAGTTGAGCTTTATCATCATCCCACGGATCAATTTTTCACCCCAGCGCTCCGAACGAGACAAATGAATCTCGCTCCAAGGATCATCTGCACTTTATTGTATGAGGTGGCAGATTAGCACAGATGTGTGATTATTAATAGATGCTCTGCACAAAAA
>JAWRVZ010000340.1:62500-152500 GCA_037043235.1 Rhodeus uyekii | reverse complement strand
CTCTCAGTTCATTGGGATACAGATGTTAGAGCTGCTTAATAACGGTCCCGTTCTGTCTGTATAAAGCACATGTTTCCTTTATAAAAGCGACTCTTATAGCAGGAAAGAGTTTTCAGCTGGTGTGTCAGGGATTAAACTGGGCGGAAAGTTGTCATTAGTTGTTGCTTTGAGATAATCTAAAAGTTGATTAAATGCACTGTTTATTTATTTTTATTCAGAATGACTATAATGGTATTTTCCTGTAAATTGTACTGCAGTTTTGTTTTATTTATTTTATCTAAATATTTTAGCCTGAATACACATTTATTTTCCCCAATAAAAGTGCTCTCTGGACTGAGAATGTCTATTATTATGTAAATAATAATTAATAGTTGTGTCAGTATGTCCTGCCCAATCTTACGGTGTCAATAGAAATATGCCAGCATTGGAGAGACTGAGAACTGTGTTTAATAAGCTTTTTTATGTGGTCTTCAATCACAAGAATTAACTTGAATTAACTTGCCAACTTTTTTGTTCCACTCCAGGCCAACAAAGCCAAGACAATGACTCTGTCGAGCAGAGATGTTATTTAAATTGACAGTTGTGCTATTCGTGTCTAAGAAACTAACTAATCTTGACAGAGTGACGTTGACAGATCGTCCTCGGTCTTATCTAATCAAACTGTTTTAGTTTTTTGCTTATGATGATGTGCTTTTCTTTCCTAGAAAACATTATATATATATATATTTCGATGTGTGTGTAAAATGTGCATCATAATCCTGCTACTCCTGGTATTTTCAGGTGATGTTAAGGAGGCGTTTATGTCGTTCAGAGATCAGATGTAGTAGCGTGTGTGAAAACTGTTGAAGCAAATGTGTGTAAATTCAAGTAATTCCCTACATTGAGGCGACATGAAAAGTAATATCAAACGTCTTTGATGTTGTGGAGACATTTTTTAGTCCATGTGAGGAAAACTGCTTATAAATCATTCAAAATTATGCTTATTGAAAATGTAAATGCAGAAAGGTTTCTGTGATGGTAAGGTTGGTGTGAGGGGATAGAATACACATTTTGTACAGTTTGAAAATCATTATGTATATGGAAAATCCCCATAAAGTGTCTGTGTGTGTGTGCGTGTGTGTATGTGTGTGTGTTTGTCTGTATGTGTAAGAGCGTGTGTGTCTGTGTGTGTGCGGTGTGTGTGTGTGTGTGTTTTTGTCCAGCTGTTGTAAATCTCTGACTCACGGCACTCTGAGGTGTTGACACAGCCGTCACTAAGATATTTTCTCAGGGTCATGGGACTGTAATAATCTCATATTTTGCTCTAACTGAAAGATGCAGTCTCTAAATGCAGGTCTGGGATCAGATTATATACTTTAGTGAATCTGTAATATTGGCCAATCCAGGTTTTTCGTGTCGATGAGAAATGTCTCTGAAAGTATAAACTGCACTTGTTATTTATTACCAAACACGCAACCAATGTCAAGTTAATCATTAGTCTGTTCGTTGGTATCGAGAACAGTGAAATATCACCTATCTATCTATCTATCTATCTATCTATCTATCTATCTATCTATCTATCTATCTATCTATCTATCTATCTATCTATCTATCTATCTATCTATCTATCTATCTATCTATCTATCTATCTATCTCTATCTCTAGTCATATTACTTTAAAAAAGTATATTAAAATTAGTGCTGTCAAATTGATTATTCCCGATTAATTGTATTTAATATTAAAGTTTGTTCATATATATATATATATATATATATATATATATATGTATATATGTGTATATGTGTGTGTGTGTGTGTGTATACAGTGTATATGTGTGTGTATATATATATATATATATATATATATATATATATGCACACACACACGTGTATATATATTATATAAACACACTTTCATGTCAGATGCAATTAATCACTATTATTAATGGCTTTGACGGCACTAATTAAAAATCTTAACATAAGAAATATTATAACTTTTTATAATTGTATAATTGTAAACTTTTTTTTCATTATTGAATGACTTGATATATTTGGTGATACATTTTTACATAGATTAAGGACAGAAATTAGAAAAAACAAGCGCACAAGGTTAATATGTTGGTATTAATCTAAATCTAAATGGCTAATTAAGATTCTAATTAACATAAATGGCTAAATATCAGCCTAGCCGGTTGATTTGAATTACAATTGTTTTCTCAGGCTTTGAGCGCGGCAAAGAGGACATCCTGCCTCTGAAAGAAGACTCGTCACACTCCATATCCAAGAGCAAGGTAAATCACACTCTGACAGACTCTGGTTTATTCCCCCTTCCCATGATCCTCTGGGGCTGGAATCGGATCGATGTGGGTCGGCTGGTTTTCTAGCAATCTTCAGCCCTTGTTTATTAATTATACATAGTCAAGAGCATCTCAGAGGTGACGGGACAGCAGGGGGCGTGCATGATTAGCAGCGCTTTAGAAATAACGCTAGAGAAGATGTTGTTATCATCCCACACTCGGTAATGTGATCAAATGCATGGATGTGGCTAGTCAAGACCAGATAAGACCGGTTATGTGACCACACAGGAAGGTTAAATCTTAAACTGTCTGTCACTACGTCTCAGTTGCGTCAGAGGATGCAGGTTTGCATGACGTTTTGGATGTCGTGGATGTGCCGCCACATCCAGACAAACCATTAATAGATGCATATAAATCCCAAGTCACAGATCCCGTCAAACACGAGGGAGCATGAGAGCATGTGGAATTAGCAAATATCTGTCAGACCCTTTCTAAGGCGTAATTAACCACTTCCTGTAAGGATATTTCTCCTAATCGGCTTTGAAATTAAAAGACAGATCTATACCTGACACTTTTTTTCTTACTAGTCATAAAACTGTATTTTGCATTATTTCATAAAAAATACACTACCAGTCAGAAGAATTTGAGCTGTTTTTCCTTTCCAGGAAACATTAAACACCTGTCACCATTATATTATGTTGTATTATAATGTAATGTAATGTGTTGTGTCTTGTTGTATCATGTGTAGCAGCGTTATTTGTATAATTGCGATATTGTTTTAGTTTATTTATTTTTATATTTTTATATAGAGCTGCACAGCTAACCATTACAAATTTGCGATCTTGTTTTAAACACCCATGCGATTTTATTCTTAATGAAAGTAACTTGACGCTTCAAATTAAGATTCGGTACACCAGTAGGTGGCGACAAGCAACTGTTAAAAATATATTTGTCATTAAGGCCACGTCCACACGAAGCCGGTGCATTCCCTATCCGATCATAAACACGGCGTCGTCTCAAGAAATATCAGCGTCCACACGAGACCACTAAAACTGACTGAAAACAGTGTAGTTTATATGCCAGACCAGTATGGGGCGCTGAAATTCTGCCACAGATATACACTATACACAGAGAAGAAGACTTTGAGCGTGTGCATTATTGTTGCTGTTCAGTGTTGCCAGATTGGGCGGGTTCCCGCCCAATTAGGCTCCTTTTGGTCACGTCCGACCGGGAAAACATGCATTGGGCTGGTTGAAAAAATTTGGGCTGGTTTTTGATGCATAAAATCGCATAAAAACATGATGCATAAAAACATTTTTCATTATTTATAAGAGTACGCACTTTGGGCAAGTATTTTTTTAAATGGGAGGGTTTTAAGCTGTAGTTGGGCTGGAAATTTTCAGTCCAATCTGGCAACACTGTTGCTGTTACTGTGACGCAGCCGACACGTGATGTGATGACATCATCATTTTGACAAAATATACGGATTGGCCGTCCACACGAGACCGCAAGGGTGTCGGATTCAGATCTATCCACTTTAGGACCCGGTATCAAAAGAGAGCGGATTCAGTCACCCAAAACGCCGGATCCGTGTGGACGGGCCCTAAGTTATTCACTCAAAAAAGTCTTTAAGTTTTTCGTTTTTACAAAATTAATTAATTAAAAGGAGTTATTTTTTCAAATATACTGCAGCAATTAACATTTTGTCAGAACCTCTCGTTATTTTGTTCAGTTGTTTAGTCAGTTTTAAACAATTGTTTTATTTTATTTTTATAATGTCATTTTATCAGTTTTCTTTTCTTTTTTTAATGGCCACGTAGTTTATAAGTTTTAGTTTATTGGTAGTTATTTTAATACTTCAATTAAAAACTACATAACATTTCTTGTATTTATTGATTATTTTATTTTAGGTAATGAAAAGTTTTTTTATGGTTTCGGTTTTAGTTATATGTGTTTGTACAAAACATTATGCCATTAATTTAGGCCAAAGTTAATTAAGTTGGACATTTAGACTGAAGCACAGCTTAAAATATCATGATGTACAGAATGCTGTGCAATTTTCTAATGCTTGTGTTGGTTTCACAGTCGGAAACCAAGCTCTATAATGGCTCTGACAAGGACGTATCAGCGTCTGGAAACAAACTTACGAAGAAGGAATCCCTCAAGGTGCAGCCATACTCGTTAATGACACACAGTTTCTTCTTGCATTTAATAATTGTTTATGTATTATGATTGCTAATGACCAATAATTATGACTGCTGTTTGTTCAGGTGCAAAAGAAGAACTACAGGGAAGAGAAGAAACGTGCCACTAAAGAACTGCTCAGCACCATCACTGATCCGTCTGTCATCGTCATGGCCGACTGGCTCAAGGTGTGTCATTAAAATATGTTTATTCTTATAGGTCTTTTTCATACTGGAGGTATTGGTGTGGAATCAATTTAGCTGCACTGAAAAAAACATGAGCGTCTGCTGTATAGCTGCACGATTAATCATTAAAAGATCGTTAAAATCGTCTTTTAATTCAATTACAATGCAGCGATTAACATTTTCTCAGGCCTGCTAGAAAATTGCATGTTATTTTGTTTAGTTTTCTACTCAGAATCATGTTGTTTAGAAATAGTACGAAAGAAATTCAGCCCAAATAGTTTTTGATGGTGTTTTGTTTTAGTAAAATATGTCCATTTATACATAAATGATCATAAAATTGTCTCATTCGTCATTGAAACTCTCGTAATTCGTCCTCGGCTGACAGATGCAAGTGCTGTGCTATTAAGATTTGGTAGTAGGACCCAACATGTCAAACATTAAGGTTAAAAAGTGAACAGCGCTTTTTCATTTTGACGTCTTTACGTCGCTGAAGGGGTAAACGGCTGGTTTTAATAATCACAATGATAGTATGCGGGGAAAATAAAAACCCTGCAGGTTCAGGAGAGGAATTTAAATCAATCTACGGTTTGGATAAAATAATCAAACCACATGAGAAAAATTACCTGTTCCATGTATTAAAATAAGATATATAAAAACAAGATAGTAACTATTATTAATATGTCAGGGTTTAAAGAATTAAATCCATCTTAAAGAAGTTGCTTAGAGGTGAGTCACATGACACTCGTTTCTGTCGGTATGTAAATAACACAAATCAGGTATTAGTGGAGCGGAGGAAAACTGCAGTCTGTGCAAACATCACATTTGATCTCTCTCAGATCCGTGGCACGTTGAAGAGCTGGACCAAGCTGTGGTGTGTGCTGAAACCAGGCGTCCTGCTGATCTATAAGACCAATAAGAACGGCCAGTGGGTCGGGACCGTGTTGCTCAACGCCTGTGAGCTCATCGAGAGACCCTCGAAGAAGGATGGGTTCTGCTTCAAACTCTTCCACCCGCTCGAACAGTCCATCTGGGCCGTCAAGGTACATGAGACAAATCTGTAGTTCAGATTAACCTGAAGCTTTTTAGATTTGCATTGTTTTGCATTATCATCTTAATACTAAATGTTTGGGGTAGACATCTCTATTCTTAGCTACTTTTTTTTTGAAGGTGTCTTTGTTACACTGTAATTATATATTGAAGTACTGAGTAATATTAAGTAACTACATGTATTTACTATAGGTTTAGAAGTCACCAAGGCTGCATTTATTTGATCAAAAATATGTAAATAATTGTGAAATATTACATTTGAAAATAATTGTTTTCTATTAAATCAAATGTAATTTATTCCTGTGATTAAAGCTGTATTTTCAGCATCATTACTCCAGTCTTCAGTGTCACATGATTCTTCACAAATCATTCTGATATGATTTAATATTGTTGTAGAAACCATCACACATTTTATTCAGGGCAGCATTTATTTGAAATAGAAAGTTTTATAAATGTCTTTACTGTAACTTTTGTTCAATTGAATTACTTTGACAAGACAAACTTGATGCCTAGCCAGACTTTTTGAACTAGTAAAGGAAGTTTTAAGTTTAGTTTAAGTTTAGTTTCAAGATTTTCAGTTTGTAATAATTTTAAGTTTTAGTTTAATAGTTTTAAAAGCCAGCTAGCTAAGATTCATAGATAGATAACCAATATTTGAAATATATGAGATTGGCAGCTTAATGTGTTTCTGGGTGTTTAAATTTAGAATTTGAGTATTCTTGGCTCATCTGAACATTTCATCAATGTAAGTCTATGGGATTTTTATGAGTTTTGATTGTCAGTTGTTTGATTGTCAAAAGCCATAGGAGGACATGTATTTAGAAGCTTGAAGAAGAAAGAATAAAAATCAAGCCAACATACTTTTAAAAAGTAGATGCAATGGAATGGGCTGTATGATATTAGTGTTTCTAATATTGTTTTAATAGCATAAAAAGTGCATAGTTGAATGAAGTTTATTGTGTTTCCGTGTGTCTCAGGGTCCTAAAGGAGAAGCCGTGGGATCCATCACACAGCCGTTACCCAGCAGCCACCTGATCTTCCGAGCGGCTTCAGAATCTGACGGTGAGACACGCAAACACACACACACAACAGAGTGCTAATTGTGTTTTACCAATGCTTCAATCTGAGTGTGATGTGTGCAGGCCGATGTTGGATGGACGCTCTTGAGCTGGCTCTGAAATGCTCGAGTTTGCTGAAGAGAACGATGATCAGAGAGGGCAAAGAGGAGACGCCGCCGACCGCAGAGCACTCGCACATCAACTTCTACAGTCTGCTGCGAGCGCACAACATGCAGGGCTTTCAGTAAGAACACATTAACACACTGAGCTGTCATGTTACCGGCTCTTTAGATTCATATTTTATTCAGCATTGATAAAAATATGAACTTGCATATTCATTTTTAATGTCAGCCGTTCAGCGGCAGAGTGCTGTAACATTTACTTGAAATCTTAAGTGACTTTTCAGTCTTGGCTAATAAAATAGCAGAGAGTTATTTTTATTTTATGGCACATGAGAAAATTAATAACCAATACTATAAATCTTCAATGACTATATTTACATGCACAGAGTACATATAGAGTACGTTATCACTGCCCACATATTCAGTGGTGTCGGTTCTGGAAGTATTTTTTCTGTTTGTTATTAACCACATGGATTTAGAAAAGGTCTTTATTAGAACGTTATACGGCAGGAACCAAAACAACCAGCTATGAGGTGAAGTTATTTGAAGCAAAAAGTATTTAATAATCAGACTATCAAAGGTACAAGACTTTGTACTTAACGACTTTAGTGAGGAAAATAGCCATAATCTCATGAAGCATTGCAAATGACATTAATATGATGGAAAAAGTATGCCGCTTGCAACGGCAATGTCATGGGTTTGATTCCCAGGGAAGGCAAGAACTGATTAGAATGTTAGTGTGTTTCTTGAATGCAATGCAAGTCACTTTGGGTAAAAACGTCTATTGTCAAAAATAATTTACACTTGGGAGAAAATGGGTGGAGTTTTGATTCTTGTTGCACCAAAACTGATTACTGCAAGTCTTGTGTTTGCGTACTAACTGAGAGTTTGCGTGATCCACCAGGTTTAACGACAGTGACCAGTTTAAGGATCCAGACCTGTATTCAGATAAGTCGGACCGTGAGAATGAGCAGGAGCAGGAGGAATGGGAAAATGAGGTGATGGAGAAAAGTGAAGAGAGTGACAGCGACACGTCGGAGCGACAGGAAGACTCGTACGTGGATCTGGATCCCAACGAGACGCTGCGGGAAACGCCGTACATTGAGCAGAGCCACGAGGAGCTCGGAGAGGTGCGTGTGCCATTGAAGTCCAATCCCTCATTTAAAAACACTTTGAATGATATGGAAATGATGACATTATCATAATGAGTTATTGAAGTCGTTTGGCTCGAGTAGAGGGCTATTTTTGCACAGATGCTATCACAATATTCAGACGGCTATTTTTACAGTAGACAGCTGGGGAGAAGTCTGTGGTGGATATGACACAATCTGTTCGTTCAATCTGCATGTGTGTGTGTTTATCAGGCTGGCGAAGCAGCTCAGACAGAGACCGTATCAGAAGAGAATAAGTCTCTGATCTGGACTCTCCTGAAGCAGGTCCGGCCCGGCATGGACCTGTCCAAAGTCGTGCTGCCCACCTTTATCCTGGAGCCGCGTTCTTTCCTGGACAAATTGTCCGATTACTACTATCATGCTGACTTCCTGTCGGAGTAAGATAGCACACAGACAGCAGTGACGTTCAGTGTATTTAAATGCTCATTTTTATTCACAAATATTTTAATAGGGCCCCTCCAGACTAATTCATATGTTTCTGGGATTGGGTGCCAGAATTCATTGTCACTGTAAAAACTAAAAAATACTGTCAATTCAACTGTAAACAAACAAATATATCGATAACTAATAAAGACGATTTAAAATAAGCTGAATGAAAATGTCAATTAATAAAAATTAGAAATGTTGCCTTGCCAAATTTACTGAAATAAATTGTTGAAGTACTAGCGTTACTAAAACTGAAAAAAGCTACATATAGGAAAACTACTGACAATTTAAAAAAAAAATCAATTTGAAATATTAAATATTAAAAGTGTAGGTTTTAAATATTATATACGATCACATATAATTTTTAATTTAATTTAAATTAAAATATTATTTTAATAATTAAGGATGAAGTGGATAAACATGGTAAAGTAACAGTAACTAAATAATAATTCAATTAATTAAATATTTATTTTTAATATTAATAATCACAATAAATTATTTATTATTCTGATTATTATGAATCTTATATAATATGAATTAATTATTTGTCCAAGTAGTATTCAGTGTAAAGGCAAAATAAAATGTATAAATACACATCAAGTCAGATTTTAGTTTGTTTTGTTAAAGTAACTACTATAATTGTGTGTTGTTTGTGTCATCAGAGCGGCGGTGGAGGAGAACGCTTATAACCGCATGAAGAAAGTGGTCAAATGGTACATTTCTGGATTCTACAAGAAGCCAAAGGTGAAGACAAATTCACTAACAACCATCAGGCGTCTCAAATCTCTCATTTTACTTCATATTGTCTTCATTTTCGTCATTGATAGGGTTTAAAGAAACCATATAACCCCATTATTGGAGAAACGTTTCGCTGTTTATGGATCCACACCAGGACAAACAGCAAAACCTTTTACATCGCAGAACAGGTAAAGCAGTGGCATCCGCTTTCATTCCAGTTGCTTAGCATTGAGCTCCACACCAAGATAATGTATCTGTTGTCCTCCAGGTATCCCATCATCCTCCGGTTTCAGCCTTTTATGTCAGTAACAGGAAGGATGGATTTTGTCTCAGCGGGAGCATCTTGGCCAAGTCCAAGTTTTACGGTGAGACAGAAGATACACTCTTATGTTAAATTACATGGTTTTGCGTGACGCACGCACGTCTGATTGTGAGTTTGTTGGTGTCTTTTAGGAAACTCTCTGTCGGCCATCTTGGACGGTGAAGCCAGGCTGTCGTTTCTGAACAGAGGGGAGGATTATGTGATGAACATGCCCTACGCTCACTGCAAAGGTTTGTCTGCACACACACACACACACACACGTTAATAACTAACGATCACACCGTCAACACCCCTGACTGCATGTCCTGCATACAGCTGTCATACAGCACGACTAATCCTATCCCCGTTGTCTTCTGTAGGGACACATCTAGGTATGTTTACATGTGTAGTAACTCGTTTGGACTGGTTTAGATACGTGTGCAGTCTAGATTTTGCAGTTAGTTAGAATATGACGGTTTGGTAACACCTTATGCTGTATATATCTTAATAATAACAAGAAAAACATTATTTCACTATGTAACGCTTATCAGATCATTAGCTAATGTACATTCAAATGTTTATGTATTATATATTTACTTAAATGTATGTATTTTTTATCTTATTGTTTATATCATAACTGTATGTGTGTGTGTGTGTGTGTGTGTGTGTGTGTGTGCTCGTGTGCGCGCGCATGTCAATTTGTGTGCGTGTGTGTGTGTTCATAAATAATATTTTTAAGTATGTTGATTTGATATTTAAATATATTTACAGTGTTAATGATATATATTTATTTTTTATTAATTTAAAATGTATAATTTTATATGTATGTACTGTATTTATAAATATGAATGTATATTTGTAATTATTATAAATATATATTACATGTGTGTGTATATATGTGTGTGTGTGTGTTTATTATATTGTATATGTATATGTCTATTATATCTATTATATTTATATCATGTGCATTTGTAAATATTTAATTTTGGTAATATATATTTTTAAGTATAATTTGAAATATTATTATGCATATACATTCAAAGCAATATACATAAATGAATATGAAAATGTATATTAAATACATATTGTATATGTATTTAATACATATGTATTTAATAATATACGTTTTTCATATTTGATCTGTTAAGCGGTCTATAATATTTGTTATTATAAAGTGTTACCAAAGACCCATCTCCTGCAGACTAAGGTCTGGCTTAGCAAGCATTATGTATTTACGGCTGTTTGTCCAGTAACGTGATTTGTGCGTTGTTGGTTTTTTATTATTTTTTATTATAAGAGAAGATGTCCAAATAAAATAAATCTCAAAGTCTGTACACACACACACACACACACACACACAGTATTCACTAACACTCAAATACTTCATTCACTCATGCAGATTAACACACATTCTGTCTGTGTCTCTCAGGGATCCTGTACGGTACGATGACGCTGGAGTTGGGCGGACAGGTGTCCATTACCTGTGAGAAGACGGGCTACAGCTCTCAGCTGGAGTTCAAACTCAAGGTGTGTGTGTGTGTGTGTGTGTGTGTTCATATCTGTGTGTTTTAAGCTTTTGTGACATTTAGAAGAACAGTGGGGGGCAGACAGAAAGGCCACAGACATCACATCCGTAACACATCAAGCCAAATGCCACACTGAGAACGGCACAACATCCACAAATGAATTGTGCTTTGTCTGACTTGTTTCAATGACATGACTGATATTTCCCCATCATCTCAGCCGTTCCTTGGCAGCAGTGATAGTGTCAATCAGATCAGCGGGAAGATCAAACTTGGGAAGGAGGTGCTGGCAACACTCGAGGGGCACTGGGTGAGTAGTGTGTGTGTGTGTGTGTGTGTGTGTGAGTGTGTGTCTGTGTTTTTTTTTGTGTTTGTGTGTGTGTGTGTGTGTGTGTGTGTGTGCTGTTATGTAGTCTGGACAGATTGATCACAGACCGTCTGCTACTTTCTGCACTCAAAAATTAGGGGTGCAAATCAAACGTTTTGTCACTATACGATGTAACATTGACTCTCTTACCCAGTGATACGATATTTGCCGATTCTACAATACGATTATGATTCTGTTAGTTTCATGAATTTGTATATCAAAGTTTTGTACTGCTAGTTTATTTTGTGTACCAATTAGATTTTATTTAGACTTATATATAATCATATAAAAATATAACGTGAACATTGAACTGAAATTTGCAAAGTCTTTATCACAGATGGGACATACAAGATCATAAAAAACAGGGTGGCAGTGGCAACAGTCAACATGCAAAATATAAAATATGCTCTGATTTTTGCATTGCTCTGGAAAGAGAATAACAGCATCATTAGTCATTTGATCATTGTATCAATGTATTATTACAAAATAACAAGAAATCAACTGTAAAGTTTACATAAAAATCCGCACATGTGTTTGTCACTTCACGTCCCTCAAACCATTATTAATGCCAAAGTGAAAGTTGTCTAAAGCATGTCGTTTAGTCACAACAAATGATTTTAGCAAATCAAAATGTTTTTTGACTTAAATCTCATTTTGTTTATTTTCTTGTAAAGTATATTTGTATATGTATAAGTATGTAAAGTATATTTTCTACAGGACAGCGAAGTCTTCATCAATGATAAGAAGACGGGTGAGATGGAGACGTTTTGGAACCCGACGCCGGAGCTGAGGCAGGACCGACTGATCCGATGCACCGTTCCTCCTGAAGAACAGAGCGAGTTTGAGTCTGAGAGGTAACGCTGCTCATCGAATTCATTCATAAACATAAAGAATACAAAACATCACTCAATTAGTTTATTATGATAATAGAACAAATTGCAATGCACTTACATTTTCTTTTAGAGACTTTAAAATATTTAATGTAATTTTATAATAATTTATTCCTTCATTTGTTTACCACAGTTTTTAATGAAGAAATTTGTATTACAACAGATTTTCATAGGACCCTATTATTGTTAAATGTAAATAATTATTAAAGTTTTATGAATTCAATTGATTATACTGTACATAATTTTGATTATTCAAATTTAATTAAGTCATTAAAACAGACTCCAGAAAAATTCAATTGGAGAACAGAATTTTGGAAAAAATAAATGCAGAAAATGAAACTGATTTCATCGAGCCCTAAACATTTTTAGTCAATTTTTCTATTTAAGTGTCTCATTAGAAAAGGAATCCGGGAAAAATACCAAATGAAAAAATGGATTCTGGGAAAAAATGAAAGCTGATATATCACAGGCTCCTCATTGACATGAGAAATAACCTCTCAGTTTATGAACACGAACACATTCACAGATTTTCCTCTGTCATCTTAAGGCTGTGGCAACATGTGACACGGGCCATAAATAACAAGGACCAGACGGAGGCGACCAATGAGAAGTTCATTCTGGAGGAGGTTCAGAGGAAGGCGGCACGCGAGCGCAAGGCCAAGTGTGAGGAGTGGGCGCCCGCTCTGTTTGAGCAAGACCCCGCCACCGGAGAGTGGCATTACCGCTACGCTGAGTGAGCACAGCTCTTCATTTCATTACGTGTTAAAAGATTCATTCAACTTATGTCTATTAATTCAAGTTAAGTTATGTCTTCATTGGATTACCACCTACTTTAGAGTTAGGGTTTGGTTTAGGGTTAGTTACTTGTAACTATGCATAATTTACTGTTATTACTGTAGTAACACAACTACACCTGAAACCATTGTATTGTTACCATTGTTACCATTTGTATTAAATAATACGTCACTAAAAAATGAAAGCAATTAATCATAAGGCTCTGTGGTCATTATAATGTAGTTAAGTTATTACAAAGTTTGATGAATTCTGTTGATTAGACATTTATTTTGACAATCAAATTAAATGTATTTTATTTAACTACATCATTAAAATAGAGTCCAGTTAAATTCTAATGTGAAAACATTTTTATTAACATTTATTTATTTATTAACTTTTGCTGTTAAATTATGTTTCAGAATGTCGAAAAAAATTCTTACGGCCCTATTATTATTATTATTAATGAAATCTTAAATAATTAAGTGGTTGAATGAATGTCGATTGATTAGACATGATTTTTGATGATTTTTTTTATTTTTAATTCATAATGTCCTATTTTTATTAGAATTTTAATAAAGTTATTAACGTATTATGAATTCAGTTGACTTAATTAAATTGTGTATAAATTTAATTTAATTATTATATGTTTAATTTAACTAAATGGAATCCATAAAAATTCTACTGGAAAACACAGAATTTGTGAAAAATAAACCCCCAAAACAGTATATATTTATTTAACTATATATATGCACTCACTGTTGTTTTTATAGCACACGCTGCCCCGTCCTGGACAGGAGGTGCTTTGTGGTGTGTCATGTTTACTGTGAGGATGGTGTGTTTCTCTCTGTGTTTTAGCACTCGTCCGTGGGATCCGCTCAACGATCTGATTCAGTTCGAGAAAGACGGCTGTATTCAGACCAAAGTGCGCCACAGGACGCCTATGGTACGTTCAGCCAGTGTAGTTAGTCTCAGTACCCAGCAGGGCTCCCGGAGGGACAATTACCTGAGCCAGGTACGTCCTTCTGTCCCCACCTTTCCCTTGTTCTACCGTTCAGTCCCTCTCTCTGCTTCCATCTCATCATCGCCTGCCGTCGCCTGTACTCTGCACTCTATCCATTCTTCAACCAACCAATCACCGTTCTGCAATGCAACCAATCATCTGTTGCCTGACCTGGTCACATGACCGCTCTGCTTCATTTTCAGCTTTTGTTTTTTCCTTTGTCCTCTTTGGCGTTTGCAACTGACTCGCATGCATGCCTGTGTGATTTTTGTGTTTTTTGGTTGCCTCAAGGATTAGTCTTTGCAACTAGGGTCCAAAATTAACATTGTTTTGTGACGCTTTGTATAAAAAAATTTAAATAATAAATAGTTAGAAAGAAAATTTATATTTATATAAATAATAAGAAATTAAATATACATAACAAAAATATAATAAATGTAATATTTGAAAAAATAAGTGTAATAAAAATTATTACAAATTAAATTTGTTTTCAAATAAAAAGTAATATGTCATTCGATTTAAATACGTAATGTAATAATAAATGGTTAGAAATTAAATTAAATTCATGTTTAGATAATAAATGTAATAACAAATAAATTGAAATTAATAAAAAAAAATGTAAAATTGCATGTAAATAAATGTAAGATTTAAATACATATTACATGTAATAAATATTTTAAAAATATATATATTTTTTATTTTATTAAATAACAAAGTAGAAACAAAATATAAATGTCAAAAAAGTAATATTAAAAAATATTTATTTATTTACAAATATTAAATGTAATAATAAAAATTAAATATTAAATGTGTTTTACAAATAAATAAAATAATAATTAGAAATTAAACAAATAATAGATATAATAAAATTTGAAATTAATTTAGCATTTACATAAATATAAGATTTAAATGTAATAATAAAATGTATTTAAATTGTATTTAAACTATAAATGTAATAATAAAGAAAAACATTAAGAAATTATATTTACATCTTAGATGGAAACAGCTAATGACACTAACAGCTAATCATTGCTCAATAATCCCATTATTGAAGGGAGAGAAGTATATTTCAATGCAAAATACAGCTTCACGACCACTATTAAATATGTATCGCTGGTAAAAAAGTTCATTTTGGACCCTGTTTGCAGCCTTTCAAAAATATCTGTCATCATCATAATATAAAGGCTGCAAGGTGTGAATGTTTCGGCGCTCGTCTGTGTGTTTCTGTAGGTGACGGGAGCAAAACGGAAACACAAGAGTGATAAACCTAAAAGTCCAGAAAGTGGCTGCTCATCTCCGGAGCCGGACCGACAGGACTCATCAGGAAGCGAGAGTACGTCTCACACACACACACACACGCACAAACATGCCACGTGCCAATCACCTGACCATTGTCTTTCCTTCAGGGCACAAAAGCAAACACAACAGCCGCCTCAGGAAGAAAGGAACAGATCTGAGTGAAATCCATAGTGCCATTGAGTCGATCAGACAAACGCAGGAAGACATTAACAGGTGAAACTCTCACCACATGCTGTAGAAATAATTACTTACTTCAGATTGAAACACAAGAATATAAATTTTTTTGCATCCAGGAGCGTCAACGCCCTGAGGAGTCGAATGGCGAGTCAATCGACTACAGAAAGTTGGTTCCTCACTCACAGAGATTTCGCCATCATCCTCTTCCTCATCTTCGTCCAGGTCCTTCTCAACTTCATCTTTAAGTAACGAGTCCGGGTCTCCTCAGACGGAGGACCCTCCATTCCTTTAGCCTCACGACACATTCGGTTTTCACTTGTTTCATTTTTTATGAATTTGTGTCGTCGGCTAATGTCAGCCGTGGTTGAAGTGCATTGTGGGATGTTTTAGAAAAATGACTGTTTACTTTTATTCTTCAAAAAGAGGAACTTCTCATCAGCCTGTAATGGTTTTAATTTATTTGATCAATTTCCTTACCCTCCATGAACGTAGTGGAGGATGTCAGTCTAGGTCATGTTCTGCCCTAAAATTAGGGGGGGGGGACTAAATGAAAAAGCCTATTGATATGATATTTTCATGACAAATAAGCACATTTCACCCCAAATTCTCATGACTGAAGTACAAAAAAAACAACTTTTTTGTTACTATAATCCCCCAAAAATGATATATTATTAAGTATTTGTATGTGATGGTATTTATTGTACTGCCTTTAACTGAAAAAAAAAAACTAAAGTGCGTATAGACGCATTATATCAGTGAGAATTTGGAAATGTTATGAAAGTGAATATGTCTTAATGCATTTTACTCCTAAAACCCAGTTTTCTTATTGCTTTTGGTTTTGGGGGGACTGAAATGTGACCCAGACACCCGAATATAAAAGTTTAAGGTTCAATATCGCTGATGTTACTGGTATGTTATGAACATTTTATTAAATGAATGAAGGATGGTGTGAGTCGAGGTCAAATTTTGTATTATTTAAAACTGTTCTGGGAACAATTTCATTCTAAACCTTGATTTTAACAGCACAGTATGTGGATCCTGCATTTCATCTGTTCGTAAGTCGTGTTTGAAAGTAATAATGTTTAATTTATTTGAAGGATACTGGAGGAGCGTGTACAGTATCTCAAGCGTCACATTTAATATTATTCCGAGGAAACAGTAGATCTAGGCGTAGTAAACCTGTAGCAGGAAATACTGTTGCGTACTTTTGTAGTTGCTTGACTCTCGTCTGCCAATGTTACATCAGACTAGATGTACGATTAACAAGCCAAATAGTCTGAGAGTAGATTAGAGTGTTATTGTCTCATCTGTACATAGTGAAGAACCCATTTCCTTTTGTACTTCTAGAGAAATGTGTGTTAGCCGCCAGACGCCGTCACCCATCGCCCCGTCGCGTGTCTTTGTTCTGCGGGCGTTCGTTCGGTCACCTGATCACTTGCACAGCGTCCAATCAGATGTTTGATTGTGCTCATGTCAACAATAACTACTAAAAAAAACCACGTGCCTTTACAAGCGGGTCCTGCAGCCGCCGGAGTCTGAGGGATTGAGCCCGACTGTTTAATTCCTACCATCGTTTGTCTTCATTTCTCACTTCGAGTGAATGTGCCATACTCGATCTCGGAGGCGTTTCCGGCTCGGCGTCTCACTGTGAGTTTTAGATTTCGTCCCGGAGCTCAAAGCTGCCATAGATCTGCTATCGTCTGCCACCAAACCAGGGATCAAACTGTATGTCACATGCATTCTGCTCAGTGTTCGTCTCACTTTATGCTTCTAGTCGAGCTCATTGTTTCTTTTGTTCACTTTTTTTCTTTCTTTTTAAAGGTTTTTACTCCTGCTGACCCATGTTTTTGGTTTTGTTTTGTTCTCGATGATTTCCTGCAGTTGTCTCTATGTACAGACCATGGTTTATTTGTATTACAGAAGTAACTTCCTGTAAGTTTATTGTCACCTGTGACATCTCACCAAATAAATGGAAAAGACTGTACGATTGCTTCTCCTTTCTTTGCACATGTCAGTATTGATTTATGTTATTAAATTGGTTTTGTCATTCATTTTGATCTTTTCAGTTTATCTTTGCATTTTCACACTATCATTTATTTCAAGTTCATTGTGTTTCTTTTTCTCTTACTTGAAGGCTTCCAGAGTTAATGTGCTGACTGGTTTCATGTGTTGCATATCTCAGCACAGTCTAGTGGAATTGCTTGTGTTTTGTTGTACATTTTTATAATAGAACATTTATCAAAAGCTAAAAATAATTTGTGGCTTTTGTCATGCGTGTTAATTTCACTTTCAGTAAATTTCCTTTTTATTTTATTTCATTTTTCTATTTTGCTTCAATTTCAAATACGTACAGTTTAGTGCAATTACTTTATTGTATTTAGTTTGAGTCATTAAAATATTTTTTATTCGTACTTCATTAACTAAAACACTTTCATTAATGATACTGTTTTGTGTGAATGATATAGTGACAGTATCTGTGAATCTGAGTGATGTGTTCAGGAATGCCTTCCTTTTATCTGCATTTACTCTAACAGCCAACAGAGGACGCTCCAGACTTCAGTTCAGTGCATTAGTGTAACAGAAAATGAGTAGCACTAAAACATTTCATTTATACAACAGTAAGTTCTAGTCCTTCAACACAATCTATTTCATCTAAAATAAGTATATCAGTAGCTCTGTAAGTGGGATAATCTACTGCCAGTAGTTGGTCAACCTGTCAGTTTATTTGTAATAATGACAGATTAGTATGCCTATTAAATGTTTTTTTATATATATATCATGCACATGTGAAAGAAAAAACATAATGTTCTCTATGTTTTGAGGGGATAGTGGGTTGAATTGCATTCAGCCTGATGTACTAGTCTGGGTTTATTTGCACTGGCGTTGAAGCCAAACAGCTGGAGCCGTCATTTAATCCGCATGTGTGCTGATGCATGCTGGGAAAGCAGCTTCCGGAGCGGCGGGCCGTCTTCCCACCTGTCACTGACATTTCATAAACCTGGTGAGTTCACATGGTGATGTCATAACCTTGGTGAGTTTACATGGTGATGTCATAACCCTGGTAAGTTCACATGGTGATGTCACAACCCTGGTGAGTTCAAATGGTGATGTCATAACCCTGGTAAGTTCACATGGTGATGTCACAACCCTGGTGAGTTCACATGGTGATGTTATAGCCCTGGTGATTTCACATGGTGATGTCATAACCCTGTTGAGTTCACATGGTGATGTCATAACCTTGGTGAGTTCACATGGTGACATCATAAACTGTGAGCTAACATGATGTCATAACCCTCGTGAGTTCACATGGTGATGTAATAAACCTTGTGAGTTCACATGGTGATGTCATAACCCTGGTGAGTTCACATGGTGATGCCATAACCCTGGTGAGTTCACATGGTGATGTCATAACCCTGGTGAGTTCAAATGGTGATGTCATAACCCTGGTAAGTTCACATGGTGATGTCACAACCCTGGTGAGTTCACATGGTGATGTTATAGCCCTGGTGATTTCACATGGTGATGTCATAACCCTGTTGAGTTCACATGGTGATGTCATAACCTTGGTGAGTTCACATGGTGACATCATAAACTGTGAGCTAACATGATGTCATAACCCTCGTGAGTTCACATGGTGATGTAATAAACCTTGTGAGTTCACATGGTGATGTCATAACCCTGGTGAGTTCACATGGTGATGCCATAACCCTGGTGAGTTCACATGGTGATGCCATAACCCTGGTGAGTTCACATGGTGATGTCATAAACCTGGTGAGTTCACATGGTGATGTCATAACCCTGGTGATTTCACATGGTGATGTCATAAACCTGGTGAGTTCACATGGTGATGTCATAACCCTGGTGAGTTCACATGGTGATGTCATAACCCTGGTGATTTCACATGGTGATGTCATAACCCTGGTGAGTTCACATGGTGATGTCATAACACTTGTTTACGTGCTTGACTTGGCATCCACCACTAATATAAGCAGTAGTTATGTTATTTGAGTGGAACTATAGTTAACGGGATACTTTTTGTCGTTTCTCATGAATAACCATAAGAATAATTACTGTGTTAGAAATGTGAATGTTGCTCATCGAATGGCCTTTGGTAAATGAGCACAAAGAATGAATCATGCTGTTCATTCTGACTGTATTGTCCACACAACGCTTGACTGTATTGCTCACACAAGGACTGTTGAAGAGCGTGAAGAGGATTCCTGATTTAGAACTAAATACTAAGGGCCTTTGAGAACGACGTTTGCTGTGTAACTGACTGTGTGAACGCTGCAGTGTTGTGAGAAAGAGTGAACTCAGATGACAGGCTCTGCTGAGACTGATCACGTTCACTCTTATCTGCCGCCTCAGAGAGATGAAATACGCAATGGATGCAGAGAAGAAACCGAAAGCTCTGTGTCCTATTAAAATAAAGACATTTATTTTAGGTTTGAACGCTTCTTCGTGACTCCAACAGAATATTTAGAGCGTTCCATCAAAAGATGTGCTGACTGGGATGAGAGTTCATGCTGCAGAATAAGTGCGGGATCCACTTCTGTTACAAGAAACTATTTTCAGGATAAAACTAGGGTGTTGTTAGATGGTGCCAATCACTAAGAGACAGTGTAGTAGGTCCGAACAGGCTGTGGGTTTGTGCTGACTGCATGCTGCTGGAAAGTCTCTGGTTAGTGAGTGTGCAAAATCAGTTTGTTTGCTTTATCAGGCTGACATAAATATGTGAAATAAGAGCACTGGAGCTGTAGTGAGCGCCACAGAGTTGAATGTGCTTTCCTCAGACCTGAAAGTTAATCTTCACTCAATTATTAATAGCGAGGTGAGAGACGTGGCACAGAAATGCGGTTGGGTTGATCTCCGCGGTCACACCGAGCTCCGTGTGTCTGTCATCTCTGAATCGTTGCCAGTCGAATAAATGGATTTCCTTCGCATCCATATTTGGAGCGCTCGACTCATTCTCTCCAGTGCCACCGTTGCTATGATACCGTCTCCGACAGCATCTCGAGATGTTGAGGCTTTGGTATAATCCTGCAGGACGTACGGAGACTTGAAACAGACGAAAACAGCTTGTCCGCAGCCGCCTGCACGTGCTGGGATGAAAGTGGAGTGGAGCTGGAGGATGAGCGAGATGCAGCCTCATTATTATATAATCACATCACACACGCAACTTTTGTCGTGTGCTTTACATAACAGATGCGTTTTGACCAAAATACATCATTTTATATCACAGTTTCCTCCACCTTTTAAAGTTGTTATATAATCATTAACCATAACACACGCTTAATAATGCAGCAGCTTCATACTGTCAAGACAAGTAAAACACGCTCTCGCCAGCACAAAACACACTTTGGTTCTCAAAAAATACATATTTATTCTCAGTGGATTCTGCTGTGAAGTTTAATTTAGTCTGCCTCATACATGGGATGACAATTATTCGGCTTATTTTGCTTAAATTTCCCCTAAAAATAGATTTGGTTTTTGGACTTTTATTTAATTATTAATTATTAATTATTATTATTATTTAAATTATTAATTGTTTAACACACTTTAACATGAGAAAAAACAGCTTTATTTGTTCATCTCTCAATCATCGTTATATTGCATTGTAATATATGTTTTTTAATTACAGAGGTTTGATTATAAGCATTTAAATCATCTTACTTAATGTATGTTTTCACGTCAAATATGTACTAAAAATGGAAACGTTTTTGGTAAAAAATGCTAAACATCGTGCACATTGAAACCCGTTTTTAAAAGTTAAGCCTCCACAACGTCAGTGATGAGCGGTAAATGAACAGACAAAATGCAGGAAATGGTTTACACTGTTTAAGATGAAAACCCTAAGATATACAGTGATCCCTCGTTTATCGCGGTTAATGGGGGCCTGGAACCCCCCGCCATAGGTAAAAATCTGAGAAGTAGGATTGCCCCCCCTAGGAATTTCCGTATGTGTGTGTGTAGGTAGAATGTTTAAAATATGTATATTTATACTTTATATATTTTAATTAAATCTATTTAATTATAAAACCTTTACTCTCTCTCTTTCATACGATACGTATTATGGTGCTCTACACTCATCAATGACAGTAGTATCTTGAGACTCCAGTAATGATGACGATGACAGAACTGTGCGCTTCCATGAATGTGATGATGATGATGATGATGGTGTTACTGCCTTTAAATCAGTTCGGTCTCATCATCAGATATCGGCGATGGATCGTCAACATTTGCTTCTGAGAGAGGCGAAGAGGCTCCACTCCACTCGTGCTCTCATTGGTCGATCTCGCACCGGGAACCAATCACGTGTCTTCCGCTTAGGTGTGTACAAAGTCTCTGAGAGAGTTTCTCTCTTTGTCTGGCATCCTGGGAAACCGTTTCTCGCACATCACGATGAAGCAACACTGCTTTCCGCAACACGGCTGCCGATATGGTGGTATTTTTTCATTTTTCTCTCTCCGATTAATATTTTTGAAAAATCCGCGATGCACTGAGGCCGCGAAACTTGAACCGCGAAGTGGCGAGGGATTACTGTATAATTGGCAGATATAGATGCATGCATTTTATGTCAGTAGTCTCATTCATTTACATTACAAGTTCAGAATTTAATTTACGTTTTGGCCCTATAAACATCAGCAACTGACCATTTGTTGTGTTTTGGTCTCATTTTGTTCCCTAGTTAGTCTCCATTTCCTTACACTTGTTCCTGTTCTCAGCATGGGCGTAGCCAGAATTTTATTTTTTTTTTGGGGGGGGGGGGGGCATCGTAAAATGAGGGGACCAGCGGACCTGTCTACCGTAGCGGCAGGTGTGAGAGCGATATATGCTTTCACTTCAGAAAGTCAGTCAATTGGAAATCTGAGGGGGCAGGACATGTAAATGAGGGGGCTACGCCACTGGTTCTCAGTTTCTTTAGTTCTGTGTCTGGTTTCGTCGTGTTAATGTAGTTGTGTTACTGCCATTTACAAAAGATTTACAAAAAATCGGAGGAGATTTACTACTACTGTTTTGGATTTACTAAAGACTCTACTCCTTTTCCGTGACATTTTTTTTTATATAAAATTAATGACCTGTATATTAATACTCTAGAAGCCATAAAAAGTCTTAAGTTTCAAATATGGAACTGCCCAAGAAAACACAAATACAAACTTTAAAAAATATGTATTTAGTCTTAAAGGCAGGGTAGGGGATTTGTTCCAGAAACATTTTTTGCTATGCTAATCCCTAAGTTAAGTGATCTAAATGTATTTATATCTATATATATCATCTGTGGAAGGTGTAGGACCATAAAAGCTTTCCTGTTGCTCAAACAGTAGAGTGTGGCGCTTGCAACATCAAGGTCATGGGTCCGATTCCCAGGCAAAGCAAGAACTGATTAGAATGTCAATGAGTTTCTTGAATGCAATGCAAGTCTTTTTGGATAAAAGCGTCTGACAAATGCAGAAATGTAAAATGTTCGTCCAATCATTGCATTCGGATTAAATTAAACTTCGACTTGCAGTTCAATGAACTGTTCCATATATACAAAAAAAGAAGATTTTTCTGACTACATGTCAGGCTTTTCAGAGTTAAGTGCATCACTTCTATCTATCTGCGATCAGAACTGCCCTGCAACTCACCAACATGAGTGTCATTTAGAGATGCAGGTCACCAGGTTTGACCTTTTCCTTTTCTTCTCGTTTATCTGACACTGAATAGACTTCAGCATACGAACAGGCGCACATACACGTCTCTTAAAAAGGCAGGAACGGCCTCAGCCGTTATAAAGGGGTGACGGTGAGACCTGCAGTGTTTGTGCTGGCAGTGAGAGCGCTGGCTCAGCACAGTCTTTATCCTCCCTGGAATCGCAGCAGATAAAAGAAGTGCTGTAGCCGAGCTCTCTTTCAGCGTAGGGATTAAAAGAGCATTAACACGGACGTCTGTCACAATAGCGCCTGTTTGGCGCTCTGCACTGTGTGCACGGACACATCTACTTCAGTCTGGGATTATTAAACAGATATTCTGACTGCGCTGGGCTCTTGCGATGGTTATAAATAGCGGTTGAGTTGTTAAATGAGGTCATTATTAGCTGCCAACTGCGGTTTCATACTCTATGCGGTCCTGTAGAAATGAGCAGGATGTGAATCACTACTCATTTAATATTATATGTAGGTGACTAAACCGTTTTTGAGTCAGTCATGCTCAATCATCCCTATCAGCCTTATCCAATATCTAGAAGCTAGTATGAAAACTTGCATTAAATTCTTATGGCTTGTAATGTAAATCAATGAGATCTTTAATACAGTATAACAGATTACTGACATAAATACATATAAATACCAGACATCACTCTGTAAAGCTCTGTAGTTTTAAAACATATAATGAAAAGCAATTCAACGATGATTGAAAAAGCCTGATGATCCTATTGGACACAAGTAATCCTGAGCTGCTTCAGTCCAGTGAGTGTTCATCTTAAAATATAAAGTTATTCTTATGCTTACATTATGAAAATCAGTAAAGATTTCATGGCGAGAACCAAGAGCTGAAGGAGGATGTTTGTACAATTACACTAAAGGCCTTTTACTTGATTTAAAATAATATAAACTATCATTAAAAATGACAGATGGCGTGAAGTGGATTGAGTGCAATGGGTTTTTCTGCAAAGTTATGATCATTTAGTTGATCATCATCATCTTTTACGTGGTTGAGCGATACAATAACGTGAGGGGAAATGACTTTCCTCGTCATGTTGCTAATCTGTCTCTTTTTGAGTTGCATGCTGGGCTTTATTGTGTTCAAAAAACCTTGTTTGTTCATTTGGCAGCTGGACGGCGACGCGCTGTACCTTTAGCTCTTCTGACGACACAGAGGCTTGAAGGACAGCAAAGCGCTCTCCTGTGTCACTTCGCATTCGTCTCTCCCCCGCCTTTTGCTTAGGAATAGAGAGGGAGAGTGGGTGAGCCAGAACGACACAAAGAAATAAAGAGAGATCTACAGAAGAGCCAAATTCTGGCTGGCACAGACAAGATGGCAAGAGAGAACGAATGTCCATGAGCAGCTCGGATGAAACGCACAATATTGCACATTCTGCCCACCCAAAACAAAAAAGACACTGAATCTGAATAGATTTATTTGATTTCGTGTTGCATCTCATGTTTGATCATTTTATGCATCATATTTAAAAATAAACAGCATTTTATTTAACAGATGCCCCAACCGTTTGCTCAAAATACCTATTAATCCAACAAATTTTGTTCACAAAATTGTGATTGTTACTTTCATTCACAACAAACAATACTAAAATTCGACCTTAGTAAGTTTCAGTCAAATTACCCCAACATTTAAACGTGTTGTGTTATGTCTCTGCTGGATTTGCTCTCATTTTTGATTCAGTGATTTCTTCAGTTTAAAATAATGAGGAACTATTATACACTCACCTAAAGGATTATTAGGAACACCTGCTCAATTTCTCATTAATGCAATTATCTAATCAACCAATCACATGGCAGTTGCTTCAATGCATTTAGGGGTTGGTCCTGGTCAAGACAATCTCCTGAACTCCAAACTTAATGTCAGAATGGGAAAGAAAGGTGATTTGAGCGTGGCATAGTTGTTGGTGCCAGACGGGCCGGTCTGAGTATTTCACAATCTGCTCAGTTCCTGGTATTTTCAAGCACAACCATTTCTAGGGTTTACAGAGAATGGTGTGAAAAGGGAAAAACATCCAGTATGCGGCAGTCCTGTGGGCGAAAATGCCTTGTTGATGTTAGAGGTCAGAGGAGAACGGGGCGACTGATTCAAGCTGATAGAAGAGCAACTTTGACTGAAATAACCACTCGTTACAACCGAGGTATGCAGCAAAGCATTTGTGAAGCCACAACACGCACAACCTTGAGGCGGATGGGCTACAAGAGCAGAAGAACCCACCGGGTACCACTCATCTCCACTACAAATAGGAAAAAGAGGCTACAATTTGCACGAGTTCATGAAAATTGGACAGTTGAAGACTGGAAAAATGTTGCCTGGTCTAATGAGTCTCGATTTCTGTTGAGACATTCAGATGGTAGAGTCAGAATTTGGCATAAACCGAATGAGAACATGGATCCATTATACCTTGTTACCACTGTGCAGGCTGCTGGTGGTATAATGGTGCGAGGTTGTTTTCTTGGCACATTTTAGGCCCCTTAGTGCCAATTGGGCATCGTTTAAATGCCACGACCTACCTGAGCATTGTTTCTGATCATGTCCATCCCTTCCTGACCACCATGTACCCATCCTCTGATGGCTACTTCCAGCAGGATAATGCACCATGTCACAAAGCTCGAATCATTTCAAATTGGTTTCTTGAACATGACAATGAGTTCACGGCACTAAAATGGCCCCACAGTCACCAGATCTCAACCCAATAGAGCATCTTTGGGATGTGGTCGAACAGGAGCTTCGTGCCCTGGATGTGCATCCCACAAATCTCCATCCACTGCAAGATGCTATTCTATCAATATGGGCCAACATTTCTAAAGAATGCTTTCAGCACCTTGTTGAATCAATGCCACGTAGAATTAAGGCAGTTCTGAAGGTGAAAGGGGGTCAAACACAGTATTAGTGTGGTGTTCTTAATAATCATTTAGGTGAGTGTACATTACAATACTGTATTATAAAGTAAAAGATTCAAAACAGCAAAAAGGGCCACATTCACAATCCCCTCATCTTCCAAAGCTGCATTAAATAACGTGATTAATGTTTTTAATAGCCAAAACTGTTTATTTTCAAGGTCATCTATGTTTAATTACAGTATTTTTCTAAAATCTGGTATGGTTGTGTTGCCACTTGATCCATTGATTCTCACTGTATTAGTCATCCAAGTGCATTATGACATTAACATGCTGTGCAGAAAAGGACTAGTTGTCTATTAATTAGTTAATAATTAACAGCACAGAAATGTGTTACTCTAGGACTTTATAGACTCTAGGCCAAAGGAATTATTCAAGAGATGCTCCGGTGTGAAGGACTCTTTGAACGGTGATGCTGACAGCTATTTTCACCTCCGTATGGCTGCTGCGTATGACTTCTGTGAGCTGCCTCATCAAATATATCTGTGTTTGTGAAGCATACTGAGTGTGGTAAATGATGGCTCATGCTCTATGAACAGGCCGCCCACACTATTAAACTGAAACTTATTTTATTCATGTTTTTAGTTTGAGCACTGACTGTTAAAAACTAACAGCATAAATAAATCAGACTTTAGCGCAGCTACTGAAGAAAGGAAGTTAGTAAGTGTGTGAGAAGTCAGTTTCTGTGGCGCAGGAACTTCTACCTTCTGCCAGAGCAAGAAGAGTGTGAGCGTGCAAAAACAAAATCTGCATGAATAAGTCATGAGGTGCTGGCCGGTGTAAGTGGGGGTTTGACATCTAACGGCATTTACAGGGGAAACACCATCTGATACAGCAGGAATAACAACACCCACCTGAACCCCGTACCGGCCCACACTCACCTCCTCCAGCCCACCGCTGTTCCGGAGGAAGAGACAGCTTTCTGTATTCACTTCATTCATTCATGAAAAGTTACTATAGAGACTGTATGGTTTTAGTTCAAAAATATACAATTATGAAATGGACAATGTGTATATATTTTTTATGCATTAGGCTAATATCTGTCCATCTCTCTCTCTCTCTCTCTCTCTCTCTCTCTAACTGTCTATCTATCTATCCATCTATCCCAAATCTTATCTATCCAGAATCTCATCCATCCATTCATACCAAATATTCATACTCATCTCATCCATCAAGAAACTTATCCTTCTATCCATCCATCCCGATTCTTATCTATCTAGAATCTCATCCATCCATTCTCTCATCCATCCATTCATCCAGAATCTCATCCATCCATCCATTCAGCCATCCAACCAACCAACCAGAATCTCATCCATCCATTCATCCCAAATCTCATCCATCCAGAATCTCATCCTTCTATCCATCCATCCATCCTGATTCTTATCTATCCAGAATCTCATCCATCCATCCATCCATCCAGAATCTCATCCATTCATTCATACCAAATCTCATCCATCAAGAAACTTATCCTTCTATCCATCCATCCCGATTCTTATCTATCTAGAATCTCATCCATCCATTCATCCAGAATCTCATCCATCCATCCATCCATCCAACCAACCAACCAGAATCTCATCCATCCATCCCAAATCTCATCCATCCAGAATCTCATCCATCCATCCCAAATCTCATCCATCCAGAATCTCAACCATCCATCCCAAATCTCATCCATCCAAAATCTCTTCCTTCTATACATCCATCCAGAATTTCAACCATCCATCCCAAATCTTATCTATCCAGAATATCATCCATCCATTCATTCATCCAGAATCTCATCCATTCAGGATCTCATCCATCCATTCATCCAGAATCTCATCCATTCAGGATCTCATCCATCCATCCATCCAACCAACCAGGATCTCTTCCATCCTCCCAGAGTTGGTGCTCAAAAAAAATTCTTCTTATCGATGTTGAAAAAGTTTTTGCTGGAAAACATGATGCACTTTATTTTTTACAAATTAGGACACATTAAACTGATCAAAAGTCACAGTAAATAAGAGATTTCAATTTTTTTTAAACTTTCTATTCATCAAGAAAAATAAGAACCATTATTAATAGATGAGTGGCAATAATAATATCAGATTTGTGAAGGATCATGTGACATTGAAGACTGGAGTAACGATGCTGAAAATAAAGCTTTAATCACAGGCGTAAATTGTTTTTATCAAAGAAATTCCTTGGCGAGACTAAGAGATTTCTTTCAAAACTTTGAAAAATCGGAATGATTCCATACCTTTGATTGGCAGTGTATGTTTGCATGCTCTTGCACTTATTCATATATTTCGTAACAGCTTCAATCAGACAGAGACATGGCATCTCCTCCTCTTGAGTTGCAACATCTGCTGCTATGATGCAAACATCATGCAAATGGTACCGACAAAATGTATTTCACATGTAAAAGGTTTGGCCTCTCAAAATAACAAGGTATCTTTGAACTCTGTCCAATCAACTTCACTGATTTGCTCTCATAAGCTCCTGTAAGAGTGATGTCACGTTTCCTCATCTCTCCTCTGGCTCTATAGGACGGGCATGTTGCCATGGTGATAGCGCAGTACCACTCTACCAGTCCTCCAAATGTACTAAGATTATCCCATGGTCCTGTCTAGGGGGTGGGGAATCCTATTTACACTCTAGATCTTTTTTGGAGGGCGCATGTACGCCTTTTTGCTTCTTTGCAGATCCCAAAAGTAGCATTTCCACACCTCCCACCTGCGGTGCAATAAAAACCCCTGGAAGCCTTTCAGAAGGGGGTGGATGGAGGCTTTCCTGTCGTGTTTTTGCAGCGGCGCTCTGTGTCCCTTGTTTTGGTTGCAGTGAAAGATACTGATCTTTAAACGTCCTGTAGCAGGAGAGAGCTGGATTATGTTGCAGTGAGGGTCATGTGACATTGACAAATGAAACAGAAGGGTTCTGCTGAATCTGTTGTTATTATTATTATTCATGTGCTCCATCCTGACAAATCTTTGACCCACAATCATGTGCAGAACAGTGCAAATCAACCGTCAGCATCATCATATCAATGAAGAACATGTAGGCGTCATGCTTGGGTCATAAAAAAACATGAATAGTATCTCTGGAGAATATAACTGCTAATTGTTTGTGTCATCTTTGTATAAAATATTATGCAATATTATGCGTTCCTTTCATTTACGAAAACAAAGGATTTATAATTATATTTTTTTGTTACTTGTTTACTATGGCACTTAAAATTGCAAAAAATCCTGGCTATAATGCTTTATTTGTTTGTATTTATATATTGCTTTATTTGTTTTTAATGTTCATTTAGGCATTTAACAAGTTTTTTTTTCATATTTACGTAACATTTACTCAGAAAATCTAGTGTGTATATATATATATATATATATATATATTTTTTTTTTTTTTAATTATACATTTATAAAAAATAAATATTATAAAAAGAAAATTAATTTAAATTTAATTTAAATGAATTTTAAAAATGTGTATATATATATATATATATATATATGAAAACGTAAATATGTTGTTAAATATAAAGTGTTTATATATATTATGTGCTGTACTACTGTACTGAAATGTACTAATATTGAGCTTTTTCGAATGTCTATACAGTTTTTCACAATTTGTATTCATATATTTATACAGTTTTTGTTGATTTCTATTTAAGTTTTAGTACTTCTCTTTGCCAACTAGTTATTAACCTTATCTAACCTTATCATCTGGAGAACGTTTATTGGATTTTAAGTAACAAAACTGTTTAGTATGGTTTTTGTTTTTGTTTATTTTAACTCTAAGGCTTTGTTTAAACCATTATCCTGAAGTACGAGTCTTAGCAAACAGCACTAATTAGATCTAAACCATCCAGCCAGTTCTGCTCACACTGATCAGGTGTTTTGCACCTCTTTATGCAAGTCTATGTGGGTGAACACCTGTCCTCTGCTCCACGGCTGCTTTTGGTTATGTAACTGTGTCACTAAGTTACAGTGTGTGTGAGTGTGTACACAGATACAGCCACCGACGGGTTAACTGTGTCTCTGTCATTGCATTAATTTTTAAAAACTGTGGGCATCTATATGTCAGCTCCTCTTACTGTCAGCAGGAAACTGAGCGGGCAGGGTTGAAGTCTCAGCGCTAGATGATAGTTACAGAGAAACAATAAAGAGTGAGAGGCTGACACTCGCTTTCATTCCCCGAGTCTCATACGCTCGGACACCATTAGCTAAAATGTTCATTTAAAGGAAGACTTTATTCATTTCTATCATCATTTACAGCACACTAGTCATATGGACCTTTACGATGCTCGAATGGCCCATTGTGGAGCTTGACAGCGCTTTCATCTCATCCGCTTTTATTCAAGAAACCATCTAGTCCTTTAAAAGCCAGATTTTGTTGCCAGGAGTCAATGAAGTGATGTGAAGTGCATCAGTCTCCAGTGCCGATCTGTGGATGCTGATTAAAAGGTCATGTGTAGGTTATTTAATATCAGCGCTCTCATCATGAACATCCTCCCTTGAGTTAATGAAAGGGCTCGTTTTTCTCCAGATGACGTGATGTGGACACACTTTTCGTGTGAAATGATTTGAATGAAATGGTTATAAAAAAGGACATTTTCTGGCAGTCTTTCATTAGTTATGCTCTTGGCGTGAGGCTTTGAAAAACTCTTTTGTGTTGCTGATCTCTGTCTGCATTTGTGCATATTAAAATTAATTATAGTTGTGCCATTATTCACTGGGTTCACAGACCAGGCTTAAGCTAATCCCAAACTATAATGCATGTTTGAGCTGTTTTCACTGAAAATGATTTATTATTAAAGATATATACATCTTAAAATATGTCAGTGCCATTGTTTTGTCTCAAGATGCACACCAGTTATATCCTAATTGAACTAAAGCCTAATCCTGGCTTAATCTAAGATCTGTCTGTGAAACCAGGATTATTTGTGTTATTCAAGGATGTCTCTCTTTTCAGGTTTCAATAATTTTCAAGCTGCAATATTCTGGCAACCGTCTTTGACTCCATTGTGTCAATCTCTAACAGATTCTAGGCTCATTTGCATATCATAAGATGATTAAAAGGCCAATGAGAATGCTAGATAAATAAAACATTATTGTATATAAATAATTAGGTGTGCACTGACTTCAGCTTTTCTGATCTTCAATATGATCTTCTTCTGTTTCAAAGCTGCAGTCCCTCTTTCCCAAGAGAATTTTTTCAACCTTCACTTTATTCCAGTTCAGCACCCTTCATAAAGAGAGAAACAATAATGTCAAAGATCAATGGCTCAGTGAGGTCAAGTCAAAAGTCGTTAGGTTTTATAGAAACTACAAAAATTTTGACACTGTTATTTCAAAAGATCAAGGCTTTTTTCTGTGGGTCTTGTTGTTCATAGTTTAATAATGTACTTTCTTCAATGCGATCGCTGTGATTTCAACAGCATTTATTGCAAAATAACCTTTTCTATGCTGAGGATGGATGGATGTGTACATATATATATATATATATATGGACGAATAGATAGACAGACAGACAAACAGATAGGTAGATAGATGGATGGATGGAGATATATATATATATATATGGACAAATAGATAGACAGACAGACAAACAGATAGATAGATAGATGGATGGATGGAGATATATATATATATACATGGACGAATAGATAGACAGACAGGCAAACAGATAGATAGATGGATGGATGGATGGATGGATGGATATATATGGACGAATAGATAGACAGACAGACAGACAGATAGATATAGATAGATAGACAGACAGACAGATAGACAGATAGATAGATAGATAGATATAGATAGACAGACAGACAGACAGATAGATAGACAGACATATAGATAGATAGACAGACAGACAGACAAACAGATAGGCAAATAAATAAATAAATAATGTCGTCGCAAACGCTTTGGCGGGAACCTCCACCCCAGTTCACTCTGGAACAATGGCATTCCCCCTCAACCATTTCCGGCAGCCCCTCCTCTCAGTGTCTCGGTCCCGACAGCAGATTTCCAGATCCTACTACGACCACGGCTGAGCTCATGAATATTAATCAGCCAACGTGCGAGGCGCCTGCACGCAATCGTCTGCATTTCAACCAATGAGAATAGCCCTCCAGGCAGAATATCAGGATAGGTAATCAATATTCATGAGCATAGCCTTTGCTATAGTATGATTGGTACGGCGCGACCCGCGTTACGTGCTGACGTCAGATGTATATGAGCGCACGCGGCGGGATCTTTCTCCCTTTTAGCGCCATCAGAGCGGGAGTCTCGCGCCGTTCACTGCGCATCTCCGCCTCACACAGACCTCAACCCATCGGGCTCTCGGTAAGACCGTAAACCGCTGACAGGCCGTGTTTATGAGCGTCTTTATGTTCATACCAGGAGATAAAGTACGAGCTAGGACGATATTTACCTCAGAACTGGGTGTTTAGCAAGCGAGCTAAGCGTTCAGCCTCCATGATGGAGATGAAAATGGCTGTTCGTATCGTAAATATCGCGTAAATCCAAGTGTAACCGTCAAACAACCTGCGATTTGAGGGTTTAAACGTTTCTTTGATGTGTTACGGACGTTAGAAATGTAGGTTTGAGTATCTTTTCTCGTGTTGGTGGAGGATGATGATAGTTCGTTTGGTAAGTTTTTTTGGGAGGGTGGATGGGGAGGGTGGATTTTTATCCTCACTCCAATTAAAAAGCCTGATTCGTTCAGTTATTTGGTTTTAAGTCAAAGTCTGGTGTAGTGATGTAAATCTGGCGCATGCGCAGATGATCTGATCTTTATGCATGTAAATTCTGATGATTTAAATGCATGTTTTCCTCTTCATAAGCGTCAATGTGAGTTGCTGATAGGCTTTGGTCGTTTTATGAGCTTTCTCTTGTTGGTTATAAAGATGCTAACATCTTTAGCCGGTGGATCTGTGGAGGAAACACGTGGTGAGAGTTGACCAGTAAACACCGTTTAAGAGAGAAACTGCTGTTTTAAATGGGAGTTTTAGCGATGCATTGGTTAAATTTCCTCTAATCTGAATAAGATGTGGCTGGCAAATGCAACCAGTGGTGCAATATTTAACTTTTTCTTTTTTTAGTAGTCTTCTAATATTATTGCTGATTCTTGCATTAGTTTAATGTATACTGATTGGAAGAAAGTATATAAATTATGAATGCACAATTTATTGGCCACCTTATATGTCCTTATATGACCAATATGTTCCTTTTTAATGTTAAAGGCCCAAAAAGAACATTTGGTAAAGCCAATAAATGATGGCTTATCTCCTTTGGATGTGCAATGGTGGCCGTGATGGATTTGAATGGCTTGAAATATGAATTGAAACTTAAAGGAAAATGCCATTCAGTTTAACATGTGCAGTACAAGTGTCATATAGGCGACAAAATTATCATATGATTGTGTTTGAGACATGCTTTTAATGTATACACTTGTTTTTATAATCAGGTTCTGGGGAATTAAATTTGAGTTTCGATACATCAGTTTTAAAGAATTATTGGTATTGGCCAAACTTTTCATATTTGTGCATCCCTAATAAAAATATAAGTAATAATGGTTATTTTAAATATTATTTTTGTTAGTAGTGACAAAATAAACATGTTTTTGTTTAAGTCGTTCAGTCTTTTATCAGAGTTGTTCTATTTATTTCCCCCTTAGAAATGATGGCTTAGTAGAAACTGTAAATATTTCAAAGTCTAATTTGCATACCACTGCATGGTTATTTAATTCTACTTCCTTTTAACTTGTGCATTAATTAAGGGATGAGACGGGGTTCCTTCAGTCATGAAATCCCATATAATTGGGCTTTTTATGTGTGGGGAAAACTCATGCACTTCTCTACGATGTAGACCGTAAATTGCTATTTATATGAAAGTGTCTGTGGTGAATCACAGTCTTGGAAGTTTGGAGGCCTTACAGAGGTTTTAACACGCATGTTATCTTTGCTCCCAGGTCAGATGGATTTGATAAGGTTTGAAGGCTTGGTTATCAGAGTCTGGAGGGAAACCCGCCAGGAACTTTGTCCTGTTATCGTGACGTGTCCTGAGCCGATGCTGCCATTGTTCGGGAAACTCTTATGTGTCTGTATTGTCTGATTTCACTGCAGACTGAAAGATTAACCTTCAGATGTGTCAGGAGTGGATGCTGCCAGTGTGGCGTCAGGTCTTCATGTTATTGATCTACAGGCGAAGAGCAAGAGTAGGTTGAGAACATCCTGTCAGAAGCGATCAGCTCTTGAATGAATGAAGTTGCCGCTTGAGGTCTGGACGTGGGCGTCCGAGGCCGTGTTTGATCCGACTGCTTCATAGACTTCAGATTTGGCAGCGTTGGATCTGACAAATGGATCGGTTCAGATGTAGAGCAGAAGTCGGAGGGTTCACACCTTTATCTCAAATCCCCAGGCATTGATTTTCAGCCATTGAACTTTTGGCAGCATCCGAGTTAAATACGTTTGCATCACAAAATCAGGTGTGATCTGACATTGTCGCATCTGGATGGTTCTGACTAATGTCCATTATGTAAATGGTTAAGTTGTGCGTATTGGATGTGAATCACCCCAGTGCAGCGTGTGAACATCACCTGACAGATCAGGCCATCAACGACCGAATGTGGCTTGAGGCTGTTGAACATAATGGACTGCATTAACATTTTTCCTTTCTGTCTTCTAGGAATCAAAACGGTGAAACAACATGGCAGATCTCGACAAGTAAGTGCTTGTTTGTCTATTAAAAAGCTTTTATTTTAGACCGCCGTTAATGGTTCGATCGGGTGTCATTGCCCACTTTAACTGCTTATTTGATTAACATTGTTCACATTTCCAGCTAAAATCTCTTGTGTCTCTGTGGCTATTAAACGCCACACAAATGCCCCAATCGGCTGATTCTTGACTGGCCCGCACATGATCAGTCAGCTGATCTGTTGGACCCTGTGTGGTCCGAACGTCTCTCCTCTCTGCGAGAGTCACCGGGTTCAGCAACGCGTCCTCTGTGTGCTTTCACCCTCACTGTGGCATCCCAAGCATCCAGGCAATGCCAAACACGTGTTTGCAACTCCTCAGCTATGGGTTCCCTCACTCGACTATTGTGATGCGATCAATAGCTGCGATACACCTTTAGTTCACCACAGGAACTTCCTGTCTCTTGAGTGCCGTATATATGTGTGATGTTTCACATGCACCTGTGTTTTTATTTATTTCAGTGGAAATGACAACTGGGTGGGCTCAGCTCCTCACACCCCGCCTTACGTTTGGCATAAAAGCTTGAATACATTATAAACTATTTCTCACGGACCAAGTAAAGCGCTTAACTTCAAAAACATCCTCATAATAGCACCTCTTTTAAAAGAGAGTCGTGTTAACCGTGGCTCGGTAGAAGCAAATGCAAGCACAGTGTTCAACACTCAGTTATTTGGGTAAAAGGTTAAATATTAATTACGCCTTATTAAAAAGGGATTTACTACTAATAGGTTTTCATGTTTGGAAATTTTTTTCCCATATTCCAGGCCTTGACATTCACGACGGCATCGACGGCAAATGCCGTCGTGCCTTTCATGTTTGCCGAACTACCCCTATCATTTTTATGAAATCGACGGCAATATTGCCGTGCCCTTTTTCAGAAATTACTTTTGCCCCTATCCCTTGTAAACTGATGTTTGCGCGCGTGTAAATTACATCCGCGAGCGGAAAACAGAGCTACACGCGGAAATACGGGTACCCGCGAGCTCATTTTAATCACTCGCGCGGCGTGACATCTAATCTGCGCGTGCGTGAACATCAACCGCTCTCGTCGGCTTTATGCTCACAGGACGCCTGTGATTGTCAACTTGACAACCTTCTGAAAAGTTGTATGCTATAATATTTGACCCAATCTTAAGAATTCTTCATGGATTTGTCAATAGACAATGAGCACAATAGATCTGTTTTAGTAAAAAAGTCAACTTCGCATGTACTTGTTTACGAGATATATATGAAATATATATGCGTGTCATTCTTCCTTTTAAATGCCAAATCTTCCTTTATAAAGAGCTATTACTCGTAGTATGTTAACTATTCAACTCTGTACCAATCACAAGAAAAGTGTTAAATCATCATAGATAATTATGTTTGGCATTCTATAGGGTGTAACATCAATATCACAGAAAATTCATTTAAGAGTATGAAACGGACAACATAAAAAGTAGCAAACATTATGCTAATGTACATAAAACGTAAATTGCCTTAATGCCCTTGTGACGTTTTCAATATTGCCTTTGTGCCCTTATTAGACAACAAAAAATGCCTTGGTGCCCTTTAAATTTCTATAATTTCTAAGGCAACTTGGCAATGCCCTCTTCGCAACGAATTTCAAGGCCTGATATTCTCGATTGTTGCGGCTCGTCTCTTCCCAGTCTGTCAGAAACGCTCTGTTTAGTTCCTGTCTCTGTGAAGCCCCTCCTTCTGAAAAACACACTGTGCTCTGATTGGTCGGCTGCATCTGTTGTGTTGTGATTGGTCGAGCGTTAACTCAACCAGGCTCTGCTCCTTTATTAGGCTCTCCATATGTCTTGGACAGGAATTATTTAAATGAGGAATATTGGGATGTTTGTTCCCGGAAGAAACGCAAACTACAATGGAGGCGTTTCAGGGAGTTCAGAAACGGAGCCACTGATATAGAGAAGAACTGCTGAACTATTTGCAGAGCTTTTTAATGCTTAAACTGCAACATTAGGCACTAAAAGTGTACCATAAAGCCTGATCAGACCCGTTTAATGTGTGTTTGCAGTAAAGACCAGACTGAAATGGACCCAGCAGATATGGAGGATGTTGAAGAGGTGGAGGAAGAGGAGACTGGGGAAGACAACAGTAAAGGTTTGACCTTTGACTTCATGCCGTTTTTTCACCACCTTCCTGTTACCAAAGGTTAATTGTAGATAACAAATTAACAAAGCATTTTTTATTCCTAAAATAAAATATGAAAAATAGCCACGTTTTTTTGCTACTTAAACTTTATTTTTTTGTGTAATTTGCAAGATGTTTATACTGCTATCTCTCTTGAGATGGGTATACATTTTATCTTGCTTATATTTTGTGCATATGTACTTTAGTAGTTTGTATGTGGTTATATGTAGTTTTTTTTGTAAGATCTGAGAAATAAAATTACAAATAATAGAAAATCCACTGCCAGTGTATGGCGTTTCCCAGAGGAGTTAATCCATCAATGCTTGTGTTTCCTGATAAACTATCTGTGCTGATTAATCACTGAAAACATTTGCTTTATGGTTTCATGAACTAGACATCATGATTTGTAACCCGTCAACCTGTTTTCAAATGGTAGTAACACTCAAATTATGTAACGGTCAAAAATAAAACCACTGTATTTTTATCACAAAAGATGTGAAAAGTAGGTATAAGACTTCTTTAAAGCAGCATTTTCTTTCAGCAATGCTCTTTAAACAAACCAATTGAATCCATTGAGCGTTATAGTTAGCTTTTGTTTAGTCTCGTAACTGTTTTTCTTCGCCAGAGTGCCGAAGTGCGTCTGTCATTGATTCTTCTCGCTGAAAGTCAGTCCCAGTCGTTAGGAAGAGGCTGTGCTCGCGTTCGCTCTGGCACTTTTTGTGTTGGGTAACGTGATCTCAATCAGTGACCTTCGCTGTGTTTAGCAGCTGGACTGAGTGAAGGCGCAGCTGAAAGCATGTTTAATATTAAATGCGGGCATTAGATGTGCTCTCGCTCTCTAAAAATTGCTGCACTGTCGCACTGACCTTGCCTGTTTGCCGCTTTATTTTTGGGATGAAAAGAGCACTTATTTTTGACCCTTGAAGTTGCCCTAGTTCTGCGAGAGTTTGTTCTTCCTGCTGTCGTTTAACGGTTTGTTTGCTCTGGTTTTAGCGCGTCAGCTGACGATGCAGATGATGCAGAACCCCCAGATTCTTGCGGCGCTGCAGGAGCGCTTGGACGGACTCGTGGGATCTCCCTCAGGGTACATGGAGAGGTACGTGTGAACGCACCCACACAAGCACAACTTCAAATAGCTCCCTTGTTTCTCATTTGCTGCCTCAGATTTCCCTACTTTGCTAAGGTGTCTAATTTTGGGCATATCCAACCGTGCGAAATTAACAGGAGTTTGGCACATAATGGTACCAATTCTAGATGTGTGGGTTAAAACGTGTTTTTTTTTAGATGGATTTAAAGTGCCGTTTTCCCTGAATATCAGCACAATTCCACACAAGCTTTAAGTTGGTGTACAAAATCAATGTTTGAATTGAGGGAGTTGCATTTTACACTATATTCAGGGTTTTCACATCAGAGGAACGCTTTCTTAGTTCCTATAACTATTGGCAGAAGTACCTGTTTTTTTTATAGTATTTGCACCGCAGAAACTGGGAATGATTTTAGTTCTAGAAACGCCTCTTTTGGGGCTAAATTAGCTCTTAGTTCAGAGTAGTGTGTATCCCAGAACAACAGGATTGATTGAAACACGTGCCGTACGAATCACCGGCACCCGCCATTTTTACAGAGACACGAACATGGAAAATGGCGATTAAACATTCTCTAACAGAAAGCAATTTTTCAGCATTTATTTGTTGTCTTTGTGCCGTTGTTCATTTCTCAGCCTCGATATGTGGGACTGTAAGTGATCGTACGACATTTCATCTCTTAGCCTCCTTTTACTAAAACATTACATCTGTTATCACACAACACACAATAAAAGCACAGCTCTGATCTCTGCGTTCTCCAGTTGTTGGAGCAATGCCGTGTTTAAATGACGTCACTGTCAAACTACTTGCGTCACTTCAGAGTTAAAGCAATCAGGAAAATGGCCCAAGGAGACAATTTAGTTAGACTGTTAGGCTGTCGCACTGTTGGACATTTATTACAACGGAGTTCTTCTCACTACTCTGTGCAAAAGCACCTAATGTCAATATTGTTACGAATGTCTTACAGAAGTATTTCACTTCTCCAAACAGTGTTTCATTACTCGATGTATACGGTTGGTTTTGATTGTTAGTGTCTTATTATTCCTAGCTGAATTTCATTAAATGTATACATCTTTTATGGCAAATTCTTACATTTAATGATGTAAAAATGGCCCTAATAAAGATTTTTAAAAATCTGAATCTATTTAAGGACTAATATTGCATCATGGAAAAGCTTGTCACTCACTTTCTTATTCGTGCCTTAAACTAATTCTGAGTCATTCATGAATCATTAATTTGAGCTCCTGTTGTTTTTTTGGGCAGTTTACCAAAGGTGGTGAAGAGACGTGTGAATGCCCTTAAGAACCTCCAGGTCAAATGCGCCCACATCGAAGCAAAGTTTTACGAGGAAGTCCACGAACTGGAGCGAAAATACGCGGCTTTGTATCAGCCTCTCTTTGACAAGGTGAGACTCGTTCCTGCTGTGCTTTTCCTTCTGCTGGAATGAATAACATTGCTTTTATTCTTCTAAAAGGTGCCGTTTAAGATGAAACTCCTTGCTGTTGTGTGCTAGGACACGGTACATAATGTTAAAGCCGTTATATTGACCTGCCGCCTCAGCGTTTCCAGCCGAAAGGATCTCCAGTGCTGAGATCCTGTGGTCAATCAAGGACACGAGAGACAAACGGCAGCCAAAGAGATGTCTTACAGAAAATAAAACCCGAGCTGTAGCTGTTTATCCTCTCATAGCACTTTCTCTCTCTCTCCCAGGGGAGTTGTGATGTGAGAGGCTCAATTAAAAGTCTGTCCTTCAGGATATTAAAGCCTGTGAATGTGGCTTTAGCGTCGTAAAATACTTTAATCTAACAGTAAAAATCAGTTACTGACCCTTGGACAGTGTTGTTTTAGTATCATATGCTATTATACACCTTGTTTAATGTTTTAGTTGCTGTTGCTTGGATGTAAAGGTTCTGTAAATGCGTTGTTTTGACTTTTCTTTAGCGGAGTGATATTGTGAGAGCAGCTTATGAACCTACAGATGAAGAGTGTGAGTGGAAACAAGATGAAGAGGAAGAGCTGACAGTAAGTAAGCAGGTACAGGTGATCCATGCCTGCATGCTCTACAAATGCCACCACTTTTTCATCATTCTTGTGATTTATTCAGTCGTAACTTGACTCTGTCTGTCTGGCTCTTTGCCTTTACCAGGAGGAAATGAAGGAGAAGGCCAAAGTGGAGGAGGAGAAGAAAGACGAGGAGAAGGAGGACCCTAAGGGAATCCCAGAATTCTGGCTCACGGTTTTCAAGAACGTCGACCTTCTCAGTGAAATGTTGCAGGTAGGGAGAGGATGAGTGAAAGCAGGTCATGCAACACGGGTATTTACTCCTGCAGTTTCTTTTTTTGGTCCTTGCTGCCCTCTAGTGATGTGAAAGTGCACCTTTTTTAGCTGATTAAATGGGCATCATGAAACTGCAGTTTCATCCAGCTTTTTCAAAGGATGACTCGTAATGTCATTTAATGATCATGGTGTTATTAGAGCATGAAACTTGGCTAATCAGGGCTGTTATCGGTAACGCAAATAAAATATTTGAACAAACTTGAACCAGTTTTATTTTAGGTACTTGCTAAAGCATTTTCTAATTCTAGTTAGCTAAAATAAAACTCATTTAAAGCCATTTAGACAAGTTAAAATCATCATAATGATGGAAAATGTTATGGCAAATTCAGTCTAAAATGTATAACAGAATCTCAATCATTCTAAAATGTCATCGCAGTCACTTGTGTGCTTGGTTTTCATTTTATAATGTATGTTTTTATTAATAGCAAGTAGAACAGATTGATTAAAATGTTTTGTTTTTTTTTCCTACGCAGGAACACGATGAACCGATCCTCAAGCACTTACAAGACATTAAAGTCAAATTCTCTGATGCCGGCCAGCCAATGGTGAGCCTGAGAGTTTTTGTCGTCCGTGAGACGCTTGATCTTGCAGTTTTCTCACTGTTTTGTGTGTTTGTTGTCCTCAGAGTTTCACGTTAGAGTTCCACTTTGAGCCCAATGATTTCTTCACAAACACAGTCCTGACAAAGACCTACAAAATGAGGTCTGAGCCAGATGAGTCGGATCCCTTCTCGTTCGACGGGCCAGAGATCATGGGCTGCACGGGGTACGGCTCAACTTCTGAGTGCATTGATGCGAGCGTGTTCACCTGTGAGTCTGGAGACTGATGTCTGTGTTTTCAGATGCACGATTGACTGGAGTAAGGGCAAGAACGTCACACTGAAAACCATTAAGAAGAAACAGAAACATAAGGGACGTGGCACAGTTAGGACGGTCACCAAGACGGTTCCCAATGATTCGTTCTTCAACTTTTTCTCTCCACCCGAAGGTAGAAATCCTCAACTATATAGCTTTTTTAATGCATGTTAACATCATTATAATGGTTAATCGGAGAATGTTGTTTGCTAATGCTAAACTCCTCTTCTTTTCAGTTCCAGAAAGCGGTGAACTGGTAAGATCTTTTATTTTTACTTTATTTCCAGCCATGCATGAACATTTTGTGAACATTTTCTTATTCTTAATTTGGATACTTTTATCAAAGCTGCTTTATTGGTTTTGTGAAGAATTTTTAACATGTAATCTTGAAGTAGGTTTGTTGAATCTGATGTTTTGGCTAGAGATGCATTGATCGATTGGCCTGTGACAAATTTTTACTATGAATACTTTGAGATTTCTGTTGGGAGTAAGCTTCTGTTAGACCCAGCTGAAAAACTTAAATCCATGTTAATTTAATAGCTCTTTATACATTGCAGTCGGTGCATCTCTAAATTTAACCTGTAACCATGAAGTGTGTAGGTTATGGGTTGGCGTCTGATGGTTTGTTTTTGTGTTCAGGACGAGGACTCAGAGGCTGTGTTAGCAGCAGACTTTGAGATCGGTCACTTCATCCGAGAGCGCATTGTTCCCAAAGCTGTTCTGTACTTCACCGGCGAGGCCATCGAAGATGACGATGATGACGTGAGTGAATGAGGCTCATCCTTTGTCATGATGTGAAATGCTTATTTTTTTGCCAATTATCTGACCTCTGTTTCTGTATTGTCCAGTATGATGAGGAGGGAGAGGAAGCCGATGATGAGGTTGGTCTTCATTGGTTAGTCTCACTTTTATCCTCATAACACCCTCGTCTGTTTGTTAACGGTGTTTGTAATCTACAGGAGGGTGAGGAGGAAGCCGATGAAGAAAATGATCCAGACTATGAGCCCAAGGTAAGAGTCCAGTGCTCATCACTGCAGTCTGATACTGAGATCTCAACATACAGAATACATGCGGTCACCTCCACTCATGCATCTCTGCCTCTCACCCTCAACTGCTAATTCTCCTGGCTAAAATCACCGTTTACGCTTTTTTATGCACAGCTTTCTTTGGTAGTCAAAGTAATCCAATTGAGAGCAATTAATTGTTTTCTTGCCGAGTGGATAAATGACTGCTGTTGGCCTCGTCTCTGTGAACATCAGCTTGGCTGTCAGTGCAGGAGCGTGACTTTTGACCCTGATTTATAAACCTAATGTGGTAATGTTATGTAAATGCAACCCTACTAGAGTCCATTTGCACTGTAGCGCTCCCATTTTTCACTGAATATTGCTCTTAACTTTTAAATGCTTCACTCTGAAAGACTTTTTAGAAGTACAGTAATACCTCTTGTTCCAAGAGCTCGTAACTCAATTCTCCTACACCAAAACAATTTTCCCCATAAGAATGCACTATAAATAACATGATTCGTTCCACAACCATAAATACCCATTTTAAATTTTTTGGTTTAATCCTATTTAGTTAAAATTATAAACATTAAGATAATGGAATGAACGAGTTAAGGGGTGAGAGGCTGTCGTTAGGATATTTCCAGTAAAAATGCGCGTGAAGATGCTGAGCGTTAGGACTTTACCACAAGAGTGCGCGTGGCCGAGGGAAGTTCTCGCACTACAAAACAATGCTCGTATACAAAGTCACTCGTAAACCGAGGTATTACTGTATTGCATATTTGCTTTTCTTCCCTGGCTTCATTTTTCACTGTTACACCACTTTATTCAACCAAATCGCTGTTCTTAATGAGACCGAAGCATCACTACATTTATCTTCTCGGCACTCCTTCTGTCAGCATGTCAGTTCTGCCCGTGCATCTCCTCTTTCTCAAAGCATGCACTCGACTAATCAAACATCATTCGTTTAGAGTAGGAAAATAATAACTTTAGTAAGTTACGACATAACATGTTAACTTTTCAAGCACTTTGGCACCTTGTGAGTTCCTCTCTAAATTTCTCCTCAATAGGTGTAAGTGATGTCTGTAGTAACCCTGCCCTGGTAGGTATCACTCATGAATCAATGTGTCCCTGTCGCGTTTTGAATCCCTTCCCATCATTCCACCCGTCCCCACACTAATCTCTAACCTGCTCCGTTGTTGTGCTTGTTTTCCTGCTCTAACCATCGTGAGTTGGCATTAGCATCTGTATTGTTTCTGTATGTTGAATCATCTGGTTTGCTCTCCGATTTGACTTGTTCCCTGCCGGAGTCTTTTCACGCTGAGGGTGGGAAAGACTGGCCACACTCGTTCTGTCATACCATTGGTTCAGTCATTGATTGCTGTTCATCCTTGCGGCCCCATGAGAGATTTTAATGATTGAATTTAAATTATGAAACTTGTACAGTTTTAAAGTAACATTTCTTTATAGCTCTATCAAATTAGTTTTCATTTGGCCAAATTCTGAGTTCATTTGAATTCTTCTGTTTTAATGGTTTAAGTTAATAATTTAAAAGCAGGTCTAATCAAGATAGAAAATCAAGGTTTTTTTTAAAAATCCTTTCTCTGTTCCCCCAAAGATAGATTGGTTTGACAAATATCCCAAGGTATAAAATATTTAATTAATCTTTTAGAATGTAAGCAAATAAAAAATGACTATTAATATTAATAAATTATAACTAATTCCTTAAATTATATCTCTGTTGTCAGAAGCCAATGTTCCCTTTAAACACACTTTATACTAATGCGTCTACCTTTGAGAAACAATTTATTTTGGGTAAGGTTTTAAAAAGTAATTTTAAACATCTTATTTTTTAATAATTAAATCTGACTTGCCATGAACACAGCCATCGAAGCTGGAATTGTTAATGGAAAGGAAAACGAACATAGCCATTCCTGAAAGTCAAACGGTAGAGTGGTGCTTGCAGCAACAAGGTCATGGGTTTGTGAGAACTGATGGGAAGTCAATGTTTTCTTTGAATGCAATGCAAGTCGCTTGAGAGAAGCCGAAATGTAGAATCTAGAAAAACTTATCTTATTTTCACAGTTTGTTGAACAATACAGTGTGTGTTGTGAGTGTGAAATAGAAAAATGCTTGTGTAGTTTTACTAAATTCCTTATTAATTTAGTTTTTTGCTGGTTGGTTGATTCAGTCTGTTTTCCACATCATGGAAGCCATAGAGCCGTACGTCCCTCAGTTTGTGGCAGTGTGATTTGATTGGCTGAGGATCCAGCTGTTGGTTTTACAATTGAAATGGTTTTGTGTGCATGAGAAGTAACACTCCCCCCTCCTTCTCTTTCCAGAAGGATGCCAACCCCCCAGAGGAATGCAAACAGCAGTGATGGCGGCGCCCGCCTCCTTCAGGATCCCCTACACTGTAACGGCTTCAAACAAACATAGTTACTTACCGCCTTACAATGTTTTGTATTTTTCTTGGTAGAAATAATTGAAAAAAATAAATAAAAGGATTTCAAGATTTTTGTTACAAAAAGAAAAACATCTCCTATTGGGAGCCGTTGCTCATGACGCATAGTATTTTACTAGACCGGTTTCTTTCTTTCATTTTCCTCTCCTCTCTGTATAAATGGTTAGAATGCAGAAAATCCCTCAAAGCATGACACTTGTTTCTTCACTGCTAAACTAGTTGGGTTCTCGTGAAGTCTTTTGTATTGCTCTTAGACAACAGCTGTGGAAAGACTGTCCGGTTTACAGGAAAAGGGATTCCTTTACGCTCTGAGCAACCAAAGCAGCGGCACGGAGACCGTCCGCTCGACAGGGTGGCACGAAGGTGCTCGTTCGGTTTAAACCCCCCCCCCCCCCCCCCCAGGATAATTCAGCTCTCGCGTTAAACATTCCACACAGTGACCCGCTATTTCAGCTACAGGTTCAGAGACATTTAAGTTAAACAGTTTTCCGTCGGTGGCGACTGATGTACATTCCACATCTGTGAGAGGTTTGTTCTTCAGTAGACGCTCTGCTGAATGATTTTATTCCTTTCGTTTTTCTCTCTCCCTTGGAGCACTTTTTGTCATGCGTCGGTAGCGTCTTTTTCCAACGTCGATTAGACCAAGTGCTTAACGTTTTGCTGGCTTGCCGTAATTCAGGTGGTTCTCTGCTCATGCATCTCTCCAGAATGCACTTATGATCCCGACCTCATTGGAGGATTACACTTTGAATGCGAGAACCTGATTAGAGGAGCCAGTTTAGGGAGTCTCTAGTTTGTTTCTGAGCTCGGCCCTGAGTGATGCTTGTGGAGTAGACTGGTGGCACGCCACCCTCTGTTTGGCAGGCCTATCACTGTGAAGGGGTGCGACTGACTGTCTGTCTGTCTGTCTGTGTGTTTGTGTGTGTGAATGTGTGCACTAAGAGGAAGGTGTTCAACGTCTCCTCTCACTCGTAGCGCAGCCCAGCAGGTCTGAAGCAGATAGAGCAATATTTTCACTCAGAAAAACCCCAAACGCCGCAGTATCCCGTGTCGTGGCCCCGGCTCTGTGCACACGTCTTGTGCAGACCGTCTGGCTCGTCGATTAGCAGCAGGGGGTCTTTCTGGTTCCCCTCAGCAGCTGTTGTCAAAGCAAAATGCCATGCTACAAAATACTAATGTACTCAATAACTGTACGTGGATGTATATTCATGAAAAATAAATTGGTAAAATGTGTAACCTTTTCTCCCACATTTTTATTTGTGTGCATGGGTTTAAAGTTCTGACTGAATCTCTACACTTTGGCCATTTTAAGAGTACTGTAATTGTAAACGTTATTCTGATGGTCTGTTGCAAATTCTGTGAATATTTATAGTCATTCTTTGACTCCACAAGGTGGCAGTGTTTAGATTCAAGTGATTGCACATTAAAATGTATCATTTTTCATAGCTTTCCTGAAGCTCAAACAGAACGGCACTTGCAACATCAAGGTCATGGGTTCAATTCCCAGGGAAAGCAAGAACTGATTGGAATGTCAATGTGTTTCTTGAATGCTTTAAGTAAAAGCATCTGATAAATGCAGAAATGTTAAATTGAGTGTTCAAATAATCTATGACTTTTTAGTGATAGTCTTTCGAGCAACATCAAGTAAATATGGTTTACTTGGTTTCGGTTTAAACGTAATGGAAAAGGACAAAAACCTATTTCATCACAAGAATTTAAAGTTGCTCTACTGGATAATAGCTTGATATTTCTATTTTTTGTTTGCAGACTTGATCGAAGCCGTTTATTCATTTGGTATATTAAGACCATTTAAATGTCTGCTTTTAAACTAATCATAATCAACTAAGTCATTTCAACTTAAATTACGTTAATCTGACAAGAGTTGTATCTTAACTCAAGAATTGCTGAACGTATTTTGAGCGACCTAACATCAACGTAACACATTTTAACTTGAATTTTTGTAGTTAAATGTTTTTATATAGTCATTTAGTAGCTATATTAACTGAAATTTCAGTATTGTTTCAGTATTGCTATAACCATATTTAATAAATATATGCAAAGAATCTATTTGAACTGAAATGTTTTCTCAAGACGTTAAGCGATGCTATTGTATTTTAGGCTTTTGCATTTTGTGATTTTTACATGTTGGCATTTAATCGTATAATGCAACTCCTTATGATTCCCATTAATGTGGGGCTGGTTGTGCGCGCGCGCGCTGATGTTGGCGAGTTGAGCGCGTGCTTCACTCATACGGTGGGCGGTCCGCGCGTGAAAGAAAACCCCCGTGCGCGCTCCGTCCCGACCCTCATAGTCCTCGCAGACCCGGGACACCCCAACCCGAAGCCAGACACCCTCACAGGCTCGTTGCATGCGATGCTGGAGTCCGGCGCGCGCGTGCTGAAGGAGGGCGCGCTGGAGAAGCGCAGTGACGGGCTGCTGCAGCTCTGGAAGAAGAAGCGCTGCGTGCTGACCGAGGACGGGCTGATGCTTCACCCACCCAAACACCACCACCAGCACCACCACGACACCGGCTGCAAGGTGAAGGAGCTGCACTTCGCCAACATGAAGACCGTGGACTGCGTGGAGCGCAAGGGGAAGTACGTGTACTTCACGGTGGTGATGTCTGAGGGCCGGGAGATCGACTTCAGGTGCCCGCAGGACGAGGGCTGGAACGCCGAGATCACCCTCCAGATGGTGCAGTACAAGAACCGACAGGCGATCCTGGCCGTCAAGTCCAGCCGGCAGAAGCAGCAGCAGCTGCTGGTGGTCTCCTCGCAGAAGATGCTGCGGAACGCTCAGTAGGACGCCGGGAAGCTTCTCCGGAGGACTCGTGAAAGCGCATTACACCATCGGTTCGGTGTCACCTTGTGCGCTTGGACCCGCGCACGGACGCTCTTCATGCACAGCTGAATTACCATCGTTATGCGAGCCGGGAATACAATAATAGACTGTAGAGGAGGGGCCGGGGCAAGTTGTCACATCGAGGTTTATTGTCTAGCTCTTGAATTAGGAGTTTTGTGGATTCTGCCCTCCAAATGAGAACTGTAATATTTCTTTTATAGCGTTAAGGTGATATAATGAAGCTACATCTGAGATTGTGTTCTCCAGAAATGGGGCAAGTTGTCACACGATCAAATTAAGTTGGTCAATTATTTACGCTGGTCTTTATTTTGGTAAATTTAATCTAAAACAAATGTGACGACATGCCTCAGTGAACTGTATGGCGTAAGTGTTCAAATGTACAAAGCAAAGTACTTTAAAGTCTGTCTTTATACAGAAACCGCCTGAGTGTGAAAGGCGTGACATCTAACCCCGGTCTCTCTCACTTGTTTATGGGTTGTAAATGTGAAACGCCTTTGGTGCATCACCGTTCGTCTGTCTTGAACAGAAGTGCCACCATCACTTTCCATTTCAGCACGGTTTCATTCGCCAGTCTTGTGCGGCTCTGGACTTGTAATCAATATCTTCCGGGAGACCTGAAAGGCCCTTTTGTTACGGTCCAGTCTGCATGTGCAGGGATTTTAAAGAGACACGCATCCAGTGGACAATCACTGGACTCCTGAAATCTAGTCAGATCCACCACCAGATCTTTAATGATCTCTGATGCCTGACCAGCGGAGATGCTCTCGGCGTTTAGCCGGCCCATGAAATATTATATATTTATTTGTACATACATTTTGTAATAGGTCATTTGCATATCTGAATGTTGGGTTACATCTCATAAAGTACACTTGCCTTTACAGATGCATTTCTCAGAATAAGCTTTTGATTTTTGATTTTATTTGTGTAACTGGTTTGAATGGAAGATTCACATGTGACCAACACTGTTGGTTCTTTTTGTTGCTGTTCAAACCAAAGAATGCACTTCACCGTTGTCAAAACGTTTTATTGGATGGATCTACATCATGTTGGCATGTTACAACCCGTACTCTGTTACGGTTCGTTCATTTTAACTATGAACATTGACCGTGCCATTGACCTGAGTCAGTGTAGACGCCATATTTGATGCAGTGATTGATGTGCATTGATTTCCATTTTCTTCCAGTGGAAATGGGGGCGAAAAAAGACTCAAACGTCTTCTCTTCACAGACCCGTTTCATTCACGCCAGAATAAATGTGGCCTCTATCCTGACTGAGGATGTTGATCTATGTATTCCGATCAATAGTGCATTGCAGAACACTTTTCTCAGTCGAATGCACGGCGACAGAACTGACCTGGATGTTGTTGAGTCATCAGAAATGCTCGATGATCTGCTGTCGAGTCTGTGCGATCGTGATGCTGTTTGCTTTGTGTGAAAATGACATTTTTTGACCTTTCCTTATGCTGGTGTGAATGCCACTTTCATACCTTTGAAATATACATTCCATTTCAAATGAGTGTTGCATCTTTGTCTTTGCTTAGTTCTGGGATTTCATGGTACAGAAAGATCAAACACATCAACACTAACTTAAAACTAGGTTGCTTCCTTAAACTCTTGCTGTGTCTCGACTTGAAAATGAGCCGTAGAAGAAGATGCTGAGAATGCAAAATCATTTGCATTGCATTACGAATTGCGTTCATTGCACAGTCACTTGCTCGAGTTCTCATTCACGTTTCCAGTGCGTCTCGTGTCTCCTCCTGTCAGCTCTGTGAAGCACTCGCCCGTCTTCCTGAGCTATAAGTGGAAGCCGTTTCCTAGAATAATATTTCACTGTCAGAGCTGTCAGTAAGACGAAGTGTTGGCGACGCATCTACTCCTCCGAACACACCCGGAGAAGCCGACTAACTTAATTAAAACCCGGATGCTAAATCAGAACAAGCACTCGATGCAGGACAACCGTGAAGGATGTGTGCTACACGTGACCTTTGTAGACGAGTGCGGCTTCGTTACATCACACTACTGTACATCAGTGTCATGTAATAGTCTCGGATTTGGGATGTGATCAGCAAGTGTGGGAGGAAGATTCAGAAGTCATGCTGACAGACGCATGTGTGCTGAGATTCTTTCAAAGGCCTCGCACGGCATTATGGGTGAGAGCGTGTAAAAACGGCAGACTGCCTCATTCTCGGCCCAATGCCCACCCATACCCCCCTCCTCCCGATCATCTATTTTTATGCCGGTACACCTCTGTGTAATCCGAGTTGTCTTCCAGGAATGCCACTCTTATAGATGCTGATCTCATGTGTTTACGAACTACATCCGCTTGTCACAGTATCATAAATGGCATTTACTCCACCAATATGACTTTCTGTACTACAAACCAGGGTAAATGGACGTTTTACACATCCTCTTGAATACGTTTTTTACCCACAATCAGTTCCTTAAACGATCAAACATCCATTAACTGCTGGAGCCACGTTAGATTATGCTATCGTTGCACCAGAAATCACTGGCCCATTACTTCTAGTCTGCACTTTGGCTGAAGCTTCAGCAGTGTTTCTGCTGCAAAATCATTGTAATTTTCTAATTGCCAGTTAATCGGTGTAATCATTTACTCCTTCCGGCAGTCGTGCGGAATTAAACGAAAGCTAATTATCAGAGCAGTAGGTGTAGGATGGAGAGATGTGCTGAAAACGAGCCAATGACAGAGCCGGAGGGCGGCAGTGACTGTTTCATACGCTTATTTATGTATTTGTCTTTTTTTCTTTTCTTTTGCGAGATGTTTGCTCGGTTCCAGAACCATGTGAATTGTCTTGCTTTCTACATAGTTCGCTATCTTCCAAAACGGCCTACTAAATGAAATCCAACACTGCTCATACGGGCCGAGCAATTCCCAAACAATTCAGTTTGATGAAAAGATTTCAGTGTGTAAGCTAAGGTCATGAGACACAAAAGTCGCAAAACATAAAACGAATAAACATGAAGATACATGACACAAGTATTGGTTGAAAGTAGTATTTTTTTAAATATTGTTCCGTTTTGAAAATAAATTTGGTTTTGGTCTCGGATACTTTCCCTTCCTGTAATGTCAGCATGTCAGCTGATGATAATGATTGTCAGATTAACCCGATGAAACCCCCATCTGGCCGGCTCGTTAGATATTTGCTATTAAAAGGATATTTGTTATTAACTTCATGGCTGTGGAAAGAGCTGACAAAGACACACCGGTTATGTTGTCTTCCGGTCAGATGAGGAACAAAGTTAATGAATACTGTCTGCTATTTGCCCCCCCAAAACACGTGAGTTCAAACATGTCCGAATTGACCGAATCGCTAATGAACATTTATGAACTGTTAAAAGGATTTGACCAAAGGAAAGTTTCTTTAATCAAAAGCAGAACAAATGTGATGGAAATATCTTTATGACTTTGACTTTTTTTATTAATTAGAGTATGTGATGGAAATAAAACTGTTTTAGGTAAGATATGTACATGAAGTCTGTCATTGGCTCAATCGGGTGCAAAACGTTAATGTAAAGTAATAACAACCTCAATATGTGTTAATATAGAACTTTATTTGATTGTGTGAGTAGATACCAGGCCATAGAGTAGAAATTATGCAATGATGTCACTGTATGTGACATAAAAAGAACATATAAATCAAGTTGTTTAAAGGAACCAAGGTCAATCACTTTAGTTTTTTGTAATTTCATAGCCGTGAATATTGCCATTGTTGTGGCAGTGGCTAATGCAAAAATCAAAGATGTTATGTCCAAATCACAGGAAATTTGACGCAACACGATTTCGGTTGATTTTGAATCTAAAAACCATCACACTCGACGTCTGTGTAAGTTACCAAAAACAAACCACAAACTCACAACTATGTTCAGTTTAGAGCAATTACATCGCTCAAGATCCGGATGTGAGTCCTGAATAATAACAACCAAACTGTGCAGGAACGCAACCGGATGATACGGTCAGATGTGAACGCAATGTCAGATTTCAGCTCGTGAAAACAAACGAAACATTGTGAAATGCTGAATGCACTTTTATATTATGATAATTATTCATTATAAGTATAAATGGTCCTTTAAAAGGATAGTTCACTCAAAAACATCCCTATTTGTCCCCCATATTATGCCTGTTTTGTTACACATGTAATTCATAATATCTTCTTTTTTTTCATACTTGATAAATGTGACAGAATTTAAATTTTTAGGGTGAACTATCACTTTAAGAACATTAAATTACCTTTAATGTAATTTTTTCAGGTGTATTTGAAAAACTATGACAAATTCTAGCTGAAAGACATAAAGCATCTATAACTTTAAATCTCCTGTCGTAACACTTGACTTTGGCCCTTGTGTCTGTTATGGGTGAGTGATCTCTCAAACAGAGAGCCCTTTCTCTCTCTCTCTCTCTCTCTCTCTCTCTCTCTCTCTCTCTCTCTCTCTCTCTCTCTCTCTCTCTCTCTCTCTCCAGCCTGCACCTGTTCCCGTTCACCCTGAAGCCAGTCAGTCCAGTCTTCATTAGCACAGCTGCCGCCGCCCCTCAGCCCACAAGACAGGAAGTCAGATTAGATACAGAATGTCACCTTGCCCATATCAAGCGCTGGCGACCAGAATAAGACACATGACGCATGATCATGTGGGTGATTTACATCAGTGAGTGAGTAAACACTGCAGAAAGTCTTATCTAGGAGTAAAAACAAACTTAGAATATGCCTCTGTTAAAATGTCGGTTAAACTTTACTTGAGGCCTTTCTGTATAATGCATTATTTTTTATAAATAAGAAGGAAAAAGCATTACATTCACAGATTTGTTGCATCTGAAAATGGTTGTTTATTACACTTTCCGTGTAACAATGAATAGATAAATAACACTTTACAATAAGGTTTCGTTTGTTAACATGAACTATAAATTCATTAATTTTGGCCAATGCTAATCTGTTATTACATGAATATTTTTTAACGATCAATTACAAAGGTTAATATAAACGCTGTAAAATATGCTGCTCATTATTAGTGAATGTATTAGCTAATGTTAATAAATGTGTTTCAACAGTGGTTACAATTATTAATTAGATCATACATTGTATTATAAGGTGGATTAATGCATTAAAATATATAATTCCTTGTTTATGAAGGCTTCAAGTAAAGTGTTATCGAACTGGATGAAAGTGGGAAAAATGTCTGGACAATTTTAGGGAAATGAATCCAAAGTAAAAATCAATTGTTCAGAAGTTGCTCTTTCTGTTTTTTGGAGCTTTAGCGGGAATTTGTTTCATTTATGCATACCTTTATCTCAGATTTTGCTCCTGAAACTGACGAATGTTGTACAGTAAAATGAATATGGGTTGCAACTCAGATTATTTGGTGAGAAATGCTCTTGACTTTTAGTTGCAGGCACAGTTTGAGGCGTTAGTGAGATCTGTAGAGGAGAAACATGTGAGATATTTTTCCTCTAGACCGTGTCTGTTTGTTCAGTTCACTTTATGTTTTTCTTTCTACATGTTCAAAATTCAAAGTACTTGATTTGCTTGCTCAGTGGTTTTTGAATGTGTGTTCAGTCCCCTTTAAAAAAAAACTCTCAAGGATTTGTTGTTGACTTTAGTTCTGCGTTTGTCAGCAAAAGTGAGTTTAAGTGCTTCCTTGTGTGTGTTTAGGATCAGTGTTTTCACACACCCACACAGTCCAGGTGTTGCTTAATTCACGAGTCCATCGTATTTCACAGGAAACCGCTCAAGGTCACCGATAAGACGGCGTCTGAGAGGAACACGCTGGAAACTCGAACAAGGCTCTGTAGCCCAAGAAAATCAATTGTCTTTCTTCCCAAATGATGCATGCACAACGTTAAGGAATTATTTTCTCATCCGTCCATTTTTTAGACTGAGATAGCCAACTGAGCACATGTTGGATAGACGGATGGAGTAACAAAAGCCGATTCACATCCGACAGAGTTTCAGCTCTGAAATGAGGCGAGAGCGCTTGACATTTGAGAATATTACTCAAGTTCAGCTTCTCCCTGCCTATAAGGTTTCTGGGTAATTAAATAACTCCCAAACATACCCATTCAAATGATCTTTTGACATTCAAATCAGCCGAGGTTTCCCCTCAGTACCGCCCAACTTTTTTGAATAACAGACCAAAGGAAACCTGCCAGACGATTGTCCTGTGCGATAAAGTGAAATATCAATATCCTGAAGATAGTTTTGCATGCAGGATTCCCACACTCGTAGGGAAGGTTTTTTTTTTCCAGTTACAGTTTTTAAAGGCTGTTGGTTGGGAAAAAGACAGCAAGAGCAATATAATAAAAGACACCAATGATTAGTCAATAAATAATTCCATTTATTAATAATCACAAGTGCTGTTTGCGCAATGCATTGTTTACGTTGCACTTTACACAATACAAAAACAATTAGGAAAATAACTGTTAATCTTAAAAAATTCATCAATTATGAAATAATTTCAAAAGAAAACAGTGTCAGTACATTTCAATAACAGTGTAAATGTCATAAAGTTTATCAATTACACCAAAGTAGTTACTGTGAAACAATTTTCACTGGTAAATTTCACAAATAATTTAATTGAAGAAAGGGAAATCAACACGTTCAATTAAGTGTGAAATATTAATGTGCAAGGAAATAGTACTTTCTTGTAAAACGTTCTCTAATTGTCTCTGACTTTTAAAAATCATTGTTTACAATGCATGAAGCAAATTAGATTCAGCTGTAAAGCGGCTCCGCAGGAGGCACTGGTGGTGTTATTCACTTTAATGTTGATTCAGTTCACTTCAGTGACAATGTCAATGTTGCAAACTTAAAATCTGTATTCAGTTCAGGTTTTGTTCTCTAGTCCGATCATGTCAGTGCAGCCAAAAGATGTTCAGAGTGGTTTTAGTGTGTTTGTTTGAGTCATTGGTTTCTTACTGGCTCAAGTCTATGGAAATACTAAGTTAAGAGGGCATGAATGAAGCACATTTTGACAGTGTTTCTCAAGGAATGAGTGTAATTTCTTAGATGTGTGGAGGCCATTGGATTTGTGAGTCAGTTGGGAGATGAGCGCTTGTTTATACAGGAGTCTGGTGCTGTTTTGAATGAGGGGTGTGTGACCTCAGCGGGACGGTCCCACCCTTTCCTCCCCCTCATAACCGCCACTTCTGGAGAACACTCGCCGTTGGCTATGAAAATTGTTCTTTCATTGCTTTGTACTTCTCAGTCCTTAGAGTTCACCTGTGTGTTCATTAACACCAACAGCATCCTCACAGTGCAAAAAAAGAGTTGTTTCCTAGCAAAAATCTTAAAACAACAAAATTATGTGATAAGCAATATTGGATAAAATATTAAGACTACAAGTGAAAATATCTTAATATCTTATGGTTGCCTCCCAAGTAAATTTATCTTGTTTTGTGTATTTTTAGGACTGAAAAATTTGGCAAAAATGCTTTATGATAATATAGATTTTTAATGAACAAGGATGAATACACTGTTCCACTAGGACATTTTTATTTTTAAATGAACTATGCCTTTAAGAGTCATGTGGAACATCTCAACTCAATCTGCGCTTAAGGGGAAACATCAATAGGAATCATGTGCTTTTTGTTGAGGGTCAGATGACCTCAGATCATCTGAAGATAACTCTGCTCTGTCTTAAGCAGAAGGATTAGTTGCGGATTGTGTTCGCACTGTGAGATCTGTGTTCGAGTGAGAGATGAGCCGATATAACATGGAAATGGTCATAAAGCTGACTCACTGCTCGTTCTGCAGGAGAATCGTGTTTGTTTTTAAGGTGTGAGCTGTCTGACTGTGAGGAAGTGACCGACAGAATGTTACAAGACTCCTTTCCAAACCGCAATGAGCAGCATAACTAGACAGCATCACTCCCAATGTGAAGATATCATCCAATATTGTTGATATGTTTTCTAAGGCCAAGGTCAGGTTGTTCATATAGCACTTCATATAATACAGATTGTTTCAAAGCAGCTGCAAAAAAATAGCTAGCTAAAAACAATAGAGCCATCGTGGATCGACCTTGTCGGCACAACACATCCCACAGATACTCAATTGGATGGAGATCTTGGGAATATTGAGGCAAGGGCAACACCTTGAACTCCTCATGTTCCTCTAACCATTCCTGAACAATGTGTGCAGTGTTGCAGAGTGCATTATCCTGCTGAAAGAGGACACTGGCGTCAGGAAGCACCACTGTCGTGTAGGGGTTTACCTGACCTGCAACAGTGTTTAGGAAGAAAGTAAAAGTGGACATCCACATGAATGGCCAGATCTAGGGTTTCCCAGCAGAACAATACCCTGAGCTTCACACTCCATCCATTCTCACACAATGCATCGAGGACTCATCACCTGGAACAACATTTCAATCAACCAATCAGATTTGAGAGACAAGCTTACAGTTTTTGTCAAGTTTTAGTCTTACAACCAGAGATAGGTGCTTCTACATCAGTTTTACAGTATTCACCCTCTGATTTTAGGGATAATGCATGGGTAGGCTTAGGGTTAAGGGTAGGGATAGGGGTGGGACTACATTTTCGATCTGGAACGTTGTTCCAGGATCAACAAAACATGAACATGTCTTGGCAAAATCACGTGACCTGTGATGCACTGTATGTTGTATCCATCATTACAATTTTGTGTGACTTTTGCCACAGTAGACCTTCTGTTGGCTCGTTCCCTCGTGCATCGATGAGCCTTGGGCGCCCAACAGCCTGTCGCTTGTGGTTTGTCCCTCTTTGGATCACTGTTCACACCAATACTGACCGGGAGCAACGTGCAACCCTTGCTTTTCAGAAATACTCCAGTCGTCTTGCCATGACAATTTGGCCCTTGTCAAAGTCGCTCAGATCTTTATTCCTGCATACAACAGGTGGATTACGAGAACTGATAGTTTGCTAATCATCTAATCTATCCAAACTTTAGCCCATATATAGGCAGTATACAGCCAGGCAGCTCACTGGTGTTTGGAACAGCTGTTTAGTTTCCCATTAAAAATAGTCACACTGTGAAATACAGTAAACTGGCAGTCCCACCCCAACCGACCCGTTGCCGGAGCAGAAACTCTCTCAGACGCACCACATGCTGCCAATCAGGGATCAAAGGGTGGGAAATGGATTAGAGGGGCGGTGAGGTTGGCGTCCTTGCACATGCTGGGAGATTAGAGGGCATGATGTGCCTCAGCCAAGAGCCCTTAAAAACCTCAACACTTCCAGCTGCAAACACATAGTCTTGTGCTCTTAAGGTTATGTCATTCACACCCACTCGAACCAAACATCCGGTCAACTCATTGCAGCCACGTACCGACACATGACGTTAAAAATGACTTTCTAAATATGGATTTTTGTCGTGGTTTAAAGTAATACATCTAAGCATTGTCAAATCAAGATACACTTACTTGAGAAGCAAAATGGCAAGACATAAAGTCTGGTTTTCTGAAAAGATAAGTGGCTTCTCAGCTAACAGCTAATGTTCTACAAAGTTTATGTGAACGTTAACGTTATGTTCTCTGAGCGTTCAAAGAGTCCAGAAAAAACATTATTTCTTGGTTATGTGAAAGTTAAGGAAACACGCCATTTGATCGTTTTGCAAACATTATGGGAACGTTACTTTTGAATGTTCTCTGAACATCCCGAAACAAGTAGCGCATTTAAAAAGCTTTAGATGAACATCCAACTAAAACATCGTTCCATGAACGACATATGAATAATTTGTTTGTGCTAACGTTTTGAGAACATTATTAAAGATTGGTTAACTTTGAATGAACATATTAACAACACTGGAAGAACGTTTGTTCATAACTTTGAGAAAACCTTGCCACAATGTTAGCCAAAGTTCTGAGAACGTTCCCTGTTAGCTGGAATTATGCTTAAAATAATACAACTAATTTTCCCTTTAAATTTAGTTTTTTTAAACTTGCTTCATTTTGACTACTCAAGTAAATGTATTTTGATTTAAGAACGTTTAGGTATTTGTACTATAAAACTACCGTAATTTAAAATACTGAGTAAGAAAGTATTTTTTGCAGTGAAACAGGAAGACGACACATGCATGCTCTCAATATCACAGTGTTCTGGTAGAGAGTGTGAGTTTCTAAAGAACTGGCAGTGAAGTTCACACACACACACACACACACACACACACTTTCAGCACCTGCTGTCAGACGTGCTGAGCCGAGAAGAGATTTGTGGCTCTTCTCAGCACAATCTCAGGCGCCATTCAATCACAGAGAGACGCTGCATCAGCACCAGCAATAAACTCCCTCTCCTCCACCTTTCACACAGTTTGTGGCCACTAAATATACTAGTCCTACTATTAATAATCTAAACAATCCTGTTGGACATACTCTTCGTACTTGTATGGAATATGTTTAGGGTCTAACACTCATTTCATTAGCTTTAACATAAATGCAATAATGTACTGTATATTGTACAGTATGTAATGTAAACAAAACAGTTTGCAATAGAATGCAATGTTTAGCCCTCAAGTTTTGCCAGTTCAATCCAACAATTAGCATCTAGTTATACTGTTATCACATTGCTAATTTTATAATGATGGTTAAATAGAGAAATGCTTAACTTTATTGTTACTACTTTGGGGCAATTAGTTTTATTCATTTTCATTAGAAAATGAATAGACATGTTTTAGACATTTTCATTAGAAAAATGTCAAATACTCATTTAATGCAAATAATAATTGTGAATTTCAGACTAAATGAACAAATATACTGATTTATAGTCATTTATATTTCCATAAATGATTGTATTGTATTCATTGTATTCAGATTGTATTCATTTATTATTATGGAATTAACAAAGCCACTGAATAATTTTTTTAATAAAATTATATATATATATATATATATATATATATATATATATATATATATAGTTTATTATTATATATTATTATATATATAAATATATATATATTATAATATAATTATATATATATATATATGAAAGTGTGTAATGACAAACATCAAACATTTCATAATGTAGCATGCATCTTTTCCTGTATATTTAAGTCTAGATTTTAAAAAATCCCATTTTCTTAAAAAATATCTGGTTAATTAATGAACAGCTGAGCAAAAACAGAAAATTAAGCTGTGTGAACATTTTGTCCAGTTTTATGTTCATAATCCCTCTTTTGTGTTTGGGGTAGATTGACATTGGTTTGTTTAAAACCCAAACAGTGAAAGTCTAAGTTCTATGTTCTGGATTGAAGTCTGGACTCAATCCTCAACTTTCTCCAGAGTGTCAGAGATGCATCAGGCTCTCGGTACAGTGTTTCCAGTCAGTATCCCAGGGTTTCCTCTCACGTCAACTATTGTTTCCTGTTTTTTCTTTGCTCTTCTTTTTCACTCCATCTTTTTCCTTGTACTTTTCCACAGACTGCTGTTTCTATGGAAACAAAGAGCGAGAGGCCGGCCTGGGTTTGATGGAGCGCTGTCAGACAGCGAGGGGGAGGTCGAATCGTGTGTGTGTATGTGTGTGTGTGGCCCGGAGGGATTCTGAGGATTGTGCTCTATAGAAAAGGTAAAACTCCAGAAGAAGCCAAGCTTTTTTAGCACCTCCATCTCGCTCACAACCTCCAACGGTGGGTTTCAGTTTTATCCAGGGGTTGCAGAATGTGAGAATCTTCCAGAAAATAACTGAGCCCATAAAGCAAAGATCTTGTTTCTTCTTGACTGCTATCGGGTTAGATGGAGATGTTTCCAAAAAACCTCAGGAAATTGGCTCTTTGATCGTTTGAAAAGAGATGTTACATTGTGCTCAGAATGACTAGATCCAGTAGTCAGAGATCTAAATATATGAAAAGAAATTCTCATCAAACTATCGGTGCTGTGCTGTCCACATTATTATTTTATTTTATGGTCTGTAGGCGAATCTCATAATGTCCTTAAATGCATGTAAATAAAGCAAAAAGTTTTTTTTTATGCTTATTCAATTGACTTTTATTTCAATTGATTCATTTTATATATATATATATATATATATATAGTTTCATATTTATTAATTGTTATTATATTAACCCTTTCCAAAACAATAAAACTTTCAATTTGAAAAAGTAACAAAAAAAATTCATTACAGCTATGAAAATTTTGAAGGAAAATGTGATTAATTGTTATGCAAAAAACATCTACAGTCCTAAAAGTTGGCTTAATTTTATTTCTGCTAATTGTTTATTTCTAGCATTGTGATTCTGAGGTGAAATATGGCTCTGCATGTTCCTGCCAGTTTGTCTGACATTCACTCCTTATGTCAACACAATAAGTGTCAAGGAGCTTAAAAAATATTCTGTGAAACATCTGTGACAAAGTTCAATGATAAATGACAGATCCATTATGTCTCTCTTGAGCTGTGAAACAGCAACATCTGAGCAATAAAATGTCCTTTGGAAATACATTATCATAGTAAGAGGGCAGATAGTGGAGGAGCCTAAAGCCACAGAGCAGGAATACCAGCAATGGTTAAAGGACAATTACGTTATAGAAACGACCATTTGTCATGCACTTCCTTTTCAGCCTTAATAGACTGGAGTATCTGTTGAGCCCGAGGCACATGTACCACATGTTTTCTGTGTTTAAATGACATTCAGCCCACAGCTGCTGTACGGTGGATCAGCTGGATTGTAAACTCATCAACGGCAGATCAGACGCCTTGAGAAGTTTCTCTTCACACAGTGTCTCGTGAACTATGGCTCAGTTTTATGCATAGTCCCACAGCTCCAATAGATAAGCAAACAACAGTAAAAAGATGCGTTAACATTCATTTATTTGATTTATAAAACGTGTGCTCTCTGAAAACAAACAGACTTTGAGATGTCAGTGTGATAATGGTCGTAATTTATCAGATGATAATGCTGGTACAGTCGTTTTTGATTCATTTTTGCTCTTAGATGCATTTCTTTTTGTGAAAACTTTGAGGGTTTATGAAAACATTGGTTAATGAGAACATATCATTTCTTTGTTCTTTGTTCTTTGTTTTAACTGACACGCAAACACTCAGACAACTTATTAGGCACTAAATGTAATTTGTCACACATTTTCTGGAAGTGAAGAGACAATCAGAGCACATAATGAGAAAACGCTTGCATCTGATCAGAAAGCAAATAATACGTTGATTAGCTGTTGATTTTTCCTACTGCTGAGTGATAAGTGAGTGTTGTTTTGCAGCTGCGTTTTAGTCCGAGAGCGAGATGAAGGAGGTAATTATCACTCCTTTGTGTGAGTTTTCTCCACAGGTGAGACGGAGGAGCATCTTTCTTTGCTCAGAGAGAGGTGGACACATGGATGCTTTACAGACGTTTGGCACATACTGGCTTCCTGTTTCAGTACCAGCAAATCTTCTCACATCACCAACTGCTGGATTTGTTTGGTTACTACTAGGTTTTTGCATATTCTGAAGAAACAAGTGTGCTGTTGACCCATGCAAAACTTGCTGACAATAACGTATCTTGTGAATTGTTGCTATGCAGTTGCTAGGGCGTTCTAGGTGGTTATTGGGCGTTTGGGGGTTGTTGGGGCTATAGGGTGGTTATTTTAGTTAGTTTCTAAAGAATATTAGGCTAGGAGTGTCTCTAGATGATCCCTATGATGATTTAAGTGATTACTGGGGTGTTATAATGTGTTGTGAGTGGTTACCATAGTGTTCTGAATTGTTGCCATAGTGTTTGATTGTTGTGAGGGTATTCTATGTTGTTCTAGGGTTTTGGTGGTTGATACAGTGTTTGATTGTTACTAGGGTATTCTAAGTTGTTGCTAGGGTTTTATTGGAGCTTTTGGGTGGTTTCTATAGTATTTGATTGTTGCTAGGGAATTCTAAGAGGTTGGTAGGGTGTTTTATGGAGCTTTTGGGTGGTTTCTATTGTGTTTGATTGTTGCTAGGGTATTCTAAGAGGTTGGTAGGGTTTTCTGTGTTGTTCTACAGAGCTTTTGAGTGGTTTCTCTAGTTGTTGATAGTTGCTAGGGTGTTCTAATAGGTTGCTAGGGTGTTACATTTACATTTCTGCATTTGGCAGACACTTTTATCCAAAGCAACTTGCATTGCACTCAAGAAACACATTGACATTCTAATCAGTTCTTGCTTTTCCTGGGAATCAAACCCATAACCTTGGTGTTGCAAGCACCACACTCTACTGTTTGAGACACAGAAAAGCCATGTTTTATGTTCTATGGTGTTTTGGGTTGTTGTTATAGTGTTTGTTTCTAGGGTGTTCTGAGCGGTTGCTAGGGTGGTCTATATTGTTCTAGGGTGTTTTAAGCTGGTTACTAAAGTCTTTTTAGATTGTTGCTAGGGTGTTTAGGTGGTTGCTAGGGTGTTCTATGTATTCAGAAGTCAGTGGACCCCAAGTGATGTTATGGGCTGCAGAAATGGCGGAGCAGAGAGAAGCGTATCAGATCTCTAGGGATGTTCTGGTGAAGTGAGCTGGAAGACACTGGTTGTGTGTTAATGCAGGAGGGCTGGTGAATCTCTCAGTTAATGTCTGTTCTTCCACAGGGCCCAGAGGAATAACGCCTGTCCGTATAACACTCCCCATGCCCTCTCGTCTCTGTATGTTGCATTTTTAACACAGTTTGCAGCTCAGTGAAGTGTCTAAGATGTTTTATCCATCGCTAGAAATAAAGAAGAAGAACAGTATTTTATTCCAGAGATGTAATTGTGGTAATAAACCATCATTTTTCCCCTGTTCTCATTTCAGTTATGTCTCTTTGCAATTGTTTGAGACGTTGTGGAGATGTCTTCTGAAACTCAAGAGATTATACATACTTTTTTAAACAGCAGGCATTTTGCAGCATACCTTACATTAAGTCTGTGTGTAGCCTCGTTGGATCTGTATGTGTGTCTGCATTAATAATGTTGATGTTCCCCGTGTGTCTCCGGCAGCATCTTCAGCAGCATCATCATCCATCAGGATGAACAGATGATGCCGTATTGAACTTGACATTCATTAGCGCCTGCTGTAGTGTGAAAACACCCTAAACACTCCATACTGTGAGAATAGAATGCAATTCTGAGCTTAGATATTGTCTTTCTTTCATCACACTCCATTCTTGTCGTCTTTGATACATTTTTTCTGTTGTGTGGTCGGAATTAAACTCGGTTATGGAGGCATGTGACCTTTCCCGCTCAAAATGATTGATATTTTATGCTGCACGTTTGAAGAATGCTGGGAAAATGAAATATCCTCTAGAGATCTGACACCTGTCAAAATCTTTCCTGATATTAGTTATATGCAATTATTTAATCTGCATGCAATTAAACCCTCCGGGTGATGAATGACGTGGAATAATTTATGATCCGCTTGTTTCAGCGATGCGTGATGACTAGCGATTAGACAGGGTTTATCCGGACAGCGCTGAGAGAATGTAAACTTGCTCATTTTAATATTCATGAGCTCAGAAGAGGATCTGTTAAATACACATGGAGATATTAGTATCTCTGAAATCTCATTTCCACAATAATCATTGACAGGCAGAACAATGCTCATTCTGCATTTCTGTTTAGCTTCTTAACCCTGCCACCGTCTCTGATTAGTCCTTGTTAACTAGTGGCTAATGAACATCCATTCTTTTTCTCATAGAAGCTTTATCTTCAGCTTGTTTGAAGCAGCTGATTAATTAAGATTTGCAAAGTGGCTGTTTGCATTGTTTCCACATGCAAGAATTAATTGTTTGTCTGCTGTCTGGAGACGAGACGAGAGGGTGTGTGTGTTTTTGTGTCTGGTGTTGCTGTGTTCGCTGCTCACTGAAGATTTTATTGGGAAAAACAAGAGCCATTCAACAGATCTTCAAGGTCAAGACCGCAGGATATTATTGTGTGTGTGTGTGTGTGTAGAAACACAGTTCTCTTTCTCCCCCTTATGAGTTTTGGCTAGAGGTCTTAATGCCGTTTACACTGCCTTTATGTCTTATTTAAGCATTGTTTTTGTCACAGATGTTTCAACAGCTCAGATCTTTGGAGAATTTTGATTGCAGATTTAGGGATTTAATCGGATTATGAAAAGTGGCCGTTACTTCCCAAATATCTAATAGCTAAAACTATTTATTATTATTATTATTATTATTATTATTATTATCATATTATGTATTAAATTAAATTAAATTAAATTAAATTAAATTAAATTAAATTAAATTAAATTAAATTCTTTTTATTTCATAAAAGCTTTTATAATTAATTTAATTTATATATATATATATATTATTTAATATTGTCTTTTGTTTTGATTGGGTTGCGAAAGTGGCATCTTGAAAGTTAGTTACTAAAATGATAGCTGAATAGATATTTTCCTTTTTTTATAGTTAATTTAATTTTCATTTTTTGTTTTGTTTTGATTTAGCCCAGGTGATAATCAGTTTATTATATTTTAAAGGATTGTGAAGATAAACAGTTTTTTACATAAAAATACAGCGATGAATTGTTCACAATAAGTCCAGGAAAATGTATTAAGAAAGTACATTTTAATTTCAGATTGACCTTATGTCTCTTTTTCTGTCAAGGAGAAACAAGTGAGATATTAAAGAGAGCTCATTTGTGATTTACCCAGACAGACACTCTCTTGTTCTGCAGTATCTGGCAGACATCTGACTCGCTTCTGGACACTGGCCGTCTCCTCTTTTGTTACTCTGAGGTCACAATGACACTTTCATCACTCTCCGTGTTCTTTCTTTCTCTCATAAAAGCGAGGCGAAGAGTTCCGGATGAACGGAGAACAGTGACACATCAGCCTTCCTGCCCCAGATCATTCATTGTTCAGCGTTCAGTACAGTAATTCATTCAATAGATACGCAGGTTACCCTTTATTCCGATTGTCCAGTTTAGACATTATACTGACTATAAGTAACTTTGCAACTACATTTCAACTATTCGGTTTTAGGTGTTAGTTTTAGTAGAATAAGTTTACATGTACTTGCAAAGTTACTTATAGAATGTCTGTTGAAAAACATCAGAATAAAACGTTTGCAGATATTAAGCAGAGAGTTTAATACTCTATTGAGAGTTGACATGTAGTTGAACTTTTCGCATGTGTTTTCGCAAAAAATGTCCAAACAATTTGACGTTTCACTGCGTTATCACAATTAAAATAATTGTAATTGCAATATGCTTACAAAATCTTTGTAATAATATTTGATCTAGGAGGGAGAATGCCGAGTTTTTTCAAAGGCAGGACATCGCTTTTGGCCACTACTATAAATTTACCTTAATTTAAGATTGTTTTGATATTCGTGCTGGAAAGGAAGAAAAAACATTGAGTAAGAAGTGTTTTTTTTAAACATTTCTATTACTCCCTGATTTCCTTTGGTTCTCTGCCGTCTCTAATGCATGACGTCCACGCGTATGGAAGCACATGGTCACAATAGATCCTTGTTCTCAATGCCTCAGGGTAAAAGGCTTTATCACAGCGGACTGTTGCATCCCTCCATGTCTGTCTCAGTGGCACACGGCTAACAAACACTAAATTATGTGTACTGTAGTGCTGTGCCGCTTTAACTCTTGCAGAGGGACAGCGAATTATCTGAAGGCTGACTGCACCTGGCCTCCGCTCTGAAGTTTTTTGGGATGGAAACGGGTCAGATGGTTGTCATCCGAGGCCTCGAGACACAGGCTGTCAAATCTGAAACAGTGCCCGTGTCACATGGTGAGCTGAGCGCTAACCGCAGCGCTAAGCACACAGAGCTAAATGACGGTCATTATCAGCAGGGCATCACGGGTCGGGCTGGAACGGCCCTCATGGCCATGAGCCATAATATAACGCAGCACACAGTGACCCGTCAACAACACAGAAAAGAGGCCAGTGAATAAATCATACCCAGAGAAGAGACTGTGTTCAGTAGGGAATATAGTGTGGCCACGAAGAATCCATCGTCTCATTTCATGAAATAAGAATTTGTTCCCTTGCTTTAGTAAACCGTGGCTACGTTGTACTAATTCATTCCCTCACTTTGATGTAAAGGATTAATTCATCCAAAAATGAAAATTCTGTCCAAACTAGACTTTAATGCTGTCCCATGACACATTAAGATTGACTCGTGATCGACTAGCCGCTGATCATGACCGATGAAGGGTGCAACAAAATCTTTGAAGTCCACTTTTATGCTCTGTTTCTAACAGTTTAAATGACAAATAATTGCATCCCGAGAACACTCCATGGGACATGTTTGATTTTACCATCTGGAGGCTCAAAATCAATGGTATTGATGAACGCATGTTTTAAACCGTTTATTGTATGTGCAAGTTGATCTCGATTCTCTACTAATGCTCTGCTGCTGTTATGCGACGAGGTACAGAGCGTAGGCAAGGCAGGCATCCAAACGAAAACTCACTTTAATAATAAACAAAAGACTTCAACTACAAAATCAAATAAGCATTTGCATTAACTGAACTCAAACAAACTTTGACCACCGGCAAACACAAGGAAAACGCAAGAGTGATTTATACACAAGGGAATGACAAACACCTGGGTAGACTAACGATTAAGTGATGACACTACAGGTGCAGGGAGTGAAACGATGACCTTACAGACAGGAAGTGCACAGATGACACGACTGACAGGAACAATTTTTACAGCTGCATTGTAACACACAGAAACAGAAGTGCACACATCATTGTGTGTATTGTGAGTATCGTGTGTTGTTTGTATTTGTATTGAGTGTATATTGTGTGTATTGCCAACACTGTTCTGTGATTTATCAGTAAAATAGCTTAGAAACTGAAAAGTTCTAGCATACACAGTTTGTGCATAATTATTATGCAAGTTGATGCAATACTAACGCAATTCTAGAAATTTTAAAATTAAGGAGTGACCAATGGATAGCAATACATCTACTGGTTCAGCAGGATCAAGATTAAGAAAGATGATGATTGTGCCGATGACCAGATCCTGACTCAACGTCTAGGTCACTATTGAACTGAGATCACAACTCATCACTTCAGTTCTGAGGTAAATGTCAAATGTGACGGACTGATAGAGAAATAATTGATGATTAATCTGTAAATAAAATGAACCACTTCACATCTAACGGCCTTTTACTCAAATATTGCTTTTTAGTTTTGCTCTCTTTCTCTTAGAATCATCAGAACTCAAATGAAAATGACAAATTCATAAAATTTTGGATTCATAAAATTTGAAAACACATAGATCTTTCACTCTTTTTGTGTGTGAACAGGACAACAAGAAGCTCATATGAGCATAAATTTAGCCCGTTACTGTATTAGCTGCTTGTGTGTATGTATTCACACTGTGTGTGTGTGTGTGTGTGTGTGTGTCTCTGTGTGCATAAAGAGTCCTTTGTATGGAGCGAGTCGCAGGCGTTGTTGGCCCGGGGCAGATTTCTCCTACTTCATTAAGGCAGAACACATGTCTGCATGCATGACAATAAGCATTAGAGCGATCTGAACAGCCTTACAGTCTCAGCAAGTGTGTATCTGTTTGACAAACACTTCGCTGTTTCCTTACACCAAGATTTCTGATCATGTATGAGACAAAACCTTTGCAACTAAACCGCAACATCCTGACTAGCTCTTGCAACACAACCCCTTCCCCGCCCCAAAAATCTCATTTTTATTATCGAGTCTTTTCTATGCACCTGTAAGTTTGAATGGAGAAAACCATTCATGCATTTTTAATAATGTAATAATGTACAACACAAAATCAAAGTTTCCTCTGAGTCTGTGAACCACCTTCCTCGCCGGTGTCTTTTTAAAGACCTCATTTCATGGCCTCTCTGTACACTCTGCCATTCTCATGAATAAAAGATGCAGTCGTTAAGCTTAGTTTAATAGTTTCAATAAAAGCTCCTTCCAGAGAGATAAGCTGTCACATTAACTTAATATTCATTTTCCAAATGTGCCTCTCAGGGTGCCACGGTGAAATTACATTTCAATTCGTATTTATACTTTTCATGTCTTTATGAACTGTGTCAACCTGCTTAGGAAATATAGTTGGAATTAGATGCTAATGTTATATACTGAATTTTATTGTATTTGCATACATTGAGAGATGAGGGTGAAAAATGAGCGGCGAAAAAACACAGTGTGGAAAATAACACAGAGCCCAGTTTTTCAGTTTATGATAGTAAAACTAAAATAATTATTAAAATAAAAAAGATATACGTAATTGTAGTATATTTATCTTTCATATTACAATTTTCAAATATTTAAAATTAAAATACAATTCTTTTGTATATACTATATATACAACATATATATTTATATACAATTAATAATTTTATTTATATATATATATATATATATATATATATATATATATAAAATTATTATATATATATATATATATATTTTTTTTTTTTGTTTAATTATATATATATATATATATATATATATATATATATATATATTTACACAATTATTTTGTAAATGCATGTTAATACATAACATAATATTTACATTTAAATAAAAATAATAAAAATAAATTAATATAAATATAAATATTATATTTATGTATTTATATTATATTTTAATGCAATAATATACATCTATAATATATATTAGTAATAATATACATTCATATAAAATGTGCATTTAAAAAGTCCATGAAAATGAAAAATAAACAGACAGTTTGTGACGTGTGTGTGTGTATGTATATATATGTATGTATGTATGTATGTATGTATATATATATATATATATATATAATGGGTTTTTTTTTGTGTGTGTACTAAAACCCTATGTGTAAATAAATCTAAAACAGGATACATCTAAATGAAACAGAATGTCACGGTAACTAATGGAATATTCCAAATTAAGCAACCAGTATTCTGTTGCATTCCCTGTTAGGAAAACCAATACAGAACAGAGTAAAGGATCATTTTTCCCAACTCTAGTACAAGTTTGACCTGCATTGTGACACTGGATCATCCGTATTGTTCTTTTTACCCTGCACCCATTCATCCATCCATCCATCCATCCATCCGTGCGTGTGTTTGTGTGTGTGTATGTGTGCTCAAATGAGAAGCTCTTTGTTGGCAGCTGAAGTGTGTGTACATGTAAAAATTGTTTTTAACACAGAAACACAAATCCTTTAGATACTGTATAATGTTCGCACTCTCAGGATGGTAATTTGGTGGGTGTGGACGCCTCTCGACCTGCGCTGGCATTTCCCTAAAGCACTGCTGTAGCAAAGAAGACAGATGATCGGTTGTCATGGTAACCGTTCGAGTGATAATGCGATATCCCATTTTTTTATGGTTTTGGATGCACTGGGAAACCCCTAAAAACGCCTCAAAGGCTGTTTTTGGAAGGCTGTAAGTGGGTGTTAAAGTCACTTTCTGGTATGAAACAGCAGTTATTTTAGGGTGTGTTGGATTAAAACTAACCCTAGTGCGATTGCTCTGTTATTCGTTCATTTGAGTAAGTGTGAATGCTGCCATCCGAACGAACTCAGACTAAAAACAGGATATGATGCCACAAGATGCCACCTTTAAAAAATATAAATATTTTAAGATTTGGTGTTAAAAATGTGAACGCTAAGAGAACCAGGACTAAATTCATAATTATTATTTTTTTGAACCAGATCAAAAGATACAACAGCTATGGTTTGACTTTAGAAGACTTGGATTATAGTGCGCAGATTAAACAGCTTTTACAGTGTTTTACTGTAAAAATCACTTTCCAATTTTGTTGCATATCTTTGTATTTAAACTTTTAAAAATAAAGTTTTTTTTTTTGCAGTGATTCTAAGAATCTAAAGAAACTTTTTCCACTATAAAGAACCTTTTGTAGAATGGAAAAACTCCATGGATGTTCATGAAACAGTGAATAACTTTTTTTGTTAGACTGTTTTCCTTTGATGTGAAACTGTCACTCAGTATTTTTCTGGTGATCCTCTAAATACAGGGTGTCAGATTTTAGCAATTGCCATGACAACAGTAACTGTGACGCACAAATGGGAGTTACTCCACTGAGAGCTGGTCAGAACTTTAGTGTGCTGTTTTCAAACACACATATGCAGATCTTGGCTGTTTATGCCTGGCAGTGCTAGTAACCAGCTATTGTGACAGAAGAGACCTTTTCCTTGTAACTGTATCAGATGTATCAGCCATACTAGGCCTCTGGAAAGGGTGTGTATTGGTGTCAGATAGTGTTACTGTCTCTAGGTGTGTCTGAGGATGTGTCTAAGTTGGGTGGGGGCTGTAATGTTACCCTGGTTTCCTCTTACTTACTCTGCATGAGCTAAGCAGCTAAAATAAGCAAATGATATAGACATACTGACATAAAGAAAACGGAGAGCAATATAAGCAAGCTCTGCAAACCTGAATATGGCATTACAGCTAACGGTCCATTAACGTTAATGGAACGTTTGTTCAAAGTTAGTCTTTAATAATAGTCTTTATATAATAGGCGTTTTTTAAATGTTGCTACTATATTTGTTCCTACATTCAAAAGTAACGTTCTCATACTGTTAGCAAAATTATACAATTAAATGTTCATTTTTTAAAACATTTAAAAACTGAACATTTGAACATTCAGAGAACATTTAGAAATAGGTCTTATAACGTAATGGGAACGTTAGCAAAACATTATTACAATAGATGTTATAATAATGCAGTAGTTCACTGTTACGTCCCTTGTTTAGTTGTTATGTGTGTCTAGGATTAAGACGCAACAAAAAGAAGGATTTATGTATGTGTGCATGTGTGTCTGAACAGTGTGGAAAAAGGGAACGGAAAAACGGATCACAAAGCAAAATAATTCACCGTTAAATGTTTTAATGTCCATCCGTGCAATTAAATAAATAGTGAATAAATGAATATAATATTTACAATCAACAAGAAATAGAATAAATTAATATTGGTGGAAAGGAAGAGAAATAAAGAGAAGGTGCTTAAATCATAAACGAAATAAAACAAAACACCAATAACTAAGTTTAATCAGAATAAACTAACTAACAACAAAAGATGTGAAAATAAACATCTTCAGCGTCCAAAAGACGCCATAAATAAACTACACTAACTAATAAGCAAAAAACATACAAAATAAGCACCCCTCCTAAACCTAGTGTGTCTAATACAGAAATGAAACTACGTGATGTAATGTAGGTCGCGACCTGCTTGCCTGGCTCCGCCTCTCCCACCAGTAAACAGGGTTGTTAACGTCGGACCATACAACAAACAAAAGACACAACCAAAGTACTTAACAAAAAATAAGGGTAAACGAAACAAGCACGAACAAACAAACAGCAGTTGTTACAACTCAAAACATAAGCAACTCTCAGATTGGTCTCTCGAACGAGAGAACCATCCTCATCAAGCATCAAGCGTGCTCGCTCTTTCCTCTCTCTTCTCTGCTTGAAGTTGGGGCGGCCTTTAAACTGTCGCGGTGGAAGACGATTGGCTCCTACGTCAGAGTTGAATCATCCAATCGCGTTCCCACCTGCAACAAATAAGTTTCACACACACGACACCGCATACCCATACAGATGTCCAAAAGGAAAAGAAACATACGTAGCTCAGCGTACGTAACATTCACTTACAAATTAAATAAAACATTCTCAATAAAATGGGTGAAAGCAAGTTGTACATGTTTAAAACGTGTAGCGCTTGCAACACCAAGGTCATGGGTTCAATTCCCAGAGAAAGCAAGAACTGATTAGAATGTCAATTTTTTTCTGGAGTGAAATGTAAGTCACTTTGGATAAAAGCATCTGCCAAATATAAAATGTAAAGCTTCTTTTGGTGAACTCTGTTAATTAGTCATGGAAAAGTAGCGCAAGTCTTGTATAATGACTCTGGTATGATCTTTCCCTTAATTATATGCATAATAATATTATAATTAATTACACATATAGGTCATGTAGACACCCACTTCCAGACACGGTATAGAAACTATTTTACAAAATCTTAATGCTTATTTTTGGTTCAGAAGCTCCTGGAAAGTAGTTAAAATGAATCAGTACAAATGCTTTGTACCATAAATATCTAGGAAGTTGTCAACTGATTCACTGCTAATTAAACCTCCTTTTCCCGAGGGTCTTAATAGTTTGACTCTGCATTTCCTCTTAACTACAAAAGAGACAGCCCTGCTAGAGAGTTTCTTCACTTATGGACATAAAGAATCTGTCTTTGTTATTGAGTCTTCCGCTTCTGAACATAATTTGAGCGTGCCAAGAGTTAGCCGCACCTCTTTAATTGTGGCTCGGAGCTTTTCCCTCCTTCGGGTCGGGAAAGATAAAAGCGTTTGATGTTATTAATTCATAACAGGGATGTGATCTTTCATCCGGCCCATGGAGGAAAGCCAGTTGATAAAAGTTCTATTTGAAGGAAATGTTTCTGGAGCTTGCGAGGCCTTTCTAAAGTGTCTCACGGCATGAATTATGCACTAATATTCTTGATCATCTTTTACATCTGAACTGGACGGCTTTTTCATAGCCAAAGCAAACGAAGACAGATCACAACTCTGTGTGTAAACAGCCAAAGAACATACTGTTCATTGTACAGACTGTGTGAATAGTGCTGTTGTTGTGATGTAAAACCAACGTGGAGCGCAGACTAGTTGGGTGTTTATGTGTCTGTGTGTGTGTGGACATACAGTGGGTGCGGATAGTATTCAGACCCCCTTAAATTTTCACTCTTTGTTAAACTGCAGCCATTTGCAAAAATCCTTTAAGTTAATTTTTCCCCTCATTAATGTACACATAGCATCCCATATTGACAAAACACAGAATTGTTGACATTTTTGCAGATTTATTAAAAAAGAAAAAGTAAAATAACACATGGTCCTAAGTATTCAGACTCTTTGCTGTGACACTCATTTTATTTAACTCAGGTGCTGTCCATTTCTTCTGATCATCCTTGAGATGGTTCTACACCTTGATTTGAGTCGAGCTGTGTTTGATTATACTGATTGGACTTGATTAGGAAAGCCACACACCTGTCTATATAAGACCTTACAGCTCACAGTGCATGTCAGAGCAAATGAGAATCTTGAGGTCAAAGGAACTGCCTGAAGTACTCAGAAACAGAATTGTGGCAAGGCACAGATCTGGCCAAGGTTACAAAAATATTTTTACTGCACTTAAGGTTCCTAAGAGCACAGTGGCCTCCATAATCCTTAAATGGAAGAGGTTTGGCACGACCAGAATCCTTCCTAGAGCTGGCCGTCTGGCCAAACTGAGCTATCAGGGGAGAAGAGCCTTGGTGAGAGAGGTAAAGAAGAACCCAAAGATCACTGTGGCTGAGCTCCAGAGATGCAGTCGGGAGATGGGAGAAAGTTGTAGAAAGTCAACCATCGCTGCAGACCTCCACCAGTCGGGGCGTTATGGCAGAGTGACCCGACCGAAGCCTCTCCTCAGTGCAAACACATGAAAGCCCGCATGGAGTTTGCTAAAAAACACCTGAAGGACACCAAGATGGTGAGAAGTATGATTCTTTGGTTGGATGAGACAAAGATAGAACTTTTTGGCCTTATTCTAAGCGGTATGTGTGGAGAAAACCAGGCACTGCTCATGTCAGTATCTTCTGCGGAGCATTTCAGCAATTAATCCTTTTAGCCAATCAGAGCTGCGAGAATCAGGCATGTTTTTAGAAACTAATTCAATCAGTCTTTTGGGCTCCTTCATTGATCCTGCTGTACTACTTCTCTAAATAGAAAGTATAATTAGTCAGGTAGATTGATATGAAGCTTAATCTCATAGGAAGTACTGCAATGGAAAAACTTTTCCTCGGACTGCAGTGCAAAAAGGCCATGTGCGGTTACTTGGATGTTCTGGATGGTTTTAAGGGTATTTTGGGAGACTTGGCACTGCGATAAGTGATGTGGAATAAACAGGTGGCACTTCCTAAAACTGTGACATTTATCATCTTTCGCATCTCATAAAGCTCTTCTGTGAATACAGCTAATCAATGGAAGTGTGGTCTGTGGAGATCCGGAAACTAGAGGATGTTTGACTAAATCCGTGGTCTCTGGAGCTCATAAAGAGAAGCTTCCTACAAAATCCTTGATTAGTATTCAACGTCTCCCCTCCCACAGGGCCATTACTTTACCTCCGCACAGATGTGCCTGGATTTAAACACTGTTCAATCTTTCTGAACCCTGAGATATTACAGCCCCTACCTGCAGCCATCTGGAAAAAACAACACAATCCATACGTTTTCCAGAGCAATTCAATTAGCTTAAAAACCTTATGTGATTGCATTTAATTTTCAATAACGCTCTGAAGAATTAGAGGGCTTTGATTTTCATTAGCAGTAATCCGTGGAGATCAGGTGTGTTCTGGAGAGATAGTGTGCGCTGGTGGGAGTTTTCCGGATCTTTGTTTCGGCCCACTAGGTGCCGGAATCCGGGATTCAGCAGGCGCAGTCACAGTCCCAATTCATGCGGTTGCCATGGAAATCTGCACACTCTGGGGTTTAGCAACATCCCTTTGTTTTATTAAATGCTTTAGAAGACGTGGCCCATGATAAAGTGTGTTGAAATGGCAGTTTAGTGCAATTGAATGTGTGAACAGACCTCAAAGCTCCCTGCTGAACACCGGGATCATGGTTGTTCTGCATAAACACGTTTGTTTGCATGCCTGCTTATCACGGGAGTCAGACTCTGTTTGCTTTTCCTCATAATGTTCGCTTCTGTTGAAGCTGAAGTGGAGGCACTTTAAACTCATATTATTGCTCATATTTAGGATTGACGATTTCAACAAAAAAAAACTAAACTCTTCCATTCTGCAACATTAGTGATATGGACATTTTAATATCCATCCATCCATCCATCCATCCATCCATCCATCCATCCATCCATCCATCCATCCATCCATCCATCCATCCATCCATCCATCCATCCATCCATCCATCCATCCATCCATCCATCCATCCATCCATCCATCCATCCATCCATCCATCCATCCATCCATCCATCAAATATAAATAATAATTTTTTTAAATTAATAATGATGTCACACTTTATAAAGAGTAAAGATGAGGAAGAAGAATCAGATGGTTCCAAAACAAATGTATTTAAGAAATGAACTCATAGAAGTGAACTCATAACCCATAACATGCCTTAACACATACAATAACCGACAATGAACTAAGGAAACAAAGGAACTCAAGTATGATGACGAACTCAAATACAAACAGCTGTGATGATTAAATGAACATCCGTGGAAAGAAACAAGTGGTGGGAAATGGAAACAAAGACAGGAAGTAATGACAAGCAAACTAAAATAACTAAATACACAATTTGTGACATATATATGATATTAATTATGGGATATACAGTATATGTGTATATATGTGTGTGTGTATGTGTATACATATACTGTATATACATAAAAGTAGAAAAATACACATTTCTACCATGCTGAGAAAATATTTTTTTTCCTCATTTATGAAAACCCCACAAACTAAACTAAAATTAGTATTCACAACTTAGCATCACTTTAGTTTTGCACATTTTCAAATATGCACACATATCATTAATATGAGATTGTGCCTTTTATATAATGAACTCATTTTGAGAAGACAACTATTTGATATTCAAAGTCTGTTTATGGTTTCTCTGGTGGGACGAACTGCAGAGAGAGTGGGTAAATACATTTTACCCACTGCTGTGCTGTAAAACACCATGAATTAAACATGCAAGGCATTCTGGGAGATCAGAGACCAGTGGCTTTGGTGTGAGGACTCATTACTGACTCTGACTGCAAATGGAAGATGTAAGTGGGACAGTGAAGCAATATTTTTAAGAAGAAAGAGCAATATTTATATAATTAATTCCTTAAAAAGAATTTGTTTTTAATTAATTTTGTCATGCCGCTGGAAAGTGAGATTCAAAACTATCAATATTGGTTTAACATTCATATGCAGATATGACTAGACAAAAGCAGCCTTCACTTGTAACGGGACTTGCAAGAAGAGCCTCTGCTTGGGCTGGAAAAACACCGGGGTCAGAAATTAACAGGGGCTTGGGGCAAAACATTCCACCAAAAATAATAAAAACACCCAAAACTGAAGATATGGTGCCAAAAATGTCCCTGTATGAGCTCTTGTTGATAATATTGCAGTTATACCACTCAAGCAAATGCTGCTTTCACGAATATCAGCACATTTGCAAATGTGATATTGATTTTATACAACAGTTACTGAACTGTTTATTTTCCAACGCACTGGTCCTATGTGGCTACAATATAATATCATGCAGGTGTAAATTCCTTTTTGATTAATTATTAAATTGTTTAATGAAGGTTAAAGTTCCTGCTAAGTTTAAAGAGCTGCCAGTTTGCCAAGTTTCAAATAATTATTTAAAAAGCAAGCACAAACTTTGCAAATGTGACGACCCTGCCGGCACAATCACTCACTCTTCTTCATTCACTCTTTCAAATGGACTATACTAGTGGATGGATGTGAATGAGGGCATATGGGGCAATTTCTAACACAGCCTTGCTTTGTCCTGAATGAATGATCTATTTTGAAAGCATAGTGTGACTGATTCAATGACTCACTTGTCAATACAACGATTTGCTGCCACCTACTGGTGGTATTAGTTCCAAATTTAAAAGTGTTTAATTTTAGAGTGACGAAGATTGAATGCTGTTTTGGTTTTCAGTCGTAATTTTAATGAAAGTACTGGTTAAAGAGATTGCATCCAAACCCGTAACCCCTGGTTTTAGACACTGGTGGAAAACGCAACACAAACCCACTAAAGAAATTGATCGTTCAGCCTATGAATCTCACTTCATTCATACGGATGATGTCTAAAAGCATGTCCTCTTAAACCGCTCGCAGGGAAAATATGAATACCGCAAGTGTGATTTATCCATGGCTCAATGCGCAGAATTTGTATGTGACAGAGAGAAGAAGGTGATTTATAGAGCTGTTTGTTATTCAGAGTCTGGACTTTCCTGCTTATTACTTGTTTAAACAGAATGTGTGACTGTGCAGTCTAATGAGAAGAGTCGGAGAAGCTTATTTTTTTCCCAGTCGACTGAAATTGTACAATATCTAGCTAATTTAAGACATTTTTAGTCCCCTTGCATGCAATTTGGTCACGCTTGCTAATGGTTTACTCGCATTGTAGAGGGTTGTTTCCAAATAAAATGTATTGATATTTTAGCATGCAATTGTTACATGTCAGTTGTGTTTCCTCCCGTGATCTCCCAGTGTTTTTCTCGACTCACCTGTCCAGTCATAATCACATCGTTAGTCTGTGTCTGGTTCCCTCATTCCATCCTTGTGTATGTCAACCCTGTGTTTCCTTCAGTTTTTGTCCTTCAATGCTTGTATATGAATGCAAATGTTTGAGGTTGTTTCCTGTGTTCCTTTCCCTTTTGATGTCTAGTTTTGCACAAGATGTGCCCTTTTTGTTTGATGTTCTTTTGAGTTTAATTAATAAAGACATTTCAGTTTATTCCTTTTATTCCGTGGCTTTACCATCCTCCTACACAAACCCTGACAGTAATAAACATTTTGAATGTAATTTCATTCCAAATAAGCACATTGTATCACAAAACCCATTTCATTATAGTAGAATTGTTTTCCGATTTAGATGAGCATAAATCAAAGTTCTTTTTTATATATTTAATATTGCCAGGATGTAAAAAAACAAAACAAAACAACCTTTACGTCTATTTAATTCTCTATTATAATAATAAAAATGAACACTAATGGGAATTTGGTGGGGGTCTTGAACTGTCTTGAAATGAAAGTTGCAGTGCAAAAATTATTATTTTCAAAATGATCCTCATGTCAAATATGGTTTCTTATATATTCCTTTTGTTTTTGGGTTAAAATATGATCTGAACAAGTTCTTGACAGATAAATTGTGTTTATGAATAGCAAATAGTCTGTAGGTGGAAAAAGAGGATCAGTGATGGATCAGAAAGATAAATGTAGGGGCGTCAGAATGAGGTCAGTGAAAGTGGAGCGGCGGTCCTGAGGATTCTGAACACTCTTAAATCATTTATCGCTCTGACAGAGCGCACTGTTTTCTTCTGCTTATCCAGTGTGTCGTCTCTTCCAGAGTTTTCTCTCCCCTCATCCCTCACATCCGTGCATGTTGCCACGGAAACCCACAGCGAACGATGTGAAGCTGCTACCTCATTTCCTGCCATGTTGAAGACTGGCAGCTCAGAGCTGGTGCTGCCCGCTGTGCCAACATTGTTACTAGTCGTGTGTGTCTCAATCTGTCTCTTATTTGCTTTCTTTGTTTCCTTGTCTTGGTGTTTCTTTTGTCAGCCTCTTATTCATTGTTATTTAATTTCTTCTCACTTTTCATTGGAGGCTCTTTTTTCATCCACACAACCTGTGACAACACACTCTAACAAACACTGTTGAAGCAACACAAGCCATATCTAGGGATCAGAATTCCATAGAATAATATATATCTGATATATTTCTGTTTTGACAGTAAGAAAACACCATAGCAACACCCTGGCAATCTCCAACAACATCAGCATCAACCTGGTGAGTTTTGTACAACTGTGTTACTTGCTATGTGATTTTACTGTGGTAACATCAATGACTCTGATTGCAGTTTCTATTGCAATAGCATTTCAAGTGTTCGCCCTTACACTGAAAACCCTAATAAGTTAACTGAACTCAACTGATTGAGTAAACTCGTTCCCTTAATTAATTTGACTATATTCAAGTTTACATAACTTGGCGCTCATGTTGACTGTACTTAAATTGTTAAGTTCACTAAACTTGGTGCTTATATAATGTACTTAAACAATTACGTTCACTTAACTTGTTCACTTTAAGTGTACTTGCATATTTAAGTTAACTCAGCATGAAAATTAAATTAAAATGAGTTCATTAATTATAAAGTTCTTATTTTTGACTGTAAGCTTTGTGCAAACATACCAAACTAGAAAAAACAACAACATACTGAACAGCATTGAATGTCTTTATTGGCCAAACTTTCGTTTTAATGAAATTGCACTGTCCTGTGATGGAATTGGGTCACAATCTCACTGTACAGCGCTGTAAAGAAAATGCAATATCACACATTAACCACAACAATTGTAGAACTCTTCGCTCTTAATTTCAACACTATACCTTTTTTTTGTTTGACGATTGTTCAAATGTAGTGAGCATATAAATGTAACAATAACTAAGTTTTGACTGTGAGTAATTCAGCTCTAATGAGTAAAAGCCATAGCCATTGTAATGTCTTGAACAAGAACCTATGAATATCAAAACATGCATTGAGGGTTTAAAATGGTATTTATTATTATTGTGTTATGACAACACTTTATATATTTAGAAACATACTTATGTATTCCTTTGTTAGTGTAGGTTTAAGAATGACAACACTATGCTGTATGATGATTTTTAATATTCTTTAATAGAAAACTATCTAATTAGCTGCTTTTTTAAAATCAAGCACTCGATTTCAAGCAGGGAATCGTGACAGCCCTACACTAATCATCTTGTAATGAATGTCACTTCAGTTTTACTTTCTGAGTATGAATTCTCATGCATTTCGTCACGTTTTAATATTGCGAGATCTTCTCACACCCCTAGTATTTATGTGTGTGTTGGCTATACAGCCAGGCTTTGGATCGCTGGTTCCCACAGGTCTAGAGTCTCAGCAGTCAGTAAAGGGTGTGTAATCTAAACCTGAAGTCAGGACAGAACAAATGGTTCGTCCTCCATATAGAGACCAAATGAACTTCCTAATGGCGTATTGCTCTCACTCGAGTCGCTTTGAAATGTGGAGAGACTCTGTCTTTGTCTTGAGCACAGATGCAGTATAGATCCATTGAAACTGATACAGAAAAACCTCTAAAACAATGCCTTTTAAAGAGAGATGGAGGAAATCCAGCCTTCACTCTTTATTAAGCTTCTTCCGCGACTCTTGTTAAATGAAGAACCAACCATGAAGAAGCTTGCTCTAGAACAGCGAATCCCTTAGTCGTTGAATTTATTTACATGAAACTGTTTGAACTGATTGTATTCAAGGTTGAACTTGAGAGAAACTTAAGGCTGAGATGGCAGATCTGATATCTTTTAGTCATAAAGCACAGATGATGTGCGGCATACACTGACGAATCAAAGGGAGGGTTTGTAGAACGGAAGGTCGCGATGAAGGACGTTTGTGTCAGTGCTTGAAGCGCCAGCTCCTCCAGTGATGGTGCAGTGTGAATGTATACAGAGCGACAGAGCTTTAAATCAAGCCCACAAATACACACGAGAATCTGTCATGAAAACACAAACACACACACACACACACCGCTGCGGGGAAGGGCACGACACAGGCCCTGAACACAGAGAGACAAACACACACAAATAGTGTCCAGTCAAGCAATGCATCAAGTTTGATTATATCTAGATGTTTTTCCCTCCTTGGTGACACATGGGTTATGTCTCATAAGTTACCAAAATGAGAACATAAAGAGGAAAATCTTAATGTGTCTTGATGTTTCTGAGAGCCAGCCATGGACTCGTATAAGATGCTGTAAGTTACTATATGACTGATGCTTAATTAAATAATATAATTCTATTTATATACAATAAGATACATTTTATTATTATTCTGTAAAATAAGTACATGTAAAATAATTTAAATCAGATGACATCTTAATAATAAATGAATGATACATATATAGAATTTGTTTATATACAGTATAATGTTTTTTTTTTACACACACACACACACACACACACACACACACACACACACACACACACACACACACACACACGCGTACATATTTGTATGTGTATATATATATATATATATATATATATATACACACATACAAATATGTACGCGTGTGTGTGTGTGTGTGTGTGTGTGTGTGTGTGTGTGTAAAAAAAAAACATTATACTGTATATAAACAAATTCTATATATGTATATATAGTACACTAGTATATATATATATATATATATAATTATTTTATTTTTTTTATATTCTCCCTTACACAAATGTTGGCCTTAAAGTAGATAAAGTTATGTTATTAAATGTACACATCTATCTAATACATTTGATGCATTTACTTGAGATACAAATGTAAAATTAAGTCTTGAAAAATAAAGAAAATGAGGAAAATAAATGAAATTTTTATGAAAGTTCAAAGGGAAAATGTTTATAATTTAAGTAGATATTTTGGCAGATATTTGGTCTTATTTTAAGCAAACTTTCACAGAAAACAAGACTTGACTGAATCTCCAGTAAATGCATCTTTACACAACTGCACTTGAAAAGGAGACACAAATACTGAAGAAGAACATTGCTGTTATACAGTGTGATAATATATAATTTGTTTTTTAATTATTTTGAGCTGAAATTTAGATACACGGCTGATAAATACAGTGTTGGATGTGTGACGTTATCCATTGTTTAACCTCTGCACATTTATTCACTGTAGAAGGACTGTTCTTGCTCATCATGTTGCTTACAAATGGTTTGACTGAACTTGAGCATGTGTGTTTTTGTGTGACTCATCATGTGTGTGTGTGTACGTGTGGGGACAGTCAATAGCCTGTGTTAATGGCCCGGTGGGAATGGAGGAAGTTCACAGTCATTAGCGCCTTTCATGACAACACCAAGTGGCTTAATTACTTAATTGGGCCTGAACCCGTGGTTAAGTGGCTATCTAATTGCAGAGTGGAGAGTTTAATACGTGTTCTGCTGCAGTGTGTTTCATTCTGAAGAGCCTCTGAAGCGCTGCCACGATTGTGCCAGTGAGTTTTAGAGGATTTCAGAGACGATTTTCTCTTTCCTTCTAATGTTTTCAGGGAATTTGTCATAAAACACAAGCCTATGCTGCACATTAAACTTATGTGTGCATGATAAAGATCACTCAGATTGAAATGTAGTGAAGGCGAGAGGCTAGAAGTGATGAGAGAGATTATAATTCCTGGTGGGGATTCAGAAAATCATTATTGCCCATAAAGGACAGCCTCATAAAAAAGCTCTATATAAAATCAAATCATAAAGAAGAGCTTCTTGTGGACTGGATAATGAGCTACTGGACTTCTGTTCTCGCATCAGTTCCTCTGAAGCTGTAATGATGACTGTAATGATGTTCTCATGCAGGATCTGACCCTGGATCAGTGGCGTGTAAGAGCCGCTGCGGGTCATTAGAATTCATCCAGCAGTGTGTGTGTGTGTTTGCATGTGTATGTGTGTGTCCTCAGAGTCTCTGCTGGTGTTGTTCCAGCGCTGGACTGAGTTTTAATTAGTCTGACCAGCTCTAATAACAGCTGCACGTGTGCTTTCACACACAAACACACTCTTGCACTCTTGTGTACTTTGTCAGCACACAAAATCAACCATGGGTTGTCATGTTTATTCACTTTTTTTTATGCTTGCTGTTATGTTCGATTTTTCTCGAAAACCTTACCAGACTTGGCTCAAAATCTGTCTCTTTTTAACTAAAAATATACATATATTGTATGTTATGTTATTAAAGAGCAAAATCAAGTCAATTATATATTGTGTAATACAGTATAATAATTTTATTATAATAAAAATAAGATATGTTGTATAATACAAGAATAATACAGTTATAATAGTAGATAGAATAAAAGATTATTATGCTATTATAATAAATTATTACATTTATGCATTTTTCAGATGCTTTTATTCAAAGCAACTTGCATTGCATTCAAGAAACACATTGACATTCTAATAAGTTCTTGCTTTCCCTGGGAATCGAACCCATGACCTTGACGTTGCAAGCGCCACACTCTACTGTTTGAGCAACAGGAAAGCCTTCTATCTAAAAAATTAGTACATTTATTGTATATGGTTATAAAAACAGCTAAATAGTTTCATTGTCACAAGGAAAAATACATTTTAATATATACATATTTTATAAATCAATCTCCAAGTATATGAAAATGTTAATTGAACAGTGGTACATTATATAGTACAGTATATATATCATAATACTGTGGTTTTACCATCTACTGGTTCACTGAACTGTGAGTTCTGATGAGCTATAAAACGTCCTTCAAGCTGTTTGTCCCAGGACTATATTATGGAGCCCATGAAGGGACGGGATGATTGAAAGACATGAGATGAGAGGAAATATTATGTCAATACTTTTACGTTCCCCCTGAGAAACTTCACATTCACTTCCAAAAGGTTTGCAAAACATTTGCAAAAGACCGCAAAAGCATTGACAAAATTTTTCCTCTCATCTTCTAGTTACTTTCAATCACCATGTCCCTTTCGGGGCTCCATGCTTTCCTGACAGAACCTTTGAGTGTTTGTCTGTAAACAGTTGGCTTAAATTGTCGTGTGTTTGCGCACCAAACGATGCAGAAACAGGATGCGGCCGACAAAATAACTGAAATCTGCCATTGAGGTGTTTGTGTACATTCACACCTGCCTTTATCAGATCGCGTGACACACAGTCATCACAACACTGACGGTTAATGTTTTTAAACTGAAAATTCCTTCATCAAACATTTGTTCATGTCAGATTTATTTGTGTTTTCAGTGCATATAATAGATCAACATGCATGAAGGTTTGCAAGGTCAATAAGATTTTTTTGTTGGCTTTTCTGATGTTTTGTCTTTCCTGTAGCACAAATAGTAGAGAGTGGCGCTTGCAACGGCAAGGTCATGGGTTCGATTCCCAGGGAAAGCAAGAACTGATTAGAATGTCAATGTGTTTCTTGAATGCAATGCAAGTCACTTCAGATAAAAGCGTCTGATAAATGTAAATGTCCTACACTAGTAACATCTCAATTCTCCTGAAACTATCACATGAACTTCTGGTCACATCTACTAACTTGATACATTTTCCTTTGAGTTTAGGTTTAGGTTGTAAAAGCATGTGAGTAGTGACAAATTTGTTTTGTTCATAGCAGGTGATTTTAAAAGTTTGGTTTAATTTGCTTGTGTCATTTACAACAAAAAGCATGCAAGCTTGCGTCTTTTTGTGCATTTCCATTTGAAACCCGTGTACAATCCTTCACGGCAGCCCTTCACAGACCCACAATCCTGCTGTGCTCAGCGCCGGCGTTATGAGGAACAGCGGTTCAGTGGCACAAACGCTGTTTCAGTCCTAATTGCCTCTCAAATGGGCCTGTACATGCATGAAGGGCAGAGAAACCCTCACGAGAGAGGACAACAGTGGGACTTTAAACTCACGTGCCACTGATGCATGATGGGAAATGACTGACAGGGCTCAATCAGCCCTGAAAGACAGATATTTCATTATTAAATACAGATGTTAATTCATCAGGGTTCTGTCCAAGACTGAAGCTGTGCTCTAGAGAGACACATCATCTCTGTTTCCCATGATGCAGCAAATGACACGTCTAGATTATTTCCCATGTGACATCATGGCAAGGACAATGCTAGCTAATGCTAACAGTTTATGTAAATGTATTCATTTGGAGGGGAAGTATAATCAAATGGACTTAATTTTGTTATAAATTTGGTATAATGTGCACACTTATATTGACTAACTATTATTTAAACATTTAATACATTAAAAGAACTGAATATTAATAATAGCTTGCAATTATAAACATTTATACATTTTAAATGCAAAAATATTTCAATACATAGTAATATGGGCTAACAAATGTTTAACTAATATATTTAAAAATTAAATTTGAACTCAAATTAACTTTTAAATAGATATTTAAATGCACTAACACAACAATACATAGTAATATTGGCTAACACTTTTTAAACTGAACATTTTAATACATTTTATTTAAGAAATCTCATTTAAGAAATCTCATACAAAAATACAAATTGCCATTTGTGGCAATTTTTTTGAAGTGCAAAAATGCGAGTCAACTGCGTGATGGTCAGATTTATGCTGATTATTAAAGATTGGATCATTATTTTCCAGGCGATGTGTTTTCATCATAGCTCTCAGGTCATGGAAACATAACCAGTGACTCTCTTGATGCAGAATTTGTTTGCAAACACTCATCTGGAGCAGGAATTGACAGTTTTGCCCTCCTTCTGTCTCATTTCATCGTGCTGTTTTTCCTCTTTTGTCTCTTATTATGATCCTCTTTTGTCTCTTATTATGATTCAAGAGGATGTTTTTGACCGTGGGGAGAATAAAACGGGCAGGAATCAGAGAATCTGCGATCAGATGCAGTAACAGGCCAGAGGATCTGTTTACTGTCTGATGTGATCTGTGCCCGAGGGACTCTGACATATGGAAGACATCCCTTATCCGGTGGGTCCGGAGAGAAATCATCGGGCCTGTAAACACGCCACAACGACAGCGCACAAAATTCGTCCCCTCACTGACGTCAGGGCCAGGCTTTGTGTTTTATGGTTTCTCATAACCTCCGCGTGTCATTTCAGTGCATTTTGTTGGTTTGTCTTTGTGAATTTGTGGAGCGGTTATTCAGTGTGAGAGTTACCCTGCAGAAACCACCCGCTCAGATCTAGTTCAGACATGTTAAAGCCGGTTTAGTCAACCAGCATAACCATTAAGCTCAGCAAACAAACGCTGAGAGCTCACAAATACAAACAAGACTTCAATACAACCATAAACTCTACACGTTTGCAACTGTTTAAAGGATCTCCTGTTGTTCAGCTGGTTTGTTTACAGCTCTCCTCAGACTCCTTTAAGTGTGATGGTGATGCTGGGTTTGCCGCCAACATCTGCTTTTAATTGCCTGCTTACATACAGCTAATAAGATCTCACTGTAAGAGCCATGCTGCAGATATTACTCAGGCTTGACACGTATAGCAATCGATTTTATCCCACTCCGCCTCATTCACGGAGGGGTGGACTCGTCATCTTGATTTACAGACCTCTGAGTGCTCTTAGTGGGCTTTGCTGGGTCATTACTATGGGCAGATATGTTCATTTAAATAGCAGACAGGGAAGTGAATGTGGAGAGTGAGAGCAAGAAAGCCCAAAAGCATTTGTGTGGAATTTACATGTTACAGGAGCTGTTGTGCCTGACATGAATTGCTGATTAAATCCCTGTAAAGACATTGGCTGAATCCTGAATAGCATACTACTCATATTTCCATATTTTTATTTGTCAGTAGTATTCAAGTATGCTGTTCTACTTGTACAATAGTATACCATTCCACTAGTATACAAGTATGCTATTCCACTATTCCACTAGTATGCTATTCTACCAGTATTCAGTATTCTACCAGTATTCATGTATGCTATTTCGTGAGTATAGAAGTATGCTATTCCACTCTTCCAATAGTATGCTATTCTTCTAGTACACTAGTATATTAGTATGCTATTCCACTAGTACACTAGTATATTAGTATGCTATTCCACTAGTACACTAGTATATTAGTATGCTATTCCACTAGTACACTAGTATATTAGTATGCTATTCAACTAGTACACTAGTATATTAGTATGCTATTCCACTAGTATGCAAGTATGCTATTCCACTAGTATATTAGTATGCTATTCCACTAGTACACTAGTATATTAGTATGCTAATCCACTAGTATATTAGTATGCTATTCCACTAGTACACTAGTATATTAGTATGCTATTCCACTAGTACACTAGTATATTAGTATGCTATTCCACTAGTACACTAGTGTATTAGTATGCTATTCCACTATTCCACTAGTATATTAGTATGCTATTCCACTCTTCCAATAGTATGCTATTCTACTAGTACAGTAGCATGCAAGTATGCTATTCCACTAGTACACTAGTATTTTAGCATGCTATTCCACTAGTATGCAAGTATGCTATTCCACTAGTACACTAGTAGATTTGTATGCTATTCCACTAGTACACTAGTAGATTAGTATGCTATTCCACTAGTACACTAGTATATTAGTATGCTATTCCACTAGTATATTAGCATGCTATTCCACTAGTACACTAGTATATTAGTATGCTATTCCACTCTTCCAATAGTATGCTATTCCACTAGTACACTAGTATATTAGTATGCTATTCCACTAGTACACTAGTATATTAGTATGCTATTCCACTAGTACACTAGTATATTAGTATGCTATTCCACTAGTACACTAGTATATTAGTATGCTATTCCACTAGTACACTAGTATATTAGTATGCTATTCAACTAGTACACTAGTATATTATCATGCTATTCCACTAGTATGCAAGTATGCTATTCCACTAGTATATTAGTATGCTATTCCACTAGTACACTAGTATATTAGCATGCTATTCCACTAGTACACTAGTATATTAGTATGCTATTCCACTAGTACACTAGTATATTAGCATGCTATTCCACTAGTACACTAGTATATTAGCATGCTATTCCACTAGTACACTAGTATATTATCATGCTATTCCACTAATATGCAAGTATGCTATTCCACTAGTACACTAGTATATTAGCATGCTATTCCACTAGTACACTAGTATATTATCATGCTATTCCACTAATATGCAAGTATGCTATTCCACTAGTACACTAGTATATTAGTATGCTATTCCACTAGTACACTAGTATATTAGCATGCTATTCCACTAGTACACTAGTATATTATCATGCTATTCCACTAATATGCAAGTATGCTATTCCACTAGTACACTAGTATATTAGTATGCTATTCCACTAGTACACTAGTATATTAGCATGCTATTCCACTAGTACACTAGTATATTAGCATGCTATTCCACTAGTACACTAGTATATTAGCATGCTATTCCACTAGTACACTAGTATATTAGTATGCTATTCCACTAGTACACTAGTATATTAGCATGCTATTCCACTAGTACACTAGTATATTAGCATGCTATTCCACTATTCCACTAGTATATTAGTATGCTATTCCACTAGTACACTAGTATATTAGCATGCTAGTACACTAGTACACTAGTATATTAGCATGCTAGTACACTAGTACACTAGTATATTAGCATGCTAGTACACTAGTACACTAGTATATTAGCATGCTATTCCACTAGTACACTAGTATATTATCATGCTATTCCACTAGTATGCAAGTATGCTATTCCACTAGTATATTAGTATGCTATTCCACTAGTACACTAGTATATTAGCATGCTATTCCACTAGTACACTAGTATATTAGCATGCTAGTACACTAGTATATTAGCATGCTATTCAACTAGTACACTAGTATATTAGCATGCTATTCCACTAGTACACTAGTATATTAGCATGCTATTCCACTAGTACACTAGTATATTAGCATGCTATTCCACTAGTACACTAGTATATTATCATGCTATTCCACTAATACACTAGTATGCAAGTATGCTATTCTAATTCCAGCCATTATGCATTTAATTGTATAGTGCTTTACATACTAAAGTTTGGTAAAGCATACTTTTCATAATTTTTTTTTGCAGTATACAGTATGTATACCATATATACCGTGTTTTCCCGCATATAACCCGCGGGTTATACCAATTTTACAAACTCCGCAGGGGGTTGCGGGTTATATCAGAATTTTTTTTTTACACGTGATAATATTTCAATATGTTTGTTGCGTCCCTAAGGACGTAAGTTTTTTTTTTTTGCTGTATTTTCTTTCTGTTTTTCTTTCTTGCAAGGGTTGTTGTCTCTGGCGCTTGAACTATCACTCTGACAGCTGTGCTGATAGGCTGTCTGACCTGTCAATCATGCAAGAAGACGAGATTGGTTGTGCTGCCATGAGGGCGGGCTCTTCTCATCTCATCCAATGATCAACACCTGAATTTTGCACACAAGCACTGTTTAATTACAACTAAGAGTTGTAATTAAAAACATTTTACACACAATTAAAATATCACTTATTAACACCAATCACTTTAGTCACTCATTAAATAATGTGTCTTGATTTTAAGAATGTTTCGATATTTGTACTGGAAAAATACTTTTTTTTGCAGTTATGGGTAGATTCCAAGTGTGTCCCAGAAGTCGCAGATGTGGTTGCGTGATCCTGCCTGTGCGTGTGAGTGTATCGTGAGGTTCATGATCAGCCAGCCGCTGTTCGGCGTGTAGCGCGGCCATGCCGGTGGACGCTGCTGTTGGCAGAAGCTGCTCATGAAGGTGTGTGTCCCGGGGTCAGCCACGTGGGCGAACGCACCCCAATAGCACAGCATGCGATTGGACAGCAGTCGCTCAGGTTGAGTCATAGTGAAGTTTGCCACCGCGGCCGAGTCGAACAGGAAGGGCAGCTCCGCGCCGTGACACACGTGATGGTAACAGAACGTCAGGCCGGACCATACGCCACGATCGCTCGCTACGTGATCGAACACATACATCCACACGGAGCTCCCGGACAACACCCCGGCACGGGCCGCTCTCCGGGACGGACACAGGAAGATGTAGTCGGTCACAATCTGAAAGGTCAATAAATTAAGCAAGGGGTCAAGGCAAAAGGGATGCGTTTAGTTTGATCAAACACAAAATTGTGAAAAATTACAATTTAAAATGGCTCATTTCCTCCACATAAGAAAACAAAACATGCTTTTGTAAAACAAAAACAAAAAAAGTCAATGCGTCATTAAGTCGTAATTGAAAATTCATAATTATGAGGTTAAATTGAAATGACATAAGAAAAGAAAAGACAATCATGGCAAAAAGTCCAAATTGTGCCATCTTTTACAGATATGAATGACTTTCTTCATCTTGTGGCTCAGTAAGTCACATGACACTGAGAGCTCAGGCGGCAGTGTTGAGAAGAGTGGGAAAGCTGGCAGATCGGTGTCTATAGGTGTATTAAACTGAACTGAGCCCAATGAACTAGACTTTGATTGTTGGCCCTGAAGGCCGTGTTCAGTCACTTCATTGGTTTGGCTTTGTGAGTTCAAGTCAATTGGTCTTCAACAGGATGTCATTAGCTCTGTGTGTGTGCACATACTCTTGAACATCAGCATATTGAATGTGATTGAGGGACAGAGAAGGGTAAACATTCAGTGTGCTGAGATGTGTTTAGTTGTGTCAGTGCTTGTTTAGAGCTTTTCATCAGGTCACTGTTGGTTAAATATCTCTATTTGTTGCACACACACACACACACACACACACACACACACACACACACACACACACACACACACACACAATCTTTCTCTCTCTCTCACACACACACACACAGAGACTCACAAACACACACTCTCTCACACACACAGAGAGACTCACAAACACACACTCTCTCACACACACACACACACACACGCACTCTCTCTTTCTCTCTCTCTCTCATACACACACACACACACACGCTCTCTCTCTCTCTCTCTCTCTCTCTCACACTCACACACACACACACACACACGCACTCTCTCTTTCTCTCTCTCTCATACACACACACACACACGCTCTCTCTCTCTCTCTCTCTCTCTCTCTCTATCCCTCTCTCACACACACACACACACACACACACACACACAGAAAGAGAGAGAGAGAGCGAGAGCGATACACTCTCTCTCACAGACACACACACACACATACACACACAGACACACATTCATTCACACTCTCTCTCACAGACACACACAACACACACACAGACACACT